>CABEGB010000643.1:0-336252 GCA_901521435.1 Crematogaster levior
AATAATGTCAACTTGACATTGATCAAATCTTCAAAACATGATGTAGATTTGGTCAATGTTACGTCAAATTGACATTATTTTGTTACGAGACTATTTATTCTCCTTGAAATATACATATTACTTGGGATATATAAATATTACTTTGAGAAAAAAACTTTAACTATAGAAATTATGATTAATTATTTTGACTGCGCTTTTTCACTCTCGTTAAAGAACATTATAAGACTTTCAAATGTCAGAATATTATTGCAGATATTTTTATCCCAAGGAAAATAGAAAAGTCAAAATAATGTCAACTTGACATATTGATTAAATCATTAAAACATGATGTAAATTTGGTCAATGTTACGTCAAATTGACATTTATTTTGTTACGAGACTTTTTGTTTTTCCTTGTAATATACATATTACTTGGGATATATAAATATTACTTTGAGAGAAAAACTTTAACTATAGAAATTATGATCAATCATTTTGACTGCGCTTTTTCACTCTTTAAAGAACATTATAAGACTTTCAAATGTCAGAATATTATTGCAGATATTTTTATCCCAAGGAAAATAGAAAAGTCAAAATAATGTCAACTTGACATATTGATTAAATCATTAAAACATGATGTAAATTTGGTCAATGTTACGTCAAATTGACATTTATTTTGTTACGAAACTTTTTGTTTTTCCTTGTAATATACATATTACTTGGGATATATAAATATTACTTTGAGAGAAAAACTTTAACTATAGAAATTATGATCAATCATTTTGACTGCACTTTTTTCACTCTCGTTAAAGAACATTATAAGGCTTTCAAATGTCAGAACAATATTATTGCAGATATTTATATCCCAAGGAGAACAGAAAAATTAAAACGTTAACTTGACATTATATTGATCGAATCATGATCAAAACATGATATAAATTTGGTCAATGTTATCAAATTGATATTTATTTTGTTAAGAGACTTTCTGTTCTCCTTGGGATATAATTTCCGTGGAATCTCTAATTTTAAATTATTCGCATTTTAAACATTGTCTGAAATTGCATTTTCCATTATTTTAAAACAAGAACTACAAGCGAGAGCTAACAATAAGACGTGGCGCCATGCAACGACACGCGTCAACGCGCGCAGTCTTTCGCCGTTCCATTCTCTCACCTAGTTGTAAACCAACAAAGCTGCGAGCAGCACAATAGTGTCGCCTCATACCGCGGCACTTATATGGCAGACTAGAACAAAGTAGCGTGACACTTCCAGTAACAGAAGCGTCATCGGACAGAGATACGTCGGAATGTCGGCGTGCTGGCGCGCTGTCTATCTGTCCTCAGCAGACAATACGAGATCCGAGGACAGACGTGGCCGAACCGCGCCCCTTTCATGTACCACTGATTGATACCCTTGGTCCTGTCCGACGTGGGGATGCGACGGTAATGTCGCCCTCGTTGCCAGTCTCGCGTACGGTCACATTATCAACGCCAGGCTCGAGATGTGTGCCGATTAACCAAACGCTCGATGCTCGACATTGCCGAAAATTGTCGAATCGCGCGCCCGCCGTTTCCACATGCCGAAGTAGACGAAGGGTAAGAGACGCGCTATTATCATGTTATCATGAATTCGCGTTGTCATGTCGTATATTATCGTATTAGTGTACATAGTGAGTCATATTCTACTTTATTAATGCTAAAAAAAATCATTTTTATAAGCATTTTGAATAAGTAAATTTTAGTGATCGCATTTTTTATGCATTTGCATATACAGATCTTTACGATGTCCTTACACCCTCTTGCAACGATATTTTTCTGAAAATATGAAATCTTAAAAAGCCACTTTTTCGGACGGATCTTTACACGAAATGGAACGCTCGCGATACGGCACGTGTGTCTTTATTTTATGCATGTAACTGCACCATCAACTTGGTCAGGACACGTTGAAGCGTGGTAGCACTATTTCCGCCCGTCGTGGGGCGACGATCGGTATTGCCGCGCTTCCGGTTCGAACTTGTGATAAATGTCATTCCCTTCGCATCGAGCCAGCACGAGCGGCGACGTTTCAAAGAGCTTTTCCTGGCAAAAGGGCGGATCCGCACGGATACGCCGTTGCAGAGTTATCCGTCGCATCCGTCGCTTCTTGTTAAAGTGACATTCGCGAGAGACGATCAAAGGCGACATTCCTCGCAGGCAAGAATCTGCGGAATTGCTTTCCGGACGCAAGCCGGCAAGCCGTGCGTGACGATTCGGTGAGGAAATTAGCGGGTCGTTGCCTACATGACTCCTTGTCATTGGCGTCGCGTTGCCGTCGTGCCGCGGGCATTGCCTGAATTCGCGTGAGTGCCGTTTTAATCGCGCACAAAGCACCGTTTATAACATGAATTACACTACGGAAGGACCTTATCGACCTATGCATGCGCTACGGTATGACGCAGGTATACACAGCTCTGTCACGCGTTCACGAGTCTAAAAATTTATGCAATGTGTTATGTAACACTAGATTTCTACCGACATGATGAGCGAATTTTACTTGGGCCACTCGTGCCTCGTTTTCTTTAAATGTAATTGACATAATACATATTACTTGATGCAATATCAAATTTTATTTTCTAGTCTTATCTCTACAAATCCCATTGTTGAATGCATGATTCTGGTAAAATATCAGTAATTACTTTAAGATTTTGATTTTCTAATAAGGATATTGTCACAGAAATCCATATAAAAGAGGCCTTTTTGATTGTATAATATATGCATAAGCAAAATAACGAAATTATTTCACTTAAATTACATTATTCCGTTACATTAGATATATTGTTAAATAGATAATATTATATAATGCTGTATATTATTAAAATTGTATTTTTATACTATATAATATGTATAATATCTAAACATATACAATACGTTTACCATTTTGATTTCAATATAGCTTTTTGATATATTGTAATTTCAATTAATCACAAAGGTATTTCGCATACCGTGAAAAATTGCCGATTAACGATTAAATCAAATAACCGCAAATATTGATGTCTTTTTCGCATAGCTTTCATAATTTGCGATATGTGCTGTCGAAGGTAAATTATTCTGTTTACATACTATTTCTCCGTTATTCGCAATTTTCCCAATATTGGCGTAACTGTTTTCAGTTATGTAAACTTCGGGTAATATGTAATGGTTATTCAACCACTCCAATAATTTGCTGAGTGCCGACACTGTAATCTGCGATTAAAATTATATAATTGTGAGACATATATATCTTCGTGCATAATACGTGACATATAGTCTTATATTCTGTGATAATCTACAACTTTTTTGCATGTATATGTATTTAGCATATTGTACATATATGTATTCTTGTTTCCTAAAACAAAAGTAACATCAGTTGTGTTTATAAGAGATATTTCTTCTACCTATACTTCAGTTATGCGAATATTATTTTCTCTGCAAAAATTAATTTCAATAAAATTACTTGCATTTTTTTATTTGTAAAATAAGACAATCGCGGATGAAGAAGTTCTTGGAAACAATTTTTTAAAACTTTTCTGTACAGTCACTTTACTGCAGCTATTTAAATTTTTATTGAGCAGAAACAATTTTAAATTATAAAAAAATCATTTTTTTATTAAACAGGTGGGCCTTTATAATTTGCCTAATTCCTTAACCTAACTTACCACTTACTACATTTTTATCTATAAAATTTTACTTATATTATCATTATCTCATAACTTAATTTATTCAAAATTTAATGTTTTCTTAACTTATTAAATAATCTTCTAAAATTTTTATTCAAATAATTAATAAATTATTAAATTTTTATTATAATATTCAAATTTTATAAACATTTTATTACTATTCTATAATAGTCATCATTATTTTAATCATATTAAAATTCTATTATATTTCTCTCAAGTTTCAAAGTCGCTTTGGTTGAAAATTGAATGGAAACTAGCCATGGTACCGTTCGAGACTTTTTAAAAATGAATAAATAAATAATGAATAAATAAATGAATAAATAAAAAATGAATAAATAAATAAATAAAATAAATTAGATTATATAAATATTGATTTATGAGTCATTGACTTCACAACATATGAAATATTGTATAGTACAACATATGAAATATTATATAGAATAATTATAATTTTTCTCATCACCGAAAAAATGTATTTTTTAATAAAAATGCAGTTTTGATATATAGAAAAACTTCAACTTTCAAATTTAAATAAAAAGTGCAACTTGAATGTTTGAAGTTCAAATAAAAACAGTACGGTTTTGCTATTATTACTGATGCATACCATTTTGTAACTGGTGAAAATTTTCATTATACATGTTATACACTTTCGTGTACATTAATAGCATATGATGACCGCAATGATAATCTGTAATGCCAAATTGATTAATTGCCGCTGTACGCATATTGCGGTCAGAATATGCCATCAAATTCGCTTCGTTTATGGTAACCCGAAATTTCACCCAAAAACAGAACCAATGTGAACTTAGCGCTCGATTTTATTAAAAAAATATTAATAATATAATACGTTTGTACTTTGTTTGTATCTGTTTATATCTCATTTCATATCATTTGTATCTCAAAGAATAAAAAAATACGGAATGATTGAGACGCCCAATATTTTAATTTCATTAATGCTATTATTATATAGTAGATAGAGAATCGTTTGTGCTCGTTTATATCTCTTTTCATTTCGTTCGTACCTCAAGAGGTTCAAAAATGTTTTTCAATTTTTGGACTTAAGCTAAAAATCGAGCGCTGACCATGTTTTAATCGTTTCATATTTTTTATTCTTTGAGGTACAAACGATATAAAGTGTGATACAAACAGATAAAATCGGATAAAAACGATTGTCTATCGAACTTTTGTGATATTTTAAAAAAATAGAGGATTTGTCGTTTTAATGTTAAGTCCAAAAGTGTCGTACTTTCGATCTCTTGAGGTACAACAAAATGGAAAGATGTACGTTTGATCTCTTTTCATTTCGTTCGTACCTCAAGAGGTTCAAAAATGTTTTTCAATTTTTGGACTTAAGCTAAAAATCGAGCGCTGACCATGTTTTAATCGTTTCATATTTTTTATTCTTTGAGGTACAAACGATATAAAGTGTGATACAAACAGATAAAATCGGATAAAAACGATTGTCTATCGAACTTTTGTGATATTTTAAAAAAATAGAGGATTTGTCGTTTTAATGTTAAGTCCAAAAGTGTCGTACTTTCGATCTCTTGAGGTACAACAAAATGGAAAGATGTACAAATGGGTGTAAACAATTCGTTATCTAATTGCATTAATTAAATTAAAATACAAACAGGATAAAAACAAGATATAAAATCTCGTTAAACATTCAAAATAGACAAGTCGAATAGATCAAAAAACGAGCAAATACGTAAATAAATAAAATGTAAACAAATCCAGAATAAATACGTTTAAACATTTTAGCTTACAAAACCTTCATTAGTAAACACACGACTAAACTGAAAGAAAAAATACATGACGTCGAATAGATCAAAAAACGAGCAAATACGTAATACAAATAAATAAAATGTAAACAAATTCAGAATAAATACGTTTAAACATTTCGGCTTACAAAACTTCATTAGTAAACACACGACTAAACTGAAAGAAAAAATACATGACGTAGATATAAATACAAAGCGTAGGTGATTGTAATGTAGTTCAAATATAATACCACACAACTGTCAGTGATGGATGTAAGACCAAATTCCTCGTTGCTCCTCGAGAATGAGTATAAACAAGAAAATAACTAATAACGGATAATGATAACTTTATACTCACATTATTTACTTCTCTCATCAATAATCGATACTGAAGATGACTTTATTTCAAGTCGAAACGTTTGTTATTGTATAATTTTTTATAGAATTATATATCATTGGCACTGTTATCCAACTTTATTCGTTTATTGCCCGTTGGTTAGAATATTGTTCTCTTACGTTGTCGGTTTTTTACAAGAGATGTATTTGTAACTGTTCAACCGAGTTATTACGCATTGAACATTGTTAGGGTGAGGACGTATATTGGCTTCTTTGAGCTTTCTCGAGGAGTAACGAGGAATTTGGTTTTATTTCCATAACTGACAGCTGTACGGTGTATCTGAACCACATTATAATCATCTACGTTTTGTATCTATATTTACATCATGTATATTTTCTTCTTTCAGTTTGTGTGTTTAGTTACGTGCTTTGTATCTACATTAGATATTTTTTCTTTTAGTCGTATGTTTAGTAGTATGTTTTTTTTTCTTTTAGTCGTATGTACTGATAAAGGCTTTGTAAACCGAAACATATTAATTCCGAATTTGTTTATATTTTATTTATTTGTATTAATTTAAAGTAATTTGGCCTATTCGACTTGTCTAATTTGAAATTAAGTATTTTAAAGTTAGACGCTGACCAATTTTAATCGTTCCATTTTTTTTTTTTTGAGGTACAAATGATATAAAGTGTGGTATAAACAGGTACAAACAGATTATATTATTTTCTTTTATAAAGTTGAGCGCTAAGTTTATATGGGTAAAAACAGAATTAGAATAAGAACAATTTTAAAAAATTTAAAATTATTTAATTATAAAATTTTAGAAAGTATAATCTTTTTTTTTCTTTATCTCATTCTTCCTTTTTTCTCAAGTTTATGTACAAAACACTTGTAAATTTAATATAAATATAAATTTTTGAAAAATAAGTTTTTTTTCTATTTATATCTTGTCTTTAAAGAGTTCAAATATTATTCTATAATAGAATTCTGCAATCGTTTCGCTAACATAGAATTCTAAAGTTATAAATTGTCATCCAAAAGTTATAAATTGAACAGTAAATTCCAGTCAAACAGGGTAATCACAAGTGTAAAATCATTCATAATTTCATTAATAACATTGTTGTATTATAGTATTGTAGTATCTTTGTTAACGAAGTTCGAAACTATGCAAAATTCTTATTCATGACATAAAGACATCTTAAACATTTTAGTCTGCAAATGAGCAAACTTCTTCAGACGACACCACAAGAAGAAGAATATCGTTATATAATACTCCCGCACCAACAGCATACTTACATCAATGCTTTTTACGAGGAGGATGTCTTTCTTGTAATGATAGAATCAAGATTTGTATATTCTGTAAATTATTCAAGATATATATTCTAATTTTTCGTGCATCATACAATTCGTATGATATTTTTCGTGCATCATACATGCGATTCTTCTATAAGGAAAACATACAATATTCATCTCATTTTTTTCAGTATATTGTAACTTGTTTCATAATAATATAAAATATATTAATAAAAAGATATTAAAAGTATATTTATAATTTACGACTTTTTTTTTAATTCTGTGGAATATGCAAATTAGAAACGGTTGCCCCATAAAGATTTATAGATATAATTAAATATTCTTTGATACATTACTTAAAAATTGAAATTTTTATTTATTTTAATATTGATTGCTATAAAAGACAATACATCATAGTTTAATTGAATGTTATAAAAGATAAATGATACATAGTATTAATAATATAAAAATTTCTACATATTATATAAATCTTTATTTATAAAAACTAATATCCCGTTCAAAGATAATAATTCACTTTTATACATATTTATACAATTAATTAATTTTTCGATAAATTTCGATATTTTTAATAATTATTTAGTATAAAATTAGTTAGACAGCACGCATGTAAAGATGTTTTTAAAATATCTTTTAGACACGCATGTTTAAGATGTATGTTTGTACAGCTTAAAGACATCCTTAAAACATCTGTTATGCATATTATCTGAGTATATTTTTATATATTCTACTTGTTAAAGTATCATGATCGATAAATTATTTCTATAATTTAAATAGTTAAAATTCTTATATATATAATATATGTATATATATATATATATATATATATATATATATATATATATATATATATATATATATATATACATATATATAGATGACTCGAATCTTTCTTACTTACTTGAAAAAAGAAAAAGAAAAACAATACTGGAAGGTATTAAGAGATATTCAAAACACGCAGATGCAAAGAGGATCTAGATGCTGCTTGTTCGATGTAGATCCTCTTTGTATTTATGATAAAAATCATTCGCTACATCCGCGTTATTCCGGTCCCGTATTAGTCTCAGATTCGCATGAGTCATATAATCCTGTACAGATTGTCCTCTATTTATAGATTATTTTCAGACGATTTACATATAAGGAACAGATATATCCTGATTTTTTGATAACACAAAAAAGTATAAAAATAAAAAGTATAAAATAAAAATTTGTTTTTGTAAGAAATAGAATTGATGTATTGTCACATCAAATTTACATGATTTGTTATTTTATTCACATTGTTATTGTAGGTCAAATTAATTATGTTTTATTAAGATAAATATAATATATATATAAATAAAATAAAAAATACATGTTATGTGTGTGTATAGGATTACAGATCGAATGTTAAAGAAAAGTCTCTCTCTTTCTTATTCTTAAATTTACTTCTACTTTAAATACAATAGATATAATACACAGAAATAATTTTCGAGAAAGCGCGGTTGAAAGCTTTTTCTTTAGATGTTCGAGGAACTCTGTTCATTATCGGCCTACAAGAGATAATCTTTTTTTCCTACATAATCCAATCATAATATAACACATAATAATATAACACATACATTATAGAAAACAAAGTGACAAGGAAAGATGTGATCAGCTGTCGAACGAAAACAAAACAAATATCGAGTCGCGCAAGTACATTGATGCATGTTAATTTTAAATATGATGAGATAATTTTTCCTACATACATACAAAATTAATATAAAAATTACAGTATTATTTTGATAGTGGGATTTTGAAAATATTGCTTAAGGGGAGGTTTTCATCCAGATCGACCAAAAGATCCATTTTTTTTTTTTTGACAGCTTATCATGTGTAGAATATGTTCCCCAAATGATTTTGTCGAAAACAACTTAATATAAAAGTTATTGGATAGTAAAGGCACCTACTTTATTGCACAAATAGAGCTCGTGCGGTACCCTACATCAATATTTTTGAAATGTGCGTCTATATACATATACGTACTATAATAAGCATACTTAGCATACAATATGAAGTTGAGGAAGGATTGATGTATGGCCCTGGAATAGTAGATTAGCCACAAGGTAAATTATTTTGCCATTAACCCCAAAAATCAGGTTAACAAAAACTTTAAACGTGTTTTTCTCGAAACCATGTTTTTCAAACTTGCGAGAACGATAGCTCTTGAACCACTTGATGGATCGGCTTTCTTTTTTTAAATTTTAAAATACATTAAATTTACTGGAGGTTATACCTAAATGCATCCAGCTTTTTCCATTTAATTTTTTTTTATAGCACATCAAAGAACGAAAAAAAGGTGAAAAATTGTTACCAAAAATTCGCATGTCGGCCATTAATTTTCGACTTTTTATTAATTTTATTGGTATAACCTCCAACAAATATCATATTTTATAAAAATTTTTGGATATTTGATTGTAGATAATTATTACGAGTGCTACATGTCTCGCAGATTGGACATTTGTTTTTTTTTGGACGGTTACGTTGCAGCACGTATAACAGATTCCCATGACATTATTTTTCACTAAAAAAAATTTTTTTTTGTACTTTAAGAGTTAATAAATATGTGTCAAAAACTTCGAGTAATTTGTTTATTTCCTTGTATGAAAAAAAATCAAGAAAATCACCTCTTTTTTGGGTCGCTAGATGAGAACCTTCCCCTCCCCTTAATTTAATTATTAATTATACTATTTAATATATTTAGAATATCGGTAATAATCTATATTTTGTGTGCGCGCGCGCATCTTTGATATAATTTTACAAAATATTTTTAGTTGAGTTCGATAAGTTTTATATTTTAAAATCTAGAATTTAAATGATAGAATTTAAATCTTAACTACTAAAAAATTGATATTTTATAATGAACATTTACTTATTATTAAATAAAATTAGAATAATTAAAAATGAAGTATTAAAGTGATATTGATCTGCAATAATTTGACCTCGATTCGACATTAATGATTAAAGGGAAAGACTGAATCATATAGTATATGAAATTGATAGCTCTTTGCATATGACACTTCACGTTGATGGAAAATTATTCTATTTATGCTATTAACATAGTTGTTAAATAAAAACTTAATAGCTTAGAAATAGATCAAATAAATCAATTAATTTAGTAATAGTTAGCCAAGTACCACTGAGACAAATTTCAATCTCGAAAAAATATTAATACTTTTTCAAGATATATTACTCTTTAAAATATTATTGTTTAATTAATTATTTTATTTTATCTTTTTGTAGCGCTTTTGAGTTTTACAGAGAGATTCTAAATTATATAAAATGAACTTAAAATCAAAATAAAACTTGTGCTCGGATCATTAAACATAATTTTTTTATTATATCAAATTATATAATAATATCATTATAAGTATAAGTAATGCATTAAAATAATAATTTGTGATTTATTATCAAAATGTAAAAGAAATGAATGTATTTATAAGCTTGTAGAAATGTACACATCAAAATGCGATCTGAGCATATCAAATTATTGTGCTTTGTTTTGACTTTAACTCTGTTTTATGATTTAGAATTTACCGAAATAAATCACAAAATTTGCTTAAGTTAAAAAAAATAAGATAAAATTTTATTAATTAAATATATGTATGTAGTATCTAAAAAAATATTATTTTTGAAATTTAGGTTTTTGAGATTTAAATATCTCAATACTTGGCTAATTAAATTATCTTATTCATTTTTGCATAAGTTTTTATTTAATGATACATTTTTTAATATTGTTTATGTACTTATCGTTTAATTTTTTCTCTTTTAAGAAAGAAACTTTAAAAAAAGAGATTTTTTAAGTGTAAATTTTAAATTGTAAAATATTGTTAGATTTTAATTTTCTGATGTTGAAACTCACGATTATACATATTATAAACCTGGATATGTGCCAAAAGCAGGTTATGACCACGGAGATAATTCGCAATGCTTGATTGATTCAATGTGGATACATAATATGTTGCATAATCAAAGATACACGTATTGATCGATTCATTTGTGATTATCTAATATTTGACTTGAAAATTAATATTAAATATTAACATGTACATGTATATATACATGTATATATACATTATATATATATATATATATATATATATATATATATATGGTGTGTATGTGTGTGTATTGGTTGTGTATTGTGTGTGTGTGTGTGTGTGTGTGTGTGTGTGTGTGTGTGTAAATAAAAAAACTTATACAAAGATATCACAGCTTTTAATATATTTGATTAAATAAAATACAAATAGAGAGATATTTGTTTTAATTACACAAACATAGTATTTATTTTTTATTAAACATTAGTTTGTTAAACATTAGCTATTTTTACTCCCAGATTTCTTGATAATTGAATACCTATTTTTTTTTGTATTTGTGATACATAACTGTTGCTTGATACCTGGTTCATGTATATCATGTAATCCCAAATGGATTGCCTTTTGCCTATAAATTACTAATAACAATTTGATAATACTATAGTAATAGTAATAGCGGTTTATATATTTCCTTTTTGTAAATATTTTTTTCTCATATTTATAATAAAATATGTAACTTAATCATTATAAATACACATAATTCCTGATGTTATATCTTTTTAATAGATTACAGTCAAAAATACGATTTTAAATGTTAGCGCTATTTATAAATTTTAATAATTTGAAATTATAAACTTTATTATAAAATTTGTGAATTTTAAATTTTAGTGTGAAATTTTGAAATTTAGAAAAGTTTATATATACATACGTTACACACGCACGCGCACCACGCACGCACGCATGCGCCGCGCACGCACACGCGCACGCACGCACGCACGCACGCACGCATGCACGCACGCACACACACCATACACACACACACACACACACACACACACACACATATGCATATATACACATATGTACACATATACACATATAAATATATATATATTTATTATTTGTTACAGCGGACATTAGGATTTAATGTACTGAATATTAAAACTTATCGAAGTTTATTTAAGTATAACGTTAAATTTCAATTTATTTTTGATATTGTAGGTAAAGTACAATCGTAGAAATTTCAACTGCTTAATCTTATATTTGGGAAACATTTGCCTTTCTTTACGCGTCATTACACTCGCCTATTACAGTTCACTGAACGTCTTTTACCGAGCATTTCGTTGTATTGATCCTGGTTGTAATCTCCTGAAGTTGCAAAAATAATTTATTGCATTGTATGCTTTTTTCTTTGTTTAACTATTTATAAAATTCTTTTGTTTTGTATTCATGGTTTATAAATGATTTGTAAGAAACTTAACAGTTATAAAAAAGATGAAATAATTTGCTTATAGCAAGAACGAGACAATTTATTGTTATCTTATTAAGAATACAAATGTTTTTAAGAAATGTATAGAAAGATTTTTATAAATGATTAATAAAACATACATTTAATAATTATATTTAAGATTTTTTATTTGGAGATTCACAAAACTTATTAATTTATCAATAAATATTAGAAAGAGATACAATGTTGATACTTTTTGTAAAGTACAGCAAACGAAGAACTTTCTTTGATCGTCGATAGTACTAAGGACTTTGGATTTTATTGATTCTGTCTGTTTTCGGTTTACCGAGAGTGACATTAAATAACTTTTTCAAAACGGATGAGGTGATGCATGGATGTATTTATAAAGACAATTAATTAGTTATAATTAAAATATATAATTATACGTATATTTAATTAACTTTATTAAATTGATTCAATCGTATTTAATTGATATATTTAATCGCGAACAATTTTTTTGAAATGATACACTATAATATTCATAATGACGCATTTTTCTAATAATATCTGCGATTTACGAAGCTACTTTACGCACGGATATGAAAATACAGCAGAATAATGCAGAATGCTAGCCATCTCGTAGTGCTAACTACGTCTCATATATCACCATCTGAAGCATCCGGTATTACTCTCATATGCTGTGAGCACGCAATATCCTGCCATGTTACAACTAAGTATAGTAAATACTATTGAATGCTTTTATGAGTTGGAAGATTAAAAAAAATTGATCATTCGCTTATCATTAAACAATTTCTCGATGTACAACTAATGTAAGAGATCCATCAGGAAAATATAAATAAAATATACATATATAAAATTGTATAATCGTGTATAATCATATATTGATGTCTATTTAAAAGTATAGCATAATTTTTGCTATTATTTATTAAATAATTTTTTAATCTTCTAATATTCTAAGTACTTAGTATTTTTATTTGTTATAAAATTTTTATTGTACGTATATTTGAATAAAGAAAAACTTTAGTCACACATGAATAGTTCATAAAATATATCGTTGATTCCTTATAAATTGAAAAGATCTTACGTGATAATGCAGTGGCCCTAGTCCTTTGACATCTTTCTTTTTTTCACGAAAAGCGGAATATATCACGCTATTCTTCACGTTCTTTGATATATCTCCTCTGAGACCGTATGCTGAACCTGTACATGCATAGCAATAATGAAAGAATTTCTTAGATGATTTTTTTTGATATTTACTTCACTTTACATCTAGTACAGCTGGAAATTGGCTTTTGATATCATCGGAAACCGACTGACGTGTGAGCCGAAGGGTGCAACTAATCGTCGACAAAGGAAATCGCATCTATCACGATTAGCTTTGAAAGCTGATAAAGTTTCGCAAGCTGAATCCGGTACATCCTATGAGAATTGAACGATAAGTGATCTTTAATCGAGATGAATACACATTTGATTATTTTAAATATTATATGATTGCGAGGTAAAAATTAATATCGTAAGTATTTGTATTTTTATACTCTGAGGCCTATTGTTTCTGTCTGATAAAATTGGAAGATTTAAAAAGAGTAGAGAGAGAAAGAAAGATTTCGCTTTTCTCTTCTTCATAATTTAATTATTTAGAATGGGCTCCAATTCGCATGTGCGACACAAACCTAAGCGCCGTTGTTTCCGGTCATCCACAATTCACGCTACAGAGACAGAGACACCAAGTAGGGATTGGCTTGAATTTCCGGCTCGTTGAGCCGGAAGTGATTTCTCCGTATAACATCGGCCACGCGCTTCTATGTGGAAATGACCTGCAGAGCGCAGCAAAATGTCATTTCCGGCGTACACGGTCACCATTCTTCCCTGCCTTATGTAAATACAGCTTCCTCGAATTGGGATGTTATTGTCGTCAACGAGAAACCATCCACGACATGAAAGATATCGACTGTCAGCCATCACGAAGTAATTTGATTGTTCAGCAAAAAAATTGTTACAATTGGCTAACAAATAACGTTAATTTGTCAATCAACATCGACATCACAAATTTCACTGATTTTGCGCTGTTTCGATTGTTTAAGTGCGCCAACTAATCTAAAGTACACGAACTGGTCGAATACGGCGGAATCAGTAGCAAGTCGCTTGGCACTGACGACTCTACCCTGGCCTATCTATGGGCTGCGGCATCGAATCTCGTCCCGACGCTCTCGATTAACGGCCAGATTGGATCCTAGACCCGAATCGCCCCGGGTACAGATGCATCGGTTCGATCCGCTGCCATTAATTTCGTCTCCGGCTCTCCTGATTACCTTGTGCTTCCCGAATTACTCGCTTCCATCGAGCCCACAGATTCCCGAGCAATCCGAAAGAATCTTCGAACGTTCGGTCTGACCATAGACTTATTGTGACTACTAGCTCGAGTTTCTCGCGGGTTTTAATCTTTATGATCGTACTGTAGGCAACTTGGATCACTTTATTTATGTCAGCGATCACAAATTAATTAATTTGTCACGATGAACATAAGATATAAAATGTGTTTTTGTGTAATATTCTATAAATATATTTTTGTGTTCTAAATATAACCTTTTAGAGTTTACAAAATACAAAATTGGGGGTCTTCGACGTTAGTTAAAAAAAAAAAAAGATTTATTTATTGTATGTGTTGTAATTAATTTTATCGTTATTTAAATAAAGCCTAATAATTTATGCACATTATTATTAATGTATTATTTTATATACTTTATTATATACTTATATTATATACATTATATATATATATTATATACTTTGTGTGGTGGACAGATAATTCAGCCGCACATGCGCCGCTGAAATCGTACGCCGCGCGGCGTGCCGAGCCGCCGAATCGTAGTTCAAACACCGCAACTAGATGACCAACTTTCTCAAATGTAAGTATCAGTCAGGCTGGTATATGTAAAAAGACCTCCAACCGAGAAATCACCGTTTTCGTTCTCGAAACATTTAGGTGTTCTCTCTGGGCCCTAAAGCAGATGAAAACGTGTCGCTTTTGAACACCAAACCGTCCTCCTCAGGACGCCAATCTTGCGTTTTCTCCGGGCCTCCTTACCACCGGGGTGTACTCTCCGGACCGTCCAACCAACCGACGTGTGCTCTCCGGGCCGCCTAGTCGTCACTGGCATGCCTCGCAGGGGATAGAAGAATTCCGAACGAGTTACTATCCCTGAGGAAACCGCCCGATCTTTGGACCAGGGGACAACACATCTCCCTTGGAGGATCATCAGGGTCGCTGTGCCACTGACTCCATACCGGTCCCGAGATCCAAGAATATCTCTCGCCAGGATGAGTACGCAAACCTCACCAAGCCTGCTAGGCTATCAGCATTCCACCAGCCCGAGGGAAATATTGCCCGTGATACACAAGGGCGAGCCAAAACACCCGGCAAACGGAAGACCAAAAGTAAGGCAAAACTAGAAGAACTCTTCAGCCAAACGAATAAGCCGCCCATCACAAGGCTTACACAATCGCCCTTTTCAGGGCGCCAAATAATTAAACGGGAAATACCTCTGGTTGTCAAACCACCATAATAAAATAAATATCCTGTCATAACCAACTATCCCACACTTTGTATAAGTTTGAGAACATATCTATGAGAGATTATTATATCAAAACAATTTGTGTGTGTCGATTGAAATCGATTGACATCCTTATAGAAAATTATTACGATGAATGAAATATTTATTTATAAATAATATTTATTTATAAATATTATTTATTTATAAATAAACGCATAAAATTTATTATCATAATATTACTATATGTTCATGTAGCAGTGCTGACATCTATTGATCGTAGATATTTTCATTGCAGGATATCAATAAAATGAACATAAAATTAGTATTGTAAAATTAAAATAAATTTCTGTTCACCAAACGTACTAAACGTATTAAATATACGAGAAAATAACTCTAGTTAAATTTATCGAATTAAAATAACATGCTACATGCATTCAAGTTTATGCATAAAATTCTTATAATACTTTTGTGAATTTTTGGAAATCTATCAATTCTTGATTTGAAAGCTGCATGATACACCGGATACTTTTCTTCATCTACTCTTTTTGCCATTTTACATTTATTGGTTATCATCGTTGATTATTGATGTCAATGTTTTGCAAAATTTTAGATAATTAATTACATTTTTTGACATTTATTTTTGAACGCTTTGTAGATTCATAAGTTAAAGTTCCAACCTCCGTATGGTAATCTACAGGATCTGCAATGTAAACTTACGCAGTTTTAATACAAATTTATGTATAATGTGCATTATAAAAAATTTAAACATATTCAAACTCTTTTTCTTTGCCAGTGAATATTAAACAATATTAAATAAATTTTGATTGCTTTTCGATCCATCTGACAAATCATCTGAGAAATCTGACAAACTATCGACAGATTTGTCGCTCATTGTAATGCAGAAAAATCGCCAACTTTAAAATCGATATCTATTTTAATTTTTTGGCTCTAAATTAGATGAAGAATTTATTGCGAATAATAAAAAATTTAGTTACGTAATCTAGTATATACCTAATATTAGCTACGTCAGTAATTTTTTCGAAACGATTACTGCCAAAAGATGAAAATAGAATTGAAAAATAGAATTGTAAATTTGCGGAGTTGTGATTTCATACGTTCCAAGTATATCTTGGAAAGTATTTTAAAAGAAAAAGAATAAACCATTATTGTGTTATTGACACAATTATGTGTTATTGATACATATATGTAGGGACATACCTTTGCAGTTTGATTGAATGGCGACAGTTCTACCATAAGAAGGTTACATTTACACGGAGTACGCCTATTGGACATAGGATTTTAGATAGGTCGTGATTATTGGAAGCTGGAAAGTTCTTTGTGGGAAAGCAAATTTCCATAAGGCGATTCACAGACACAGAGACAGTTTCTTGGAGTTTTCGTCGAAAGAACCGGCGACTGCGAAAGTTACAAAGTATGTTCTTAAAATTACTTGGCATAATTTTTGCTGGTACAAAGCTTCCAAGAAACGCGGCTGCTTAGCGACGGCTCTTTTCGCTTCCCTAGTTCTCCCGTTGCGGATTTGGACGGGTCTTTTCTTTGTTTCGTACTCGTAGTCTCCGGGACCCGGGATCACGGAAGTCCATTCGTCATCTCTACCCTTCATTCTGCTCCAAAAGTTTCCTTTGTAGTTCAGAGTGGTAAAGTTTGTCTCCTGCAGTATAAATAATCGTTCGCGAGGTATTTTACAAATGGGAGCTACGGCATCTTATCCATACCTCTCGGGGAACATAGTAAAAGTCGGTTGTTCGATCTTATGTTCGATGACCTGATTTTTTTATAAGTATATCTCGTTCATCGTAGTCATATCCGCCGGTATCACGTTTCGAAGGAACGGAAATGCCTGTTGTAAACGGTCCCGGAGGATGGATTATTCATGGCTAACAGATAGCCATAATTTAATAATATACTTAATGATATGTTAAATGTGTTATTATAGTTGATAGCAGAAATATTTGATATTGTACGTTGAAACTACATATCAGATCGTAAAAAGAATATGTGTATTTTTTTAAGCGATAACGCGATAACGAATTATCTTTATAATATTATACAGCATTTTGTATACTTGATTAATAAGAGTTTTTGGTTAAAAAATTTAGAAATATTGATTTTAAAAACATTTCTCTTTGCGAT
This sequence comes from Crematogaster levior, assembly GCA_901521435.1. Taxonomy (NCBI): domain Eukaryota; kingdom Metazoa; phylum Arthropoda; class Insecta; order Hymenoptera; family Formicidae; genus Crematogaster; species Crematogaster levior. The sequence goes on from CABEGB010000643.1 coordinate 18,087, forward strand.
AATTCTTTTATTTTTCTTCTATTTTTGTACAATTTTTTATTATATATGTGTCATTATGGACTTTCTGTCGTTTATTTTGTGTAAATTGATAAAACTTATTTACACGAAACGCGTTAAAGTAAATTCAAAAAAACATTACATTAGCACCTATTTACAAATTTGTAGGAAATGTATGGAAAACACAAATTAAGAAAACACTTTGCCTTTGAGACTATGTCAAGTCCGGATAGGATTTTATTTTTCGAGGCGTTCCTCAAACAAACCGTTCGGCAAGATATACTCCGTTGAACTCGGTTTCTCACATGTCTTTTTCTAAAATCTAATATCGTTGTAATCGAGACTAACTCCGACCCTGTAAATTATTGAATCTTAGAGGATATCGAATATCCGCGTATACGCCGATGCGGAAAAATTGCAAATAAATGAGGCATGAATAGGGAAAATGCACGTTCTAGTTTCCGTGGCGCCTCTACATTGCAAGTCCTGTGCCAGGACCTGGAAACTTATGCGCGTCTTTTGGTATGCTGAGTGTCTGCCTGCCGGTTCCGCTCAAAAATGGATAAGCGTTGTCTGTGGAACGTAGTCTGTGTAACGTAATAGCATACACGACGCGTGCGAATGCAAGTTTCATAGAGGAATTCACGGATGTTATGCATTGTAAGTTGGCCGGATCTCGAGCTGGCTTTGATAGATCTGATATATCGTAAGTCCACTTGAGCGGCAGTCGACGTGGCTACTTTTACGAATCCTTTCGTCCTGTCAAACGCCATGCGTCGGCCCTCGTGCGAGACGTACGATTGAGAAAGGAAAAATGTTTAAAGCACACGCGATTTATTATATAACCTGAAACGGATGTAAATCTATTGAGAACATAAAGATCACAATCGAAAAATGTAAAACAACGTACAGTCAAATTCTTTTAATTAATTCTTTCCCTTCGATTCCTTTTCTTTTAATTGGCAACTGGAGTTATAACGCAACAATAATGCCGTTTTTGTCACATTTTTAAATCTACAAAATGTTTCCAACTTTTACATCTGCAATCTCATACACGATTAGAGAGGGAAATATTGTTTATTTTACAAAAACTCAATATCTCAAAACAGAAACTCATTATATAACGACGAAGGAATTTGAAATGTTTCAATTATGTACTAAAAGTCGAGAAAGGAGATGATAGGAAATGATATTTTTAAAAGAAACTTTTAAAAGAATTCAACAAAAACTCAAGTTTCAATTTTTCTGTCGAACGATCCAAATTGAAGCGTAGCTCCTTTCTTTAAAACCGGTATCAGACTATGCATTGAAGACTGAGATTGTATTGAGATTACATATTGGATATTGGATTTTGTCCAATCAGAACAAAGAAGGCAAAGATTAAGATTACAGATTGAAATTAAAACTCAGTCTATTTTTCTGATCTTCAATCTCAATATTAGCCAATAACTTAGCAGTTTTTTGGTCATGTGATGATAGACACGCGACATTGTGCAAAAAAAAAGCAAAAGAGGTTATTGCAATTTTAACAAAGCAATATTGACAAAGCAATTAGTATTATTGAGATAATTTATATAACACACAGATAAGTTACAAACAATTTAGTAAATTATCTGTATCTTGACCACTATATTATATTAATTTGAATACAGATCGCAATCAACCGTAATCTTATAGTGTGATTGGACAATCTTTAATCTTTAATCGCTAATCTCAATCTTCAATGCATAGTCTGATACCGGTTTTATAGTTCATTTTAACGATATTAATGTTCTCACCCAATCAGAAATGATTAGTCAAATCGATGTCAATTTGTCGATGCATTGATAAATGGTCGATGTCAAATGCTGCTTGATATTTTAATCATTTTTAATCATTTTTGATCTTTGATTATAGTTATTTTTATGTTAATTGACTAATTATAAATATTTCTATAAGATTTCTTCCAAGTTTGTGTCTCATATATGTATATATGTATACTGTGCTTCGATTTTGTCGATTCGACACAGAATTGAAAGAAATCTTATAGAAATATTTATCATTAGTCGATTAACATAAAAAGAGTGAGAATATTAATATCGTATATTAAAATGAATATTAATATCGTGATATTAAAATGACTACGAATTATAAAACCGATATCAGATTATTCATTAAAAATTGAGATTAGTGATTAAAGGTTAAAAATTGTCCAATATATTTTTTTCACAGTAGAAAGTAGAAATTTAAAAAGATTGGCAAAAAAAATATAAAAGCGATAAAAATATTCGTAATTGCTCAATTACGAATCATAAAAACAAATTATGATAAAGTCGAAGATGACAAATATCAATCACAATATTTGACAACGATCATCTATCGATATCAATCGACTAATCATTTCTCGCCGAGTTGTTAACGTCTCGACAAGGCGTCGCAGTTTTGAAAAAACTTCCCGCGCTAGCGCGAAATTGAATGGTCACGTGACTGAAATTTTGTAACTACCGGTCAGTTAGCGTTCGTCCGCGCGTGATCGAGGAGCGATCGCTTCGCGTTTTTGTCATTTTTTTACCCCGCTTCGGCCGAATTTCGCGTACGACTGACAATAAGTGTTCAAAGTGTCAGATTCAGTAACGGATGATCGCGACGGTTGATAATCAACTCCACGATCAGCGCGTATCTCGGATATTCGGCGTCTGTCGAGCCCCTCGCGAGTGCCACTCGCGGTATCGTACGTCGAAAGAGGAGCAGGAGAAGTCAACCAAGGAGCATCAGAGGGATCGTCCCGGATCGTCAGATGCGGCGATTTGCGTAACGGTTACGTGATTACGATTCCTGTTGCACGAGATTTCGCGATTGCGATCGCGTCGCGAGTGCTGTTCGGAGTATCGAGGAGCATCGCGCGGAGCATCGAGAGGAACAATCCAAGGAGTACAGAAAGTCAAAATAATGTCAATTTGGTGTCATACTGACCGACATTTTTTGTCATAATTTAGTCAATATGACGTCAAATTGACATTATTTTGACTTTCTGCTCTCCTTGGGAAGATGGATCAATCGGTGAATTAATCGTGACAGGTGGGTGGGCCGTCATTTTTGCCGAGTGTACTTTCTCGAGATTTTTCCACGGTCAAGATCTCGCGACGAGAGTGTCGCCTCCCCCCGGGCGATCCGTTTACCGCGTGAAAGTGCTTGTATGGTGCGAAAGAGTGTAAAAGTGTAAAAGTGTCAGTGTGCATAAAAGTGTATATCAAGTGCAAACGCCAATTAACAGTGACGTAACGCGGAGGATAATAAAGGATCAATCGGAAGGTGGATCGATTTTGGCTTCACCGGTGAGTCTTTGCATGTTATTTTTCGTTCGACCATTTCTCGGGTTTTTCCCATCGCATGTTGTTTTGCTACACGTTTCCCCGAATTACCTGGAATCGACGGCAAAGGTCGCGTCGCCTCCTTCCTTCTCAAGTCCTTCCACCCCTTGTCGCTCGAACACTCGGGCGATGTTAAGTAAAAACAAGCAGCACCCTTTATCTGATTTCGGCGAAATAATCGGCACGAAAAATTGGCGTAGCACGTCACGGACGAGTTTAAAAATATATTTTTGCAATTGGAGTAATGAATATTTAGTCAGTCCCAATAGGGGCGATATTTTCTTCTCGTTAAAACGACATTCGTAAAAACTTAATCGACACATTCAGAGGAGAAAAGAAAATAAAAATGTAACGATTTATTATAAATGCAATGATTTTTTCGAAATAGACACGGTGCCTAGTATACCAAAGTGATTCTTTTTTAATGGAAGTATAACAGTTTAATTAAATTACGAAACATGGTAATATAATTAAATTAGAATTTAATTTTAAATTAGAAATCAATTACGGAATACGGTAATACAATTAAATTAGAATTCAATTTTAGAGCGTCAAGTGCAACGAGATTAATTAAGTTTAACAATGAGTTTTTAAATATTTTTGTCATTTATTATCAATATTATTTATATTATTTACGATCGAATTTTTGATCAAAATTTGTACAAATTTTATTATCTAGATTACATGATATTCATTCATTGACGTGAAAATCAGTAATATTTACGACATAATGTACTATAAAATTTACACGCGATAATTTTATACAAATAAAAACGAAAATTAAATCTTTTTGAATTAAAACAATCTTACGAAGGAAATTGAACATGAAAGCATGTATTAATGTAAGAACTTCAAAATCGTTGGGCAATTGATATTATTGCATATCGAAGACCACGCAGTTATCTTTAAAATTATCTCTTATTTTTTTTATTCTCTATAAACGTATTTCATAGGAATTGTATATTTCTTACAATTATTCCTTTTACTCAAGTTATATATTCCAGAATTGCTTCTTGCTAATTACTCTTTTTACTATAAAAGAGGATTTGAGAGAGTTATATTTAAAAAACTTATATAAAGAGATCCTAAAGTAATTACCAACATTTTTTTTCGTGTAAAATATCTTTGGTTTGATTTGAAGAATTGCAAGATATTTTTACATGATTAAAATGTACAAAATAAAATGTACAAAAAAAGGAATTATCGATTTTATACCAAAAGCGAAAAAACATTTAGAAAAATTTTAATAATGTGAAATAGGGTCGACAGGTATCTAACAATTTAACTAGAGAAATATGTAATTTTGCTCTTAATAGCTTATTAGTAATATTTCTGTAAACATTGTGTACTTTTACCAACTTGATAGACTCTCTGCGCACTGATTATTTGCCGGCCTTAAAACACAACTCTCCGTTAAAACAGTAAATCCACATATTTAAATCGATTACTCGCTTTAACTTTTGATTCTAATAAGATTCGATCTTATTTTAAATCACTGTTTCACGAATCATAAAGAATTTATTGCGAAAGAACCTCAGCCAGGATTCAAACTTGTAATCTTCTAAAAATAAGTGAAAAAATATCACTTATTTTCAGCACTTATTTCAGTAGAACTGTCAGCTAAGATAACATTTGCTTGATACAAAAATTCTACAGTTTATATATAACATGTAAAAGCAATAACATGAAAGAGCTTGGAACTAAAAGCTAGAAAGAAAGATCTTTTCAAACCCAGCAAAGCTAGCTAACAGTAACGTTACATCAATATTATAATATAATTTCTTGTTCAACAACGTAGCTGGTTATGTACATGTTATATTACATTTATATTTCTGAGTTGAAATTGTAATAAGATGTAATGTTATTACATTAATTGGTGCTTACAGAGAATTTTTTTACATTCTCGAAGAGAAAGTTACATGTATTATTAAATCTATAATAATGGTATCGGAGTACGTAGTAAAAAATGACTTACATCGTATGAATTTCCAATATATCCTGAGATAAGTCCATACACGCGCGCGCGCGCGCACATTTGTATAATAAGGAAAACGGGATTAAAAATCAATCTTCGTGAAAAAAACGTTGGAATAATATATTTTTTAAAGTTAAAAAAAGTGTTCCCTTGCGATAAGAACTTAACAATCGATAACTGACTCGAACTGTTTCTGTTGCTCTGCCGTCAGAGTGCGTTACTGGTATCGCTCGTTGGTCACGTTATTTTACTCCGGTCGATAATTCTAGATGTTTCCATCCGGACACATGGTGGTGTCTCAACAAAGTTACGTTACCATTGCTACGTTTAGCGATACGCGACGTTTAACGCGACGGTTTCTCCGCAGCCTTTTCCTCGCGAAGTGAATTGTGACACGCACGAGTATTGAAGAACAATGACGAAGACCGAGGATCAATTTGATGGAATGTTGCTGGCATTGGCACAGCAACACGAAGGTGGTGTACAGGACGTAAGTATTGTATTTTTCTTTTCTTTCAAACTCAGTGCATCTAACTTTGGAGAACTGTGCCGCCTTTACATTTAAATACTGAATATAATACATATAATGATCTGTTTTTAATTAAATTCCTAATAATTTCTCATTAGGTCGAATCTCTTTCTAATTCCATTAACGGAATGTCAGTCTTTGAATTTTTTTTTTGGTTGAGGTTAGGTTAACTTGCACGATAAAATATTTACGTTTCACGAATCTGGAAGATATGAATGTTTTGCATTTGTTTTTTAGTTGCTGGATACCTTCTTCAGTTTTCTGGCGAGAAAAACTGACTTTTATACCGGAGGTGGCGAAGGGGCAGCTGAAAAGGTAATAGCATGTATGAAAAGTAATATGAGATAATTTCTTTAGATTGTCATTCTAGAAAGTTGACCTTTTATGTGTAGCTTGTCATGAGCAAATTCAAAAAACATGAAGCTGGTGCTCTCGCCAAAGCTGCCTCTGATAAAGCAGAAAGAACAGAGCAGGAGAGAAGGCGTAAAGAAAAACTCGAGAAAAAGAGAAAAGAGGAACAAATGGAAGAAGAGAAAATAGATAACGATTCTAGAATAGTTGAATTAACTGATGAACAGGCTGTTAAGTTACAGGAAGAAATAGAAAACAAGGTATCCACATAGTGAAATACTTCTTGTAATTTTTATTTTGTTAGAGAGTTAGTTTTTACAAACCTTGGTTAACTGTTAATTGGAGGTTAATCAATTCTTTATCTCTTCTTAAATAATAATATAGAAAAAGATAGGGAGTTGATATTAATCTTTAGTTAGCAGTTTATCGATGAAACTGGTCCTTAATGATTTATTTAAGATATGGAAGGCATTGTACAAAACAAAATTATGATAATCACAAAATTATCATAATCAAATGATTTTTGTTATAGAAATTAGCAGATGACGCTGCTGTTGCGGGATCTAGCAGCGATCCTAACAGTTCTAAGAATGATGAATGCGAAAATACTGAATCTAAGAATGGCAACATATCCGATGAGGAAGAAGATGAAAAGGAGAAAAATAAGCTGAAGCCTAACAGCGGTAACGGTGCAGACATGCCGAATTACAGATGGACACAGACTCTTGGAGAAGTGGAGGTAAGTGTGTGTGCTTTGTATCATATTTTGGATACTATTAATACACATGTGGCGCCGAAACATTGTTTTAAAGAAAATTTATATAGAGATTTATATAGAGAAAAATATATTTTTTAATATTAATTTTTGTTATTCTTCGTGCTTAAGCTCAGAGTAATTTAACTTTTGAAAAGAATTAAAAAGGCCTTAGGTCACCTGATCGAGCTAAAATAAAAATGTCATTTAAAGCTATACAAAAACATATGACTAAGATTTATTCAAAATAAATATATATGAACGTTTCAACCTCACTGGGTCTTCTTCAGCACTTGACAAACATTATTTTTAATTAACATTTTAATTTTAAATAACATTTTTATTTTAGCTCGATCAGGTGACCTAAAGACCTTTGTAATTCTTTTCAAATGTTATTATTGATATCGAGCGGAATTATTTCCTTAAGTAATTTAACTTTATTTTGATTTATTCAGCAGTTGAATATAATTAAAAATATATATCGAAATAAAATATATATTGAAGTGACAAATAATAACGAAACTGATAGGTTACTTCGTGATATTGTATCATTTTTTAGCTATCATACGAATGTTATATGCTGCAAAAGGGACAGGTTGAAATGAAACAACGTTTAGTTATATTTGACAGTTTCTTGTTGCATCGATGATTAATACGACAAGTAATATCACAGACGTGAAAAGCGATCGACACGACCGCCCTTCATTGCTTTTCCGTTTACATTTGCTCCCGGAATAACAATCCGACGGAAATCCAGATATGATTAAGCCAGCTTGTTAGTAAAACTTAAGTTACAGGCCCTAAATAGATATTACCTATCTTGGTCCCATGTCGTCGATTGCTTCAAACTGTCCGTCGGTATTTATTATTCAAAATACTATTAGATTCGAGATTTGGACGACTAGGCTTAGTGACACTCCATGTTTCATCGTATATCTCTTCTTCATCATCGGCTCTCAATAATGTCGACGCGATTTACAGTGATAAATCGATTGAGAACTAAATAGGATAAGTTTTTCGCTTTATTCGCTATGCGGAAAGTATATGCTTTTTATTTGGAGCAATCGCGGACCACGTCTTGTGTCACTATCGTCTGTAACCCCTTACCACATGTATCTTTCTATGCGAAAAAAATATGCGGCGTGCAGAGAGGTGTCATAATCACACGTAAAACAGTGAAGAAATTTTAGAGAAAGTTACTTGTGCTCTACATGACACGCACTACGCGGTAAGAAGTTAATATAAAGTTATTATTCGTCGAATCGTGTCGCGAGACACGATTCAAGGAATCCCTTAAATTCCAGCATAAATATGCAAGGATATCCCATCGCGAGGGTCTCGTCAATCCCTTAACAGTACGTCGATCATTACACAAATGTAATTACTGGTTTTCACGTACCACACTTTTATCGCGGTGCAATACAGTATATACTTAAAATTCTAACCGCCGGAAACGTCTATTGATCGAGAGTGGATCTGAACGGCTTATAACACAGATGTACATCTATCGTATGAATATGAGTAAGTCAAATTAATATCGTGACTGGATGCGTGCGTTTTCCCTTTCTCTCTCATCTTTACGGAAACAATTTTCCCAGCTCCGTTCTCTCGGTAGTCATTTTCTTGCCCATTTCTATCACGATGATCATCATTCACGGTCACGTGTCGACGCCGTTTTTCCTCCTCTCGCTCACCATCGGCCTAGTTGTACTTGTCGCGAGCCCTCACTGCAATCAGAAGTAAACATCAGCGAGGAAGTTCGTGGATGGTGAATCCGTGGAGATCGCATGCGATGTTGAAATGCAATGGATGTGGCAATAGTTTGCGCGGCGGCTGCTGTGGCAGATTACTTACTTTCCATGTAAAGAATCCCAGCGAGCAGACCGACCATGAACAGACAACTCATGGTGCACACGAGAACAGTGAGCTGATTTCGCGCGCACCAGGACTTCCTGTAGACGGTGACCGGTCTGCCGAGACCGTTCACGACCGTGAAGTGAGTGCTGCTAGCCACCGAGGCGGTGTCTATCTGCTTCGGTGTCGTCACCGTGGGCGGATGTATAGCGGCGAAATTCGCCAGATTCGCGGCCGTGAGTAGCAACGTTCCTGACGCGGCGCTCTGTAAATCATACCGTCAGAAAATCAGATTATAAAATCCGCGAATTCGTTTCAAACTTGTCCAAGCACGTAAAATGAAAAGCTGGATTTTAGTATCGGGATTGACAAAGGACCCCGCACATTTCTTATGGATTTTGGTTCTCGGTCAAGTCTTCTCATATTTTGGGAAATTGTAGTTCCAGATATCCTGAATAAAAGTGTCAATGGGCGCGACCTCCTAAAATTAACAGTTTTCGAGATGTAACTGGTCAAACTTGGCTAATTTCCATTATTTCGGACATTGGGCGATATAAATAATCTCTGTGTTTCTCGGTGTCTCCCACATGATCCTACAGACTTGAAAAAAATACCTAGATGAACCTTATAACATGCGAAATAGGGCTGCCATAGTGGCGTTTTGCTTCGCGACCTCAATTGCTGCTAAAAATAAACAATGAATAATATCATGGATATAGTCAGTGCGTCCTACGTCTGTCTGACTCTTAATTTAATTTAATCTTATTTAATAAACTATTCTCTCTTTTTCTCATTAACAACTTAGTTATTAAGCCTTCTCTACCGTCCGATCTCCTGGCGACCGGCGAATTATTCGGCCCGACGAATAACCGTACCGTTTCAACTGATTTAATATTTTAACCGTGAGAGGCAAGGAGACTCACGCAAATCAAGCACCCCAAAGGGTTGTGATACCGTCACGTCCACGTCGTTCAACCTGGGTAATGCTAAAAGCGGGAAAATGCATGCGCACTGACTATATCCATGATATTATTCATTGTTTATTTTTAGCAGCAATTGAGGTCGCGAAGCAAAACGCCACTATGGCAGCCCTATTTCGCATGTTATAAGGTTCATCTAGGTATTTTTTTCAAGTCTGTAGGATCATGTGGGAGACACCGAGAAACACAGAGATTATTTATATCGCCCAATGTCCGAAATAATGGAAATTAGCCAAGTTTGACCAGTTATATCTCGAAAACTGTTAATTTTAGGAGGTCGCGCCCATTGACACTTTTATTCAGGATATCTGGAACTACAATTTCCCAAAATATGAGAAGACTTGACCGAGAACCAAAATCCATAAGAAATGTGCGGGGTCCTTTATTGTGCAATTTTTGTGCGTAATTTAAATTATTCGTAGAATTTTATCATTGACGTTCGTCAAACGAGGGGACTTTACGAATTAAAGTAGCTTTTCAGGATTTGCATCGGAATTTTAATCCCGGGCTTGTAAGGCTTTTTAACCGAAAAAAGCGGGTTTTAATTGTAATTTAAAATCAGGCCAATTTGTAATATTCTCGCGAGTGGTCGTGTTAAAGAGACGAAATTTACATGTGTACTGGCGGTGGATCCTTGAGACGATGTCGACCCTCTCGAGGGGGAGTTCGGATGCAAGTGATGAGCCCAACTTCCATTTTCGCTGTCCCTCTCGCTGCGTCCGACCAAGGACGGCCTTGGAATGTGCCAGGAAAGCGGGTTGGCGGCAGCTACCGCCGTTGTTGTTGCCACCGCCGTCGTCTCGATCTGAAACCAACGTAAATCGACGTGAAGCTTCGATTGCATAAGCGATAATGCCATGCCGATTGCTGTTCTACTCTCTCGCCCGCATGTCCTCCACCTGCGACCGCGTGTCGTTTATCTGTCGCCAGAAAGCATTACTCTACATACAGCTACGTGAGGTGCCATCGGTAAACTCATTAAACACGTATTTAAATGCAGCTTTTATACAACGATAAAATTTAGCAAACCGTGGAGATTGTTTTATCGCACGATTAAGTCTGTTTAAACATATATAAACAGATTGGCATGAAAGAAAAATCAACGTATCGTGTGACCTAATTTCTAGTATCAAGTCGAGATTGACTTGCTACAGGCACGTTTCAAATTTTTACATTTTCTGTGCGAAACATCTTCAGTTTATTATTCGGAGCATACTTATCCGATATGTTTGTCGTACTTTGTCTTTAAAATATTATTATAAGGTTTCTGTTTTAATATAGACGTTTTCATAGTTTTTTTTGTGATTATGCCATTTTTATTGTTGCATCATTAGATTGAACTGGACGAACGTCGCGTTCGAATGTCAATGTTTCTCGATTGGAATCGACTGACACTTTCTTTACTGGTACTAAAGCACGTGTCGATTTCAAGTTTCATTGTGTGCAGCTGTACATTTATTTAACTATACATTTACAGTTGTACAATCTTGGCCGAGATACGTGCTCATTAATTGATTAATTAAGCGATGAGTACGCCGCCTCTGCGCATCCACATATCTCTATCATCAGATAATGCACAATTTCACTGTGCAGGCCATTCAAGGATCCGTCGTTCCACATTTTTTTATCAAGCGGGCATTTAAAGCGCATCAAAGAGCGGTGGGTATCGTGAAAGCATCTTTCACTCCCACTCTTCCTTCCTGCGAGAGGAAGATTGACGAGAATTTACGGAGCCCGGCGTCTCCTGGGGGCGTGGAGCACCTCGACATTCCGGTTTGATCGTTGCATAACGCTCGTTGCGCTCTCGAATTCCGTGCGCCGCCGTCGCTTCGCGCGTCAAGTCCGCCGCCGTTGTTTTTACACCGTTCTCGTTCCTTCGCGCAGAGAGATGCAATGAAATTCGTTGCCGTCGCCGTCGTCGTCTCTCTCCTACTACCTTTTCGCGCGTACCTAAATCTTCGTACGCGCTCGTTATACTTTAAGATCGTATGCGCAGTTGGACGTTTCCGCGACTTGGCGTCAAAGGGACGTCGTGTATTAACTGCCGATTACGCCAGTTAATTGGCCATTTTCGCACGTAAATCAATTGTATTTCGCATCGGTGTGGTCTACCTTCGCGATCGGGCGCCGCCCAAGGACTGCGTTGTAAGCCTGAACGAGTTTACGCGTTCTTTTTCGTCGACCCGACGTCGGTTTTTCAGACGCGTACTCGCGCTCGTCCCGACTGGTACGGTAACTCTAATGAAACACCGTGTTTCGTACTTGCCGTTTCTGCGTAATGTACATTCTCGAGCGAATAAAGAAGATTTAATTTAAATGCTGGAGGCAGGAAAGCACTAGGTCAGAGAGACAGAGAGAGAGAGAGAGAGAGAGAGAGAGAGATCAATGTAAGACTCGTATATTTATTTACAGCGTCGATTATCATTCTCGTAAAAAAATGTTTACCTTGTCTTTAGAAATGGCACATTAAGAACACACAGTTCAGAGGCTACAGGAAAGGATATTAAATCTTCTTAATGATCCGCAGGGATCGTTTTTTTTACGTGCTCGCCTATTGAATTTACTTCACGCAGCTTAACGATATTGACTTAATTGTGTACAGATTATTCCAATTTATCTCAAGTCATTGCTCGCAACATAACGATCGTGCCAAATTAGGAGTACAATAACAAGAGGCAAATTACAATGCGAGATTGATTTATTGCACGTCAAATGCACATCATTACTCTGTAAGAATGCGCATCGTCATTATAATGAGAATGATAAACTCGTCTGTTATATTTAACAATTTCTCGCAGAGAAATAAGATTTTATACATTTTATCAAATAAAGTAAAATGTTGGTGAAATAGATGCTATAATGAGGCTAGATATAAAATTGTGTCAAAACATTTGCAAAAGCATTGAAGAAAGCGCGATTTCATGACGAAATCGAAGTCAAAGTCATGACAGTGACAGATCTAATTTTTGCGAGTTGGTATTTCAAAAATTCTCTATCCTACGAGAGCGAAAGGGATGCATATAGCAGAATGAGAAGGTGAGAAAGAGATAGGAAGAATTACGATATTTGAGAAGGTGAGGAGTCGTTAAGAATTTTTGTCGAACTCAATATACCGGTCAGCCTCGAGGCGCCGCACCTGTGCCATGCCCATGTAACATGACACTCTGAAACGGATTTTGAACTCCGTATGTGGAGTTTGTCTCTAAAAGGTGTCAAATCTTTTTCGAAAAAGAATCTATTTCAACATCAGTATATAATTGTTCGAAATAAAGTAAGACATACTAGTTTTCTTGAGAGTTGTGTGTAATATAAAAAATTATTTGTATTATAAAGAAATTAATTCTGATGATGGACATCTCGACGAAATTAGCATTTAATGCTTCCACTTTACATTCGTGTTTACATTTATAAATTTATACATACAATCCCTGATACGTTTCAAGAAAATTTTTCGCAATTAATCTTTAAAAGAAACAAAAATAATTTATTATTTTAATTTCCAATCTTGAATTTTCAATTATTGCCTAGTTATATGAATAACTTTTCATGGAAATCTAAATAGATGTCTTTAAAAATCTGAATGTTTTATTTTCTGGAGTGAAAATTTTCTAAGTCTCCATAGGTGAATTTTTTGGAAATCTGATATTTCCTGAGTTCGGAAAGTGCTCCAAAAATTCTATCGAAGATTATTAGAATTTAAATTAATTAAATAAAAATATAAATTAAATAAAAAAATGTTAGTTTTAAATTTCTTATCACAAAACAAAATTTACACTTCACATCTTTAACCCTATTCGGTCACACTGGGTGAAATTCACCCAAGAGAAATTTTTTTTTTTTTTTTTTACAATATTTTTGTGTTATAATAATTTTTACTTATTTATTTTCATTGTTCAAGTAAAATAAACACTCTTTAAAATTCGACATTTTTCGCGCATTCAAACATTAAAATAAATATACTTTTTGTGACGAGCAATATTATATTCTTTTTTTTATGAAAATATTATATTACTTATTATATTATATTATATTATATATTATATTATATTATATTATATTATTTATTATATTACTTTTTCGACGCTGGGTGAAATTCACCCAGTGTGACCGTTACGCGATTTTACTGAAGTGTGACCGAATAGGGTTAAGAGCCTATATTTTTACATTTCTAAAAAAATAGAATTTTTTAGAAAAGAGCCAGTGTTAAAAATCCGAAAGGTGTTAACATGAAGATAATGCTAGCGTAACGTTCGAAAAGAACAGAGTGTCCCATCTCATTGGTAGTCAAAAAGAGTAATACCGCGCAGAGAAATTTTACTTGGAAATGTCCTTGGTGTCCATGTGATTAAGGTACAACATTCAGTTTGATATCGGTGCACACGTTGGACGTTATGAAAATGCACGCTCAGCTCGCAATACCTCATTAATTGCATCTTTTGAGGTAACATTATTCCTTATTTCCGCCATCGTCAGATAATTATGCTATCATCGTGCAAGCTTGTCGTTCCAACCTTCTAATTGTATGACAAATACGATCTTCGAGGTGAGCTTTCGTTTGTTAATGCAGTAAAAATGAATATAATTATTGATTATCGCAGTATTTGGAGCAAGGCTGTTTGTTATGGAAAAAAAATCTTCCCGTTCTTCATCGGACCGTGTTAAACGAGAATGTGTGATCACGGGACAAATGTCAAATGCCGTAAAACTGCTTGCGCAGTATTAAATAGTTAATAACGTCAATGCTGCATATGGCACCGTCGTAATCATCGTTATTGTCCTCTAATGTAAACGTCCTCATTAAAAAACGGCACTCGGTGTACTTGCTATTAACGAAGATCTCCACCATCACATCCTGCGACAGCGGAACGGTAGTGCCGGTAATGAACGTTACATTACACTTTTTTCTTCTATCCGTTGCTCATGGATCTATGAATAATCCATCGACATTTTGCCACGTGTACACCATTCCTTTTGATATCCCGTTAATGTAAGCAATACCAAGCGGCCCACGAGTTTCCTTTGCGATTATATCGCGTTGCCTTTTTCCTTTCCTTCCTATTATGTAAGAGCTTGTAAGAAGAAGCCGACAACGTGGAATTCAATATCGCCATAGGGTATATAGATTGACTTATTAATCGATGGCATGTTTCACGGGCGAAACTTTTGATATTGAAGATGCGGATCTACGTCATTCTACACCTAAGGGTATATTTCCTCGTTATCGATGGCCCCCGATAGTCCATTTCGCTCGTAAGTAGCAAACGAACGTCACCTCGCCGGATGCGTGAACGCTAATGAGCGTAAAAAGATATATGTTACAAGGTAGCGATAACAAACATCGCCATGTAACCTTGTGCATCTTGAAACGGATTACTTTACACTTGCACGTCGATCGTTCCGATCTATCGAACTGATTGGCAGACTCGCGGAAGCGAGTTAACTTATCCACTACGCCGAAACGCACCTCACAGCCGTGATTTTTACTGATGCATAATTATACATTGATGCGTGCACACTTTTTAATTAAATGCGCATTTCACCATACACTCGCAGGTCACTGCGCCATAAAATTAATCGTACTTTCCAATACAGCGCAAAGCAAGAAACAAATTACGAAATGTATTTGAGGGAAGAATATATCACGGATGTGATAAATCTTGTTTAAATCAGGATTGAGATATAGATGAGCAAATTCAGACTCAATTCTTTCCATGACGATATGTAACATCACCTTGCGATAAAAATTTATCCCTATATAAAAATATTCAACTATATTTGTCATATCCGAGTAGTATTGATTCTCTGTTGTCCTCAGCTTTGTCAACAATATTATTTTTCCTTTGGCACACACATAATATTTATATAACACTTAATATCCACTAAGAATGATTCACATAGGCTCATATAAACACAATCAAGTGTCAAAAATTGAACTATTTGGGATCAACAATTTAATTGAAATACCGCTAGTTGGAAAAAAACGATTCTTTGATGAAACGATTAAATAATTAAAATTTCAACACACGTATGTGTTTAGAGCGATAAGAAGAAAACATACCAGACCTCATGAGAGAGAGATATAACATATATCATTTTTTAAATATATCAAAGTATATTTAGCACGTTGTACGTTATATGTGGTTAAATAAATTGCTTTTTAGAATTAAGAAATTTAACGAAAATTTTTTTCCACTGTAAACAAGAAATTAAGATTGTAACTCCGTGAATTAGCATATTTCATTGCATATTACATGTATACCTCGTCGAGTATGAGTGAAAGGTTATCGGTATGGTCAGTTCCGTACTTTGCAGGCTACCTTCCCCAAGCATCACTCAAGGATATATTTAATAGCGAGTAAGACATTATGTTTTATCACGAATCTAGCACATCATTTATCTGTCGAGCTCTTATATCTTCATTAAAATGTCATCAGCTAATAATCAAAATTTTATTAGTCTGCTTACTGTGCAATTAAGTATATTTGATTTTAATTTTCATTTATCTCATGTTTAAAGAACTATCCAAACATTGTAAGAAAACGTATTGAGAAATGCATTTTCTTCTCATATTAAAAGTTTAAACATTTTACTCGAAACATAAATAACTTGTAACATAAATAACTTGTAACATAAATAACTTGTAACATAAATAGGTTATGGAAAATCAGTTAGGTAATTTAATAATTTTATGGTCCAAGAAACTCAACAGGGACATTTAAAGTAGCGTCATGTGTTATGACGATTGTAGCTTTTCAAGGTATATACGAGAAGTGCTCTTCAGCATCTCTTGCGCAATTTATCATATATTTTGCAACATTGCCACATCGTTTCGAGAATCACGGTGAGGATTTACGATCGTGCTAAGGCAAACAAACTTGCCAATTTCTTATGACATTCTGCAATTTGAGATGCATCGATTGGGAGACTATCGTTTGATGGGATTATCGTTCGTCTCGAGTCCTTGGATGTTTGAGTCAGCTTTGTAACATGTTTGTGAAACTAATAAAGGTACTTGAACACATTACGTAGATGATTATGAAACGGATTTACGATTACGAGGGAAGCTTTTGCTCCGATGCAATTATTTCGCGTGCGTCGCGCATCGATCGTTGCGTTTCACGCCTAAGAAACGCTGAGAACGCGAGATAAATTGAGGTGAGAATTTCCTTCGAAGAAAAGAATCACTTTCATCTTCCTTTAGCAGCGAGAAAATTGTGCTTAATGCAATGAGATATAATAGAGTGACATGCATGAGATGAGAACGGTGAGCGATAAACTTGAGTTTTCGTACTGAGAACAAAGCCTTATTTTTGTCGTCGCGCATTATCAGATGGAATTACACACTTGTTGCAAAATTTGATTATATAATTGCGCATGGATTGTTGTTTGATTCCGTAACGTTCTAATTCTCGCGCGCTTTCATTCGTGGACTTTGAAAAGTAACTGATAACTGATATGAAGAATATATTACTTTTCATCCCTAACTTGTGACCGATTTAATTGAAAATATAATGTGTCACAATGTGTTTTTCTTTTCTTGTGTATCGTTTGAACACAAAATCCGTTTGCAATGTACATTGAAAAATAATTTATTAATTATTCCACGCGTATTATCGTTTTTATAGAACGCTGTCATTAAGATCGATCTGATTTTCGAGGACACGTATCACCGAAGAGACACGAGAAATATGATGTAAATCGATTTTGCCCATTTGTTCTTACCGTTCTTCCTTTTTCCATGTCTCGTATCTCAGATGGTCGACCCCGAGGTCAACCTGATTGCCAATTAGTAGATACCAGATCGATTTGCAAGAAAAAAAAGGTCGCGACACGCCGGTATACGAGGAAAGATTGAACGATGACTCTAAATGAGAACTATGTGTCGAGTCCTTAATTATTCGTTCATTATTGTAAGTGCCTATGTATTAATTAAAATTAACGCGATGGTTTATTAATATAACTTTTAAGGTCGCGCGTATAGATTGTGTGTGATGGAGAATCGAACGGTATATTATATTCTCAAGTGTATAGGAATATGTACTTAGAGTAAATAAAGAATATAGAACTTGGTATTAGAAAATATAAGTGAGAATTTAAAGATGAATAAAATTATATTTAAAGAGTAAGGTTAAATTATTATAATTAATTAATTAACTTAAAATATAAAGAAAGTAAAGTAAGTGAATAGTTTCAAGTTTAAGAAAGAAAATGTAATTTATTGTCTTTTGTATCAGGGATTATAAAAATATAGATTAGTAAGAAATAATTTTCTCGAATTTAAAAGAGCAAATAAAATATGATTATTAATGTGGAATATATATAATTATAATAAATTTTTTATTAGAGAAGATATTTTAAGCAATTTTATTTAGTTTTTCTTTTATAAATTTAATTTAATTTTATAGTTTGATAGTATTTAATTGAAAAATTAATAATATTAAGTATAAAAAAATATATTTATGGGATAAGCGATAAGTAAGGTTAAAATATTTAAGTGGAATTAAATGTATAAAATAATATTTATAAAATTTGAATTTTAGAGGAAGAATTTAATAATTTTATTGAAGGTATAGGTGAAGAAAAATTTTAAATTTAATTAATTGAAAAAGTGTTAATTTGAATGATTAAAATTAAATAATAATGAGTAAGACAAAATGAATAGAGATAAGATGAAGTAAATTAATTTAAGAAATTAGGTAATTTTTGAGTCCACCCGTTTAATAAAAACATGGTTTTTAAATAATAATTTAAGATTATTTCTGCTCAATAAAAAATTTAAATAGCTGCAGTATAGTGACTGTACAAAGGTAGCATAATAAGTTATTTTTTAAATGAAAACTAGAATGAAGAAATTGATGAAACTCAAACTGTCTTAAATTAGAAGTTTAAAATTATAGATTAAGTAAAAAGTTAAATATAAATATCGGATGAGAAAACCCTATAGAATTTTATGTATAGAACGAATGTATTAGGTTAGTTTAGTTTACATTATATATATAATGTAGAAAGATCATATTATTAAAAAGGTTTGCGATGTTGAATTAAGATAAAAATTAAGTGTAGAAATTTAATATTTAAGTCTGCTCGACTTTTAAAATCTTACATGATTTGAGTTTAGATTGGCGTAAGCTAAATCGGTTTTTATCTATATTAAATTTTAAAATATTTGTACAAAAAGACTTATCTTAAAAATTATTTTTAGTGATTAAGGAAAGAGTTTAGTACTTTGGCAGAGATAGCACGTTAAATTTAGAATTTAATATAGATATAATGGATACATAAGTAATAATATATACTTATATTAGATATATAATATACTTATATTAGATATATAATTTTAAATTTAGTGAGATTAATTTTTTTTTTTATTGATAGTATTAGTGGGGGTAGCTGTTTAATAGTATTAGTGGGGGTAGCTTTATTAGAACAGAAGATATTAAGTCATATTCAATTACGTAAGGACCAAATAAGGTAGGTATCTTGGGAATTTTACAGCATTTTAGAAATGCTGTAAAATTATTTAGAAAAGAGGTGTTTAAGATAATTGTAAAAATTTTGTGTGCACGTTCGCACACGATACGCGATGAAGAGAGATAGCATTACTTGAGAAAACTGATTCTTTGAGACGTAGTTTAAATGTTTAACATAAGCAATTGTTACGGGAAGATGAAAGTTGTCACGTTATACACGTGCTCTAAGTTCACATTCGACAAGCGTTCAAAGAGGAAGAAAACCATTTCCTGAAGCGAGCAGCGTGCGTATTTGCGCGTTGGATACACGCAAACCATACGGCGTATGGACTCGAAAGTTTTCACCTGTTCCTCTTGCCATAATTCATTTTCTCGTAGCGACTGTCCATCACAGTAATTTTATCGCTGTGACGATGCGAAGACGACGTAAGAATTACACGACTTCCTGTAACGATCTGACAACAAAACAAGTTGTATCATTTTCTAACGTTACGCGCAATGTTGTGCGCAACGGATTAAGTGGATCGTAAATAAAGTCCGCGTGTATCTTGACAGATTATCTATGATGATGTTACGTGTGATATGTTTGTGCAAGTATGTGACCAAGTAAACAATTTAATATATCTTTGCATAAATATTATGTATATATATGTGTATATGTGTATATATATATATATATATATATATATATATATATATTTTACACACCAGAGTAAAAAAAAATTTTTCTTTCCTCTTTGCAACTATAATAATATACATAATATGATAGATATAATAATATAATATATATAATGACATATATAATAATCTTTATTGAGTAACAAGTATTTGAAATTTATATTCTTAATTTATCATCTAGAGATGTTCCGACAGTATTACGTTATATATTTCGTTATATATTTTAAGTGCTTATAATTTAATTAATTCCAGCTATCTGCATCTAGGCTAAATACTTATCATACTTTTTCCTACTTACTGACATACAACCGGTCGTTTATCTTCGTTAATCTTTATTTAGACCTTCGGCATAGCCCGTGGTGATTTGTCAAATGTAAGCAGGGGTTTAGCACGCGATAGAAGTTAATTTCGCACCGTAAGTTTCCAATGCGCATAATTCACAATATCCTCGACACCTTTTATGGGTATCCTCAGATAATTTCGTGGATTTTGCAATTTTTCGACACTCGTCTGTCCTTGATGTGAATGAGCGAGCAGGAAGAGAGCTAATCAATTATGACCGCTGCTTTTTTCCTCACGTAACTGAGCGTAATGCAATGCAAATACTTTCTTACAAGCTTACGAATCTCAACAACTTTCTTTTTTCCGTAATCTAACAAGGTTCGACAGACACGAGATATATGTATCTGCAAATGATACTCAACGCCCACTTATCCTCTTCTACTTTCGATCACTTTCTTTCTCTGCTCCAGGGCAATCGAGAAATTTCGTTGTTTGACTGAGTAAAGCGGTGATTTTGATTTCGATTTCGATAGAGTATATTGCATCATCCTTTAATTGGTGATTAGTGGCTCACTTCCTCAATTCGATATTCACAAAAATGTTATTGCTAGAAGTTCCGGCGTGAGCGATTCTAACGAGGGATATCAAGAATTGCCGATTCTATAAATTCGACGTCTCCGAATTATGACTTTCTTTTTCGGACGTAAGATTTAACGGTCATGGTTGATGGAGAATGTCGTAAGATCACATATTGGTTTAATATACGGTCTTCCGTACTACGTACGGCGAGGCTGCTTGTTAAAACAAGTGACGATCGATGAAGGACATCGGTGAATAAAACACGCGAAGACATTTTATTAATCGTAATCGCGCCATGACATGTCATAAGCATATTCCGAGGGACTCGAAATCTGCGTACAGCTTAATCATCGGCTTGAACTTTGTTTAGGTCGATGTTTAAATTGATTTGCATTTAATGTATGTAAATAAAGAGAGCCCGACAGGACGGCGCTCCGTAAATCGTAAAAGTTATATTCGACTCGCGTGCCAAAGGACGTTAAAGCCGGCATCGTGTTGTCTTCTTGTCCCTCATTTCTGTCCCGAATTCCGATACAAGTTTAATAGCTGATATTGCCGAATTCGGTCATCAATTGCTCTCGATCGATCGTGTCGTAATCCATCATGGTCTTTACGCAGGTAACGTGTGATGTATATCATACTTCTTCTCGTGAAGGCCGTTCGTAAATTAGAATGTGCAGTCGGTTGTTTATCGAAACAAAGGACGTTTTGGAAAGTGGCTTGAGAGAAGACCGTTTGATGTCGAAACTTGTGATTCTGCACGATCCGCATTAGCGAGAATCAAAGATCGCGACGAGGCCTCACGGTTCGTGCGAATGAAGACGCTAATTACGATGCAAACTTTGGATTGCAAAATGTGCACTGAGTCTTAACGTAATCAAATGGTCCCTTGTTGACAGTCTCGTTTTTTCCTTTAGGATTTCCAACGAGTGACTGTAAATATCGAATATTCCGAAGATGTGACACAAAGGTCGGAAGAAAGTTTGGTACACAACTTTCCGATCACGTAACCTAACGAAATGTTTTCTCGAAAGAATTCGACGGGTCTGTGTTATATAATTATGGTGTAAACGCGGTGTAACGTTTAGCGGTTTGACGTGATAACACTTAGTCATCGTTTTCGGTTCTTTCGATTGTATATATGTCGCTCCACTGCCTACCGAAATCGGTTCCCGAAAATCGTGTCGAGTGACAGCCGGTATGCTTGGACTGTTATAGTTAAGTTATAATAAAGTATAAATAAAAGCTTTTAAAGCCTTGCGATACACACAAAGTAGTTTCCATTATGTAAGTCATTACATAAGTAATATATACAAATGGTATATATACACACACACAGTGTACAGATAAAACAGATTGAAATGATCGAGTCGAGGACCTTTACTTTGAAAAGTGATTTTTTAAATGTATATTCTTCATTAAAGTTGCCACATGTTAGTATTTTTATCATATAAGTGAGTGAAAATAGCCGATTGAAATCATTAATTTATCAACAAGAGCCAACTCTTGTCACACGTAAATTTGATTAAATAAACAAAGTAGTTTCATTATAACATATTATTATATTATTAAAATTAAAGTTTAAATTGTATTTCATGAACGAGAAAGTAATATTGTTAATTGATTTTTGTTTCATTTAAACTTTCGTGCTATAATTATGGTTTTTAGTGATTGTTTTAGTCAAGATCAAGATCAGTAGAAAAATCTTTTTTTGGTCATTTTTTATGAAGATCTCTGCTTAAAAGGATATCGTTAAATAATATTCCGATAACTTTGATTCAACTTATTTTTTAGTTCTCTCTTTGATGAGATCTTTCTAGAAATAAATTCTTCAAATGTCTGTTACATGATAAAATCTCTGGGACTTTCCGCATTTCCTGTATGATATACAACTAAAAAAAGAAATATGAAGTAATTTAGGTGAAGTAATTTAGGTGTTGATTTGTGTCTTGCCGCGTACAGATAAAAAAGTATTTGTCCCACCAAAAGATCCTGTTCTTAAACCAACTCGCGTCCAAAATGAATTGCATTCAGGTCTTACATAAATCCAATTTGTAATCTGCCATGTAACGATTTTTTTTCTTCATGGAGCTAACGCGATGGGCAAATATACTTTATTGTGTGTGTCGCATCAATAACAAAATCGAGTCTCAAACGGGAAAATTTAGTAAATAATTTCTCTTTCCTCATGTTAATCATAACTTCCTTAGTTGACCACGAGGCGAATTATCATGCGCTAAATACGAACGCGAAAAGTGGAAAGTGAAATCTTCGGATCGTATCGATTACGGTCTCCATAAGGTTAAGAGAATCTTAATCGATAGTTCACGAGTTTCCTGAAGGAATTCATGAAAAATATGATTGACTGTAAGCGAAACATTTTTTCTTTTCTGTACTATAAAATTCGGATGTATCCAAATTCAATGTTTTACAAAAAAACATTGAATTTTTACACACAGATTTTTAAAAACAGATGTAATATAATAGAGAGATTATTTAAGAGAGAATATTTAACACAATTTAACACAATTATATCCGATGAATTTTTTTATGTCTCCACACACACTCCATGATTTTATATTTTTATCGTGAAAGTTTATGAAGTTGAGTACTTTTACATGAATATTTAACGCGATATTTTTCATATAATTATCAATGCCGATAGATTCTCCTTTCATCTCATCGCTTGAGGTTAGTAAACTAATCGAATCGCTCGATTTAATGAACTCGATAATGATTTAATCCTGGTAATCCTTTAATGAATAATTTCTATGCGACAGCCAAAACTTTATTATTCGGTTTACAAAATTATTCATGAATTACTTGTCGGTTCGACTTTCGCGCTTGAAGGTTGCTTTCAACACGTAATCGCCAAGGAAGTGATGATTTCTGCCACGCCGCAGTAGTTTACATGCTAAACAAGGTGATAGGTGATATATTGCTAATTTCGTACATGGCTAATTCATCCTGTGAATTCACTTGTGAAGTGAATATTGAAGTGTTTTCGTTGCTCGATATAGATGTGAACGACGCGTAGAAGGAAGAACTTTTCGTCGTGAGCCTACTCGATTTTTTCCCTCTCACAATGACGTTAAGTACCAAAGTTAACGTGCCTTTGAACACTTCACAACCACTTTTGTATCTTCGAGACGTGCCATGAGGTGTAAAAAGAAACGAGATTATACCTTGCATGACTAGTCGTCGTTTGGCAAATGACACTCGTTTTACGCATACATTCCTCCCGTAACTTTCAAAGGTCTAAGACACGTGTAATAAAATCAAGTGTAGTTAAATTTTTTTAAATTTAATTTTATTATAAATAGCACATACTAGAAAGAAATCAGATTTGAATAAGAGGCGCTTGTGTCGATCACATCGAATTTTTCATTCCTAGAAAGTTATTGCTGTCATGTAAATGATCGATTTTGCGACCTTCGAATTCAATTGGCAATCACCCTTTATCTCTTTCAATCGACATTGTGAGATATTGCAAAATAGACATAGGTATTAAAATTTAAATATCTAACTGTCATTTTAAGTATTTTGTTTATTCATCAGTTTTACCATTTAAAAATATTTAGCAATGCTTGTGCAAAAATTATACATACACGGAACGATACAGAAAACGATCATAAATCACTCTACAGTTACTTTTCGTTCTGCAGCAGAAGTTAAATGTGACACGAGATGGTTAGCGAGCATAAATTGAGATTTAAAAAAAAATATCATACAAAGTCTGGGAGGGAAAAATTTATGACAATTGGGTGTATTATTGGAACGTCAAAATCTTATTTCTTTACGCATAAAGCGATCAATCATCCGAAAAATTTTTGTAATAAAATCTAAATAAACTTTAAAGCATAGGGCTCACAGAATACGCTGTAAAGTTTTCGTTAGTCATAAACATTTCCTTCGGTCGTAAATTAAGATCCCTGAGAATTTATGTCGGACAAAAGCAAGGTTCATTGTGATTAAAGCACGTTTTACGCTACTACACCTTATGTGTGCTCCACCTGTACGCGTAATCATCACACAAGTCGTAAACATTAAAATTACGAGAATTATGGAACTTACTCATAAGATGATTAATGGCTCACAGGTGTCTGCTCACCGCCTGTTGAGGTCTCTCGTTCAACTCGCGGCGGTAGAGATACGTAGATTGTTCTCTTACGACAGCACCCGCATCCGCGCTTTATTTCTTCGACTTTAAGGTCGAATCGTTATAAGGCTAATGTACGAACACTCGTAAATTGCGAGACTCGGAATTAAATTAGATCGAAAACATCCGGCGTAGCCTTGCGGAAGAAGGTAATGAGATAATGAGGTAATGAGATGAAGATAATGAGGATTTTATTCATTATTAAGCCGGAATTAGAATTTTCTAGGAAATGTGTCGTTTTGCGTTTTTTGTGATATACGATGAGGCTGATATATCTTACGATTGCTCCGAGTGTGAAAGTTTAAAGTATCGGTGGGATATAAGTGAAATTGAATCTTTCCATGAATAAATCAATGACTCGTGTGTTTTTGCGGACTTTGGTAAAAGTCGCGTTATTATGCACACGACATTCTAATTAACTGCCGCTATTAATACTAAGACAAACTTGGCGTCACAAACGAAGGAACAAGTTTCGGATTAGTTTTCAATTTGCGGAACACCGCATATCGCGGTCTGTCGAACGTAAAATGAAACCGAAAGGAAATGATACCGCCATACACTTGAACGACTCGCGAAAACCGGAATAATTAAATATACGGGGTGTCCTGAAAACCGTGATTGTGTTTTTAATGATAAATTCTGTGATCTTTCACTTTAGATTTTTTCTTTTCTTCGAAACGAAACGTCGAGAGACACTTCCGTATCGGAGAAATTGTGTAATTATGCGTGACGCGTGCTATTGTTGAGCTACATCTTCCTTTAAACGCACGTAAAGTCAGTTTTCTACCTAGTCAGTTTTCTACCTAAGAAAGCACAGGAATTCTCACGGATAACAATTACTCCATAGTTAACATTAGAATATTAATGCAGCTCGCGAGTGTTTGGAAAGACTTTATCTAATGCGATATTTTCCACAGTTTATTCTCCATATGCATGTTACATGAGGGATGCATGTTATAGGGGAACAATACTGCCCTTTATTTCCCAACTGATAGCGAGGTTGTAGAACTCTGTGTTACGTAAAACTTGAACAGCTATCAAGCTTATTAAGTATTCGCGGTGAACGGTATTACAGTGTATAGCTGTAACACGTTGCCCGTGAACCTAATGCATTCGATGCCTTTTACTGGAATGCCTCGATTATTAAAACCGCGTCGCCCGTTAAGGCTCGCCATATACGCCCGTGCGTTGAACTTGTTCCTCACACCGTTCGGAGTAACAGATATCTTTCGAACGTCAACGTCATGCCGTGTCATAAATCATTCGGCGAAATCCGTGATCAAAACGGATCTAACATTGATACACGTACACGTGTTACCGTACTTCTCCAATTTCTATTAGGCGGAAGTTCGTGCTGATGAATAGAATCGAGCTTAGTTACAATCTCATTGACTATTTTACGATGCAAAGAAATGGTAAACACAGGCATAATTACTAGCGTAAATTAATATATTCTTACTTTTACAGCCATATAGTCGTATTTTGTTTGTAAATGCGCAATGACCTGGCTCATTATTTCGCTCCGATCGTTTCACCGGATCGCGACGCGATTCCTGATTACGTTCGCGGTTTCCTTTGTACCGCGTTTTCCCGCCGAACCAAGAGATGTTCGTCGCGCAACCGTGAAAGTGCCTCCGGGTCTCGCGAGCCACGTTCGATGAGATCGAAACGTGGATGAGCAGCAGCTAACTGAATGGCGGAAGAAACGGTGAAATAGAAAGCCAGGCAACCGATAAAGAGCGGGGGACACATGTGATTTCCGTGATGCTGCGACTTCTCCACGCTTCCCCTCCGCCACTTTGAAGATCATCGACGAGGTAAGACGTTACTACATCGAGGATCGGATTATCAAGTAGCAGCTGACGCGCAACAGACTTACGTCTCTAACGATATCCTCGCCGCCGTTGGAAGCCTCCTCCACGTTGATACGAATAGCCGACATGCTACGAGGCGTCGATTCCTCGCGAAACCACCCTGATAGAATACTCTCTTCTAGATTACTGTCGAAAGTCGATGCTGCTTCCTGGATCCTCATCAGTAATTATCCGGGAGTTGTTCTTCGCCAAACGTTCCTCAACGAGATCACCACTCCTTGTCGCGTCGGCTGGTGATCTGCCTTGTATTAATCCACGGATTCCACAAGAAACCCACTGTCGGTCACCCTCGAAGAACGAGTTGATTTCTCATGCGAGTGCTCCGTACGTGACTATCGACGTCTAATTTGAGATCTTCGCTTTTTTCTTGATATTTAGGAGGAAGAGATTGCTACGAAGTGTGCGTATATCCCAGGGAATGCGGTTTTCGGAGACAGAGCCGAATCGGAGCTCGCCGTCCTTTCTCTCCCTTCGGAGCAGGGCAATGCCTCTTCGTCTCGTCAACTTAATTTCCCTCCGGATGAGTACAAGCGCCAACTCTTTCGCTCTCGATCTCTTCGCGAAAATCTCGCACGGAATCACCACCGAGGGATGACCGGTAGTGCGCTGGTCACTGTCGCATGTATATATTTGCGTGTATGCGTTTCGCGTCTGTTAAGAGTACCGCACGCCGAGTATCGTGATCGTCTCTCTCGCACGCGTGCGACTAGAGCCGCCGCCGCATCTGGCCTTTGGACTGGCTGGTACCAGTCCACCAGATCGGTTTTATACCTTCGTATCTCCCACTCTCGTGGACGTGCGAGCGCGCTCGTGCTCGCTTGCTCGCACCGCAGCACGTCGATCCTGCACACGGGCAGTTCCACCACGGCCGAGAGGATCGATCTTTTTTTTCTTCCTTGCCAGACGCACGTACGCGACAGGGTCCATGCGTCGCGCCTTGTCCATGCGAGGGGACATTATCTGTGGGTGCTCTAGGTGCAAGGACGAACGGGAGGTCGAGGGAAGGACCCACCACCCTGTCCTAAGTCCGGTTGACGTATGCATATTGACCGGATCGCGATAGATGCCGTTTCCTTGTGGTTACAGGAAATGCACGGTGAGCGCAGACACCAAGGCGCGTTATCTTCTAATGACTGCGTAATGAGGTCTAGGAAGGAAAGGACTCGCTCTTATCTTGACGTGCGAATTTTATTTTTATCTGGTGCAGACGGGGAAAAGTGCGTATTTTTATTTTAGATTGACTTACAATGGTTTTAATATCATGGGTAAGTTGGCAATACGTTCGCCATGTTATATCTTTTGCATAACACTTGTTTTCTCTACTGTAGAAATTGCTTCAATTGATAAATGACGACAAAGAATAACTTTCCACGAATTATGATAATACACCAAATGTTTCGTTTCGGTAATTCGGTAATTCGAGATTTTATTAATATGGAACTGTAAAATGTAATAAGGAAATTTTAATCAATTTCGATACTATCACTTTTAGGGAGAATATGGGAGCCTTGATAAAAAATTCCGTTGATGAAATATCGAATGGCTTTATATTATCGTTAAATTAAACATTAACTCTTACTGTCATGAAATATCTGTCTCATACTTCAACGCGAAATATCTGTCTCATACTTCAACGCGAAATATCTGCTTTTTTTATTCTTGATTAAATATCTGCAATCTTGTACTTCATAATTCACATCGTCCTTCGAGTGTGTTTATCGGTCGTAAGCAAGACTAATGACCGGAAGAGAGTTCCGCTTTATCGTACGTTCTTCGATTTATCTAATTTTTATATAGTATTAATCCACGCAATCTAGACCTCGTTTTTCGTTGCACTTCGCTCGCCGTCTTTACGAAGGCACTCGTAATTTTCGACGAAAATATGACATGTCAGCAATATTGATATGATTAAAAAGAGAAGAGCAGGGTTTCGTTCCTCCTGCCATTCTCAATACTAATAATTTGCGCAAATAATAATGTGATAAGAGGAATATGTTTCTCGACGATTTAATTCTCTCTCTTTCTCTCTGGTTGGTGAATGCGATTTGAAGAAAGTGTAGCTTGCGATGACATCTCCGACCTATGTTCGTGTTACATCTGTAGCGTCGTTGGGAACAATTGCGCGCTCCATTTTATGCAACGTCAAAGGCGCGCCGAGGCGTGTGAATCGCGTTTTCTTTTGTCCGATCAGACTGAAAAAAAAAAAAAAAAAAAAACACCGACCGTGACTACTGTTGACCGAGCATTACAGAAATTTTGTAGCAGATACTCGACGGTCGCGTGGACAGCTTATTTCTATACAGCCAATTTACTGCAATCGTGATTAATTTCTCATTATTACAATTAATTTTGCAAAATTTGTATCACGATAAAGATGATTTATTTCACAAAATACTAAATTTTCCGGAAAATTTTGGTCGACGATACTCGAAAACTCAATCAGCCGAGTATAAGGCCATAAATGGAAATTACACCATATGGGCTGGGATTACACCTAACAGCGGTTGACGTGACTTCCGAATCATCGTCTGACGAAAGTTAACGTAACTGCGACGAAACGACGATCCTTGCGCAATGCTTAACCCAAATTGCCAACGGCAATCCGTTTCGGAAAAACCTAACCTTGAGTTCCGCCGACCAAAGCATCTATCGGCATTCATTCGATCTGCGTAAATGTCTTCGGGATTGATTCTGGGAAGTTCTCTGACGTGATGTTTCAACCTCGATCGGACCTGGACTGACTCACGATCGCTCGCGTGCGGTTTGCGAGGACAAGACGCGTGTTAACATTGTGCACATCTCACAGATTAGGTCTAATCACTACGTTCAGCTTTTCGAGCAAATTAAGTATTCCGCTCAGGGCTCGTGCGTTCATGCGTAGTGCTCTATTTCAGGCAAGGACTAACGCGCCTTCCTTCTTGGACCGCTTCCTTCCTGCCCCGACTCCCTTTCCCGCGTCGTTCAGCTCGCGGCCCGCGAGAGAAGTCTACGAGGTCGTGATCTTACAGAACGATCTCGATCGTCGGGAGTCAAGTGCACCGTCCCTTCTCGGCCGACCTCCGGTCGCTCGGTCGCCCCAAGGCGAAAAGTTACGTGGCTTTTATAGCTCTCGAGTCGGCATCACGGACAAACTTGCAAAAGTTGCTGTTTAAACAGATTGGCGCGTGCCTGCATCTCGTCGATATGTACATCGGTAATTTGTTAAATCACGCCCGACCTTTATACGTCGTTAATTTATTAATCTCCGACCTTTTTTGCAATAAAGAAAAACGGTACTACCGATATATTCGGGCAAGATTAAATAAAGTTTAATCACAAATTTAACACAAAATTAATATTGATAAGATATTAATTAAGTAAAGTCACCTTGAATCTTTCGATTTATTTTCATAACAATCTCTTCAGATACTCATTTCGGATATTTTTAATAAAACTCTTAATTACTTATCAATATTTTATTGCTTGAAAAAAATATAAGTTTTTTTAAATTGTTGCTTAGTTTAACAATGTTCAATATCTTATATTTGTGTCAAGAGAAAAAAACACTGGCTTTAATTGACCTAAAAGTTGTATGTAGGAAAGGAAGTGCAACAAAAGCAGGAATATCTATACTGCACACTTACGATTATGCTCGCCATGCAATTAGTCATCTCTACAGTTGTTCGCTACCTATTTTCTTAAGTATATACCAGAGGACAAAGTCTTTACGTACGAGTCGATTAAAGTTATTAGCCATATTTCGCAAGCGGACATTAATCGTCGCCGACAAGTCCTGAGATCGTCGTTGGTTACTCGTCGGAAAAAAATGAGTACATCCTCACGCAATTTGTACGGTTTCCATTAATGGCGATTGCGCCTCGATTGAAATTTAAATGCGACTGCAAGTTGCCGCGCGTGCGGCGCACCTACGTTTCATCGCGCGATTTAACGACTCGCGCTCGTATCTATCACGATTGATTGCGTGCCGGAGAATTCTTCTCAACCCTTTATCGCACGATTTTTTCCTCGGTAAAGAGTATTTTATAAACCATGCTTCTTCGATGCTTTTATTCTTCCCGAGTGTTGCAGTGCAATCAACGCCATCATATTCCGCAATTATGTATTACCGTATTTATAGCTCTGACTGAAGGCGTTGCCTCATCATGTGATAACTCAAACTATGCAGTAAACTTTTAAAATTTTACATTATTGATAATCATACCTCCAGAAGCGCGAATCTCGAATCAGTGTCTCTGATGGATATATTTCTTTTCCTTTTTCCGCCTATCTATGAAATGCTAGAAATATTTTGACAAGTGTCTATCCTGTTCCCCATTATTCGCTATGCGAATAAACAACGTTTTTATTTATAGAACGGTTAAGGAAGTGGACACACGTCTCCGAAATTATTTCTACCTCCGGCTCGGGTTTTGTCTCATGAATCTGTCCGGTGGAGCAAGGTCACGTTTTCGACAGCTTCCTGATCCATGTCGCGCACCGCTGCCGGGAGAAATGCGTACGCGTACACGGTAAAAACATGTACGTTCAATATCGATCTTTTTCGATCGCGAGCAAGGTCGAAAGGGATTGGTTTTATCTCTTCCTCTACGTTACATCGCGCTACCCACTCGCCGTCTTCGTTCCGCCTATATGTCGTTTCTCCTCTCGCGTAGCGTATTTCGTCGTTCGCCCACTCTGCGCCGATATGCGAACCTTCGCGTCGAGAAATTAATTGCATCTACCTGTCCCTGCTGTGTACCACCTCCCCGTGCCTCTTCCCGACTTGCTCAAGAGTCCATGCAAATCGATCATTGGACTCTCAATGCGCGTACGCGCCTCTCTCACAACGATGAATGTGCGACTCTGCGGGAGCGAGCCACTTGCGAGATACGTTTATGCGAGGATTTTCCGGGATGGGTTCAGCAAAGGTTCTTCTCTCGAGAGTGAATGCGAAGTGTCGGTTAACGATAGGAAGCTTAAAAATGCCTTTTGTATCCTAACTTGACCGACAAACGTTACAAACGTTCTACCTCGACTTAACCCCACACACACACTGATATTTGTTCACGTCTGTCAACTTCCTCGATAAATTCGACGGTAAACTCTACGGCTTATGCAGATTATGTAAATTCTATTTGCTCATTCGATGGAGTTGCGTGCATGAACAAAGTACGTGCGACAATGATGCACGTGAATATTTAACCACTGATGATCGCGGAATGTTTTGCTGTGAGAGAGTTCGTAGACTATTCTCATAATTGCAGAAAATAGTGTTAGCAATCGTATAGTTACAGTTTAGATACGAGTGATTGACTTCGTATAAACGTGGCCGATGGCTACAAAGTATCTTGTTAATATCAAGTTGATGCGGTATGACGAGACGAAGAAACACGATCTAGTTAACATTGCTGGCCGTAATCATACGTCTCCGTTAACTTGTCTGCGCAATTGCTGTGCCCGCTAATTGCCGTCCCTAATTACATTTTTGCCGACGAACCAGACGGTATATGTCATGATGATGCATGTAACGCGACGCGTGACTGTATGCTGCGCAAGAATTCACGCCACCGTACTGCCATTATGCGATGCCGAACTTTCCCCTGTGATCGTGCCGAAGACAGTAGATGACGAAATAATCATGGGCGGGTTCAAGCTAACGCTGTTTGAATCGTTTGTAAAGTGTGAAATCTCCGCGACATTTAGGCGCTGCCTTCGGTTACTTAGAGCGAACGATCGTCAAGGAATAAAAGAAAAAATTAGTGACCTTTAATCTGAAATGAATCATAGAATATAAAGGGGTTTAAACATATTTATATATGAATTGTAATATTAAACGCCTGTTGCATTTGAAATGCTTATAAAAAATTCTTATAACAATGTGTAGTTTATTACTTGGTAAATGCGTAGCATTGCGTTAAAAAAAAAAAAAAAATTATCAATATATCACTGGAATCTTGTTATCACATCGCACGCTCGAAACAGACTTTAATACTAGGTGTTGTGTATGAGCTGTTCTTATGTCATATATCGTGCAAGAATCTCGACTCGACCTCCTGATTAGCATGCCGTCACGACGGTGCCGGCACAATCGAATACACGTATCTTTGTAGTAAACTATACTAAGATCAAAAAGCGTCGAACACTTATATCGTAAGGTAATTAATTCCGGAATGTACTCGCGCGTGTCTGTATTTGGACAGACTTACTTCTGTGGGAATCTATAGGAATCAAATCGGTGGGTCGCTAATAGGTCTGCATGTCCACGAAAGCCGAAATCAAGTTTTACAACATCTGCTATTAACGGGCCGAAGTGAGTGCGGCAAACATTCTTATGATCGAGGAATGTAGAACCTTTATCAGCTTCGTGGAGGTTCCGTGAATGGTGTTCCGTAGTGAGAGAAGCGGAGCCTGTCTGCGCACGAACCCGGACACGACTCCCTCGCTCGTTATTGCCACGTTGCTCCCGATTCGATCTCCCGATCCGTTTATCTCATCGACG
Organism: Crematogaster levior; assembly: GCA_901521435.1. Lineage (NCBI taxonomy): Eukaryota > Metazoa > Arthropoda > Insecta > Hymenoptera > Formicidae > Crematogaster > Crematogaster levior. The sequence goes on from CABEGB010000643.1 coordinate 51,397, forward strand.
TAGAGCGGTATATCCGTGCTTGTGAATGTCAGACACGCGATACGATATATTTGCTGCCGGTTGAAATCCATTCGCGAACGTTTTCGAACGATGAACTCGAGCGATCGTATTCGGATTATGCGTGCTCAAAAGTTTATCGATATTACATAATTATAAATAGATCGCGGATAAAACTGTAATTATTACTATCGTCAAATATTTTAAAGAATTTTTCCTTTGTTTAAATATTGGATTTTTATTTATTTTATGTCGATTTCTCTCTAAAAGCATAAATTGCTATAATTAAATAAAAAGTATCAGTTGATTCAACTATGTCAGACGGAGATGCTACAAAGAAGTTACGTGCAGGACGTATCAGTAGAGAAAGAACTTTTCCGAAAGTAAACATACGTAACAACCAATTAACAAAGTTCCGTGATAATCCGCCTGTACAAGCCTCCTACTGTATTTGCGGAATTGAAATTCTATTGCTGCTGACTTGTGCGTTTCATTCCTGTGTATTTGATCTTTATGTGCGCGAAGTAAGCACTTTAGATGTGAACAAATATTTTAGAATACATGATGGATATCACCGGTGCAGTGTCGACAAATTAGAAACGGTAAAAGTAAAAATAGACAAATAGCATAACTTGATTAAATCACAGAGTTTTCATTAAAACCTTATCCCAATATATTACAGCATAGCGAACACTTTTGATTAATATTACGTTAGATTAATCATGTAATTCCGAGATAAAGAAAATACACGTTCGGACCATGTGGTTGATTGATTATGTCATATGCGTAAGCACACGCGAAGAAGCAGGAAACACTTGCGATTATTTATGTGCGGTAGAGAAAATGTACGGTCATTTCGTACTTGCGATAATACTTCACAATTTAGATGTAGGCAACTTATAATCTCCACTCTGGCTACCGTGTTCTATTAATTACTGGTATTAACCGTTTAACAATTACCCGGCACCAATTAAATCGATATCGTTCTCTTGCTCGTTCTCGATGCAATTGGCGATAGTTGTGATCAATTTATTCAAACTCTCGCGAAAATTCGAGATGTGAGATCATATAGTATCGTATCGCCACGAACTGCTATAATTTTTTCATACCAATCGATCGACACGCAAAATCCGCCTATTCTCGAATGCACGTGCAACCTACATCCGCGGGCCATGAATCAAAATTCACATAACGATTTTTCCAACGCAAACTCGGCGTTCCCTCGTTCAATTGTTTTAGATTCAACCGATTTCGCGTTCGAATCTTCTGTATTGCTCCCACATCTACACGCCGTGAAGAATATACACGTTTTTGCTGTACATGGATATTTGTCAGTGTCATTTTAATCGGAGAGAGAAAATCCAACGCGACGAACAAGCATATCGCGAAAGTCATTCATTCGCTTTGCCCATTATTTTACCGGAAAATTACATGTTTTAAATGTTACGCGAGATCCTTGAATTTATTTGCGAGCCTAAGTTCCGACATCTGTTCCGGCGTTTACAATGCTCATTACGTCACTGCTAAGTAAAATTCATAGCTACATAAAGACGTCCTAGTATTCCGCATTATGTAATTACATCATAATTTTATGAATACATGTTCATACTTTCGTCTGACGATGAGTTCGTTACGGTAACGCGTAATTAGTGTTGCTTGTATCTCATTAATACATCTTTGCGTACCTTTTTGCGCTACACTCCTTTCGCGTACTGCACGTATCTCATCATCGTTTGTCGCTCATTAAATCGGGAAGGAAGGATGTGGAATTATGTAAGCCGCAGCGAGGAAATCTCCGCTGTCTCCTACATGTCATAGACCACGTGGACGGTTTGCGCGGCTTAGGTAAGTCGAAAAGAAAGTGGCTATCGGAAGGAGGGGCGCGCCTTCGTAAGAAGGCGCGTCGTCTTTATGCGTGCACGTGACGTCGGCGTTAATTCTTCACGTGCTGTTGAGGAAGTCATTGCATAATAGCCCGTAGACTCCGGTAGTTACTAGTGATCGACGATATTGACGTTCATTATTCGAAGACGAGAAACTCGCTGAGGAAGAAAATGAAACGTAAGCGAAAAACAGAAACGCAAAATTGCCTCAATCGTATCATATTGATGAGAGTTGATATAACTGTTCACCTTTATGAATCTGTTTCTTGATTTTAACGAATATAAAATCTATATTATGAATAAATTACACGAAAGGGGTTGCACGTATCTTTGAATATAATATTTTTTCCTTCTAGTAATAATAATAAGCCTACCTTTATTAATTTTAATTTTAACTTTAGGTTATTAAGTTTTTTTGTATTTTTTAAACTCGCAACTTGTATCTTGCCCCTGCGTGAAATACGATTGTTTACTACCGCTTCACCTCCAAATTATATTGAACCGATACGATTGTAAAGTTGTTTTTAATGGCAGATTACAATAAATATAAGACGTATAATTAACAGTACGATTCATCGCGCGTCACCACGTAAGAAACGCCCAAGTTTTGACCTATATCTCGTAAGTTCGATGGCGCTGTCTTTATAAATTACAATTGCTGTAGCAGTAATTCTGCTACCTGACCTTCGGTAGCGAATTATAATTACGCCAGGCGTAGCGATTCGTGAGTAACTTCGTCGCTGGGATGCAATTAAGTTCTGCGGGACGTGCTCGCGCGATACGTCGTTTCGTGAACGACGGACACTTACTAGACGTAAACGCGCTTTCAGTCTCTCGAACCTTCATAAGTCGATGATTAATGAGTTCGTCCAGACATATATGTTCCCGAGTAGGTGACAAACGTCGAAGAAAATACATTTTTGTTTCACGAAACGAGACAAAGTCTTGCCCGTAAGTCTTTCTCGGACGTTTCTTCAGCCGACTACAGTAATTGTATTTAAGATTGCTTCAAATCAATGTTGGAGATCGGTTTGACCTTGAAGTATTAACGTGATTTTAAGGTCGTCTGAGAAAAAGATACGCTTACATTGACTACAAGATCCGTGGGAGATACGACTTGGATGGAACTTGGATGGAAATTTAATATTTCGTAGTGAATATTTTATGGGTGTGTTTATAACGTGGAACGTCATTAAATACTCGTGCGGAGCGAGATATACGCTCACAGTCGATGTACTGTTATTCCAAAGGTTATCCTCCCTAGGTTGGTCCCTAAGCGCGATAGGTTAAAGATTTCATTAAAGATTTCCGCATCATAGGTCTGGTATTTCGCACGTTACTGAAATTCTTCTCTATTATAAACGTATAATTTTTCTGTACTGACTGTATATAATTTCTCAAGTATCTGCCGACAAGTCAATGATCTGTAGATCAAGGTTAATCATAGATCAATTCTGTTTGAACTGATCTATCCGGTTCCTGGTTATACGTTTATTACTGGGCACTGTGTTAGTCAAGATTATGCAACTGACGGCGAGCAAAACATTCTATTTTATCCACGGGAATTTGGGGATTTCCGAGGACTCGATATGCAGGAATGCTTACTGCCGCACTGTAGCTCTTCAAGTTCAGGATTAGGTATCTATAGAGAGGCAACAGCCAAAATATAATTTACATACTTAAAAAAATCCTGTTTCACATATGAGTAAAAAATCCTATTTTAAAGCTTTTAATAAAACAAATGTTGCTAAAGGCACGTGGCACTTTAAATACAGTGCCACGTATAGAGGAAAGTACGCGGAAAGTAAAATCTTGACTTAATACGTATTTTTTCGATACAAGAATTTTTATTTATTTTTTTTAGATTATTTTTTTATTCTGTGTGAACTTTGTTACATAAAACTTGATACATAATCTCTATTTCATAAAAATCAATGTGATTATTTCGAGAGCATAAAAGCGACAATATTCGAGTTTAATATTCGCAATATTCTTACCTAATATACTTGATTTTAAAAGTACCTAAGTATACCTGATGAATTGCGTGATCAATTGAATTGTGTCTAATTTTACAGCACTTTAAAATGAATGTAATGTCGGAAATTGTTCGTACTTGATAATACATACTAATTGTTTCGAGCCATTATGTGCTATCAGCTTACATGATCACAGCATTTTCTCGGAAAAAAGCAAATTGTAATTTATGCACAAACACGCGGTCAAACACCACTTTTCTTCCGTATACGATCATATGGGAATCTGCAAGACTTCGTTCACACGACCTACTGCCGAGCACTCACGCGATCTTGTAGTGTTGTCATTTTCACTCTTCATCAATCGTTACTTTAGCATTCCTTTGGAACACACGCTAGCAACTGTATTATTACGACCATTGCATTAACTTTTACACTACATTTACGATTGCCTAAGTCATTATTTACGTCAAACGATTTAATAAAAGCGTGATGTTTAATATATCCTCTTTATCTTAATTTCTTTATCTTCTCTTTACCTTAATCTTAATGTATTTAAGTGTCTCTAAATTTATTTATTTACATTTTTTATAATTTTTTAACTTATTTTACAAAAAGATACCAATGTTACAAGCTTCAGAGGAGCAGATTTTGTTTAAACACGCTAGATGTGTGTTGTGATTAAGAATATTGCAAACATTACATCGATCTGACATTTTCATCTGACAAGTGTTATTCCCAATCTGACATTTTCACTGAGAAGATTATACTTTTTTATGTAACGTCAATTTTTACTTACAATACTTATTTACTTATAATTTTATTACTCACAATTTCACGCGGCTGTCGCATATTGAAAATTAAGAAACCGACTATCCTACCGACTATCCGTAAATCACTTTGACATTCATCGTTCTATCTGTTGGATTCCGCGCATAACACTACTCGTAAAAACGTGACTTCTCACGTGAATCATCAGTTTTTTTATTTTTTATTTTTTTAATTTTTTTTACAGCGAAGCCAAGAGAGCCTCGATTTTTTTTTCGCTCGCATATGTATGCATACGTGCTTATAGCGTACAGTATATTCCACGTATGTACTCCGAAAGAATGAAAGAGAAAGAGAGAGATAGAGCGTGGTCTTTTCTTCGAGTTGTTTTTACCGCGATAACTCTTAACTCGAAGAAGAAGTAAAAAAAGGAGAAAAGAATCCGCCAACACTTACGAGTACACGCGGCGCGCATACACACGATTCTCGTAACACGAGTAGCAAAATGGGACGAGGCGCGCGATCGGTTACACGGCCGATCTCTAATTGGCTGACCGTCTGCAATTTCGCAATTTCGTTTGCGACTCGTCTGGACCTTCCGCGCATCGCCTGCCAGCCACGAAGTTCTCGAAGTCCGATTATCCGAAACTTTGGCATAAGATTGTAAAAACACGACGGTGCTTGGAAATGCAGATCGGCATCGGTCCAACTTTGTCGAAACGAAGGGAATATGCGAAACACTTTGTGTGGGCGATTACGACCTCTTCCAACAAAGATTAAGAGAAAGGAAGCCCAGCGGTGCAATCGATTATTCTCCTTCTTCTTCGGTGTCGCCTCTTGCGTTGGGTCAAAATTCATGACGTGCTACGAATTCCGTGCACGTCATTTCGATGTGTCGCCGCGAAATATCGTGACGCCTACACGCGTTTGTGCCCCGCCGACTTCGCGAATGTCTCGAGTAACGGTCGAGTAACGGTGTGTGTCCAAGACTTTAGACGACTGACAATGAATGTTTCCTTAATTTGTGAAACAAATTAGCCATATGGACCATCTGATTCACTTGCTTTGGCTCATTTACGTGAAATATCTTTAATGAGGATTGCAAAATTTTATTACGAAACTGGTGTGTGTGTGAGAGAGAGAGATAATATCATAAATTACACAGGTCTGCAAAAAAAATTTTTTAAAGAGCTGTTTTAGTTATTCAACCTAATCTTTATGTTTCTGGGTGCGCTGAATCCGAAAATGACCTCCGTTTTGTTATAGGACATCAGGTTTTCCGACAATTCAGGTAACGATGTTGAATAAGGCAATACCTCAAAATTAATGAAAATAGACTTATAAAATTTATTTTTTTATTACAAATTTTTCATAAAAACCATTTTTTAACTGAAATGAGCTCACTAACACACTAAAATCGCTTCTTCTTCCCTGTGAGACTCCTCTTGGTACATTTGCGCTTGTGAGTAGCATCTGGCAAGTCAGCGCGCGCGTTCAAATTGGAACATGTTTATGCTAGTTTCATTTGCTCACTTTGGAAGATCTTTTCTTTGAAAGTTATATTTTTTAAGCATTGCATATCTTGAATGCACTGATGCGAATTAATTTATAATAACTTTAACTTTAATTTGATTAAAAACCCTAAGATCAAGAAAAATACCAAAAAATAAAAATTTTCCATTTTGTGGCTAATCCTGACGTCCGGGAGTTTTTTCAATATTTTTTTCGTGTCCAGCACATCAAAATACATGGAAATTAGATGAAAATAATCAAACAGCTTTTTGGTCGCAGACCTGTTATCTAAAAATGACAAAAACGCTCGAATTAAAGATAATTGGTGTCTTGTATATCTTCTTTTGAATTTGATAATGTAGTTATTATATATTATATATATATATACAGGGTGACCCATTTTAACTTCCCCACCGGATTATCTTGAAAGGAATGCACTTTCTGAAAAAAAGTTTCAGATATAAGTTTTAGTATTTTTCCCTGGCTATTGAATGGCGATATTGAATTTGACCTCGATTGTGAATGTGAAGGTCATTTAAAGGTCAAGTTAATTTTTTTAAATGGCATCCCCTATTTTTTATTACATATTCTTGTAGCTGACCTCGAGAGCTTTCCAAAACACTATAATAAAGTATCATGAAGTATTTTCCGAGTTATAAAGCTTGAAATAATTTCTTAATTTTACATAAACTGTAAAATATCTCGTAAAATATTTACTTTTCGATGACCTTATCTCAATACTTTTATGCACAGAATAATGAGAGGAATCAATTGGTGTAAAGAAAACACATAGTTGTTTTTAAGAAAAAATATGTAATTGTTAGTTACAAATTGCATATTTTTTCTTAAAAACAACTATGTGTTTTCTTGACACCAATTGGTTCCTCTCATTATTCTGTGCATAAAAGTATTGAGGTAAGGTCATCGAAAAGTAAATATTTTACGAGATATTTTACAGTTTATGTAAAATTATGAAATTATTTCAAGCTTTATAACTCGGAAAATACTTAATAAAAAAATACTTTATTATAGTGTTTTGGAAAGCTCTTGAAGTCAGCTACAAGAATATGTAATAAAAAATAGGGGATGCCATTTAAAAAAATTAACTTGACCTTTAAATGACCTTCACATTCACAATCGAGGTCAAATTCAATATCGCCATTCAATAGCCAGGGAAAAATACTAAAACTTATATCTGAAACTTTTTTTCAGAAAGTGCATTCCTTTCAAGATAATCCGGTGGGGAAGTTAAAATGGGTCACCCTGTATATATATATATATATATAGGAAATATTGTTTGTTTTTTGTTATTTTTTGTGTTTGTACACAATTTCATTTATCAAAGTATCGCGTTCATAATTCTTCTACTTATTTAATATTTTGAAATACTCTGCTTGATATATTCTGTGTTTATGCTAAAAGGTGTTTCATAAATGTCTAGCCAGTTCGATATAGACAAATTATTTCACGATTATACACGTAATACGTAAATATATGACGCATAAATTTACAACATTTCTCGATTCTGGTATTCTAATGTTACTTTTTACGGTAAAAAATTCATTCCAGGCGCCGCCAAGTTGAAAAACTCATCTTCGGAATTTCGTTGGAACAGTTTGCACATGTCTGAATAAAGCTGAGTCGTTTGATCGTTCGTAGGTTGATATTAAATATTCATTTCCACGTTGACGTTATATATGTGGATCGCGGTACACATCCGGATTTAACTTTTTATATTACACTATCTGCCTATTCTGAGAGTCATAAAGTAAATTCTTATTTAGAACTTGCCATGTCATCGACTGTTGTATGCTTCATAAGGCAATCAAGATTTCTATACTTAATACAGCCACCATAAAAGAAGAAAAAAAGAATTTTTGGTCTCTGTTCGAATCGAATGCCAGTTAAGAAAAGATTCAGCACAATAGCGAAGTCGACGAAAAAATTCAATTATATGAGAAAGATGACAAAGTTCGAAGAGCACTGCCCTCCAAGCGTACCATTTGGTTAGCATTTCCTTGAAATTCGTTTTTGTAAGTTCCTTGACCCATCGCGCGTGGAGCCTGCAAGAAAAAGAATTCTACAACTAATACTCGAGAAAGGATCCGTGTACGAAAAGATTGGTCATTTTTCATTTTGCTGTTGACGCTTGTCGTCCTAAAACGCGAGTTGTCACGTATCACGAAGAGACGACTGCTTCGTCGCAAGGTGAACGAACGCGCCAAGTGTTTTTACCACATCACATTGTGGGTAGAAAATCTTTATTCTTTCCTCTTTTTGTCTATTACGACTGCAATGCTTTTCTGCTCTGTTAAACATAGTCGCAACGGTGCTCTTCGTAAACCCGATATCATCTCGCTGGTACAAAGGTGACGAAACGGGGCGTTTCGTCTCCTTAACTAATTATTAAGTTTCACCACACTCTTCGCGAAATCTTGGAGGCTTGATGAAAAAAAATGTTGCGATATGAATTTTACAGTGATTTTATATACAACACACTTTTAAGTTTCTGAATTATTCTAAACAAGGCCAAATAATGTTAACAAAATGTTTGGATATTGGAATCATATCTTCGAATCGATAGCGATAATTTTATAACCATGTATTGACAGGAGATTTTAATTATATGTAGTTAATTTAAATATTCTTTTTGTGTGCTGATGAAGACTCCGTGAAGTCGAAACGTTTACTTATGTTTTTATTTATAATAAATTTGTTATATTTAATTTTATAATTTGAATATCATCTAATTATTAGCTCGTTCTTTATATTTTTTATATTTGTTTACCCTCTTGATTTATTGTTATTTATAACGAGCGGATTATATTTCCTGTTTGTCTTCTTAGTTAACTGTCATTAAATCAACGTATTTACGCGTACGCGTGATTTTCTTATACTTGTCTTTTCTTGTATATTGTGTTGGATGGTGGACATAACTTCGGTAATTCGTGACAAGGACTCGATTACTCGCTGGTACACACCCGTGTAGCCATGAACTTTTCCATTCGTAGATCCCGGAGCTGCAGATCCTCGATTCTTCTTCGTCTCTTCATCGTTCCGTCCGCCTATCTCGCCGTCTCCCGCTGTCTGCGGGACGGCAAAAATGTCTAATTGCAACGCGGGTGTGTGCGACTGTCTACGGCCCGTCCGGTATGCGATGGAATCGCATTTCTCTACCTCTCTCTTTGTCTTACTTCCCCTACGACGAAAGAGAGAGGGAAAGAGAGATAGCCATAAGAATTTATATGCTTGGTACATTTATATCGTGCGCAAAACCTGTCCGCTTAACGATAAACCACACACGTGCGTATACACGTCTTTTCCTTCAACCGCGATAAACCACACACGTGCGTATACACGTCTTTTCCTTCAACCGCGCACGTACCACCCCGCTTTAAGATTCTTTTATCCCTGGTCGAGTATTCAATAATGATTCGCCGTGTTCAAGGTCGCGCGCGAACTGGTTTTTCGTGCTTCCTCCGTGTCTGCAAGGAAGGGTAAAATATTGCTAAGGGGGTGTGCGCGGTCATCACGGTCGTGCCGCAAATGGCAGACAAGAGGATCGTGTCTCCGAACGTTTATCTGACGTAGATCCAATTACCTGTGAAAAATCACGATGAGAGATAAAGCAAATGTACGGCGAGATCAGCAGCGTCACCGCGAACGGTTAGCGTGATTCATCGCGAGCGCTCGGTATGGAGATCCGTTAAACCGAATGAAATAATCAAGAAATAAGGGGGTTTAATAGACAAGATTACGGACGAGCTAACGCTCGTAACGGATAATCGCGCGTTGGCGCGTTAATACCGATTAATCTTGCACGAAGTGCGTTTCCCGGAACGACTTAAGTTTTTGCCCAGTGAGAATCTCCCTAGTTGCATATCCATTAATTATACGACCGGTTGCGGCACTCGACTACTGCTTTCGCAGCACTTACCGTGCTCTTGCCGAAGGCGTTTTATCGTCGCGATACATATACATTATGTGATTAGTCATCGCTGTGTCCCCAGAACCCGGAACTCGTTATAATTGTGCATTGCTCTATTATCTGGCGGACTATCGCGCGTGACTTTATCATATTACCAGTCTGAAACGAAAATAAGATGACCATCACCTTTACACAGGAAACACAAATCACGCACTTTCTCATAAAGGTATCATCGCGAAAGGAGCCGACGACAGAAACCGTTAATAACGCCTCGCTGCGTTAAAAACTGCACGACAGTTTGTGAAAGGAAGCTTTGTCCTTAAATTTATCCTTCCTTAAAGAAAAAGGTCGTGTTTTATCTATACGCGTTTTAACCTGCATCAATTTATCAAATATACTGTTATAAGTTGAGTTATACGTCAAGAGTTCAAGATCGAGTGGAACGAAGCATGCATTATTTTACATTTTTATTATCAAACGATATTTGATAGATAAATTATATTTGACGATTATCGTGTAATAATATAACATTTTTATTACACATATTTTATTACACATAGTATATATTAGACTACATTGTACGAATTGTTTTACTAGTTTCAAGCAGATACTGAATCTAGGAGTAAATATAAATGTGGCAATGAAAAATATTAACAAGACAAGCATTATAATTTATGCCACATAAGCTTTACATCAAGAAGGTTTCATAAAACGCGGAAGCACAAATGCGCGAGATTTTATTACGAGAAATATTTATGCCGATCCAGACTAGCTAGACTTTTGTGGCATGTTGTATAAGGAAGAATAATAAGCAGCAGCAAGGTTGTATGGTGTATTATACGTATCTTTTTAAGACAAAGGCACTAAATAACTCACGGTAAAAAAGAAATTTAAGGCAATGCAAAAACGAGAGTAACGGAAGCATTTAAAAAATGCGCGAAATGTGAAAAGCTGCCGTTTATTTCGAATTTAAAGAAATTACTATACTCTTCGATTTTAAATGTCTTACGGGTAACTAACGCCGATCTCGGGATTTACGAAGCGAAGATATTTGCGCATTGAAATGATCGCGTAATCACTATCGTTGCGCAAAATCCTACAAGATTATAAATCTTTCTATGTGGTTTATTATGTTTTCATGTAACAAATTATCATGCAACAAATGATTATGAGATAATATTTTATAGTAGACCATTTAACGGGTCGCAATGGAATGATATGTTTATCATTCTTCCGTGTATCTAATTGCTTCTTTACACACATACACACAATATATACATGTACGTATATATCTTAAAAGAAAATATTTAATTTCTAAAAGATTGCTAATTAGCGAGAAGATGACAGTTACGGTCTTGCCGAATATTAAGCTTTTTTTTAAATCGAACAATTTTATAAATTATTCTGTTACATTTTATATATTCCATTGAAGTTACTTGCGCTATTTGTCGATCAATGAACTCCGAGTTTCGATTTCCATACGGTGAAATATTTTTCGTCCTTTTTGGCATGAACGTAATATCAGATTTGTAACGCTCCCTCACGTATTTTGTGACCGTGAAAGCACCCACGTAATACATGAACAAGCAAGAAGAAAGTAAAACGTGCGAATACATATATAATAAGATGCATACATATATAATAAGATCATCAAATTTTTTAGATTTACATTTCTTTTTTCAATGCAAATTAAATTTATTTGTTTTTAATAAATGCGACATAAATTAGTTTTTCTATTAATTATGCTGATCATAAATTTTGTATAAATTTGTATAAATTGTTTAATTATGCTGATCACAAATTGATTTGTATTTTGGTCATTTCTTTACTCGATATTTTTACATCTTGTCGCTTGAGTAAATGCGAGAAATGTTATCTATTTTCTCCAGGAGTTTCTCTCCACTGCGAACTCATTGTTTTGCAATTCGATATTGTAACGCCTGGCACGTGATTTCATTCACGAGCAGAATAATATTTACATAATGTAATTTCATTGCAGCTCCCGTAATAATCCGTAAGCAAGAAGAAGAAAAAGAGATTGATAAGGACGGGCTTAAATATGCATCGGTTTATTAGCTCGTTACGTGGTGCAAACATTTCTTGCGTTCGCGTTTAAGAAATGGTGAAAGCAGCAGCGCGGCATACAACACCTCATTTTCGTCATTACATTACTCTTCTGTTATGCTATTCATGATCCCATCCGTCTTTGTGCGTCTGTATTTTCGGAATGCACCGCCGGATTTTAATGCAGAACCGTACACGACACTGCATCATCGTGCATGACGAAGGCTAAACGTGATTATACGCAGGCGGTACGAAGCCGCGACGTGGGCATGATGCTCAGTATCATTTTGCTCATATCACTTTCCCGCGAATCCATTTTTACTCGCACACCATAGGAGGATTCTCCAAGGGCACAGGCAACCAGGCACGCGAGCATTAAGATCAGAGAGCGTTGCACCTCACTGCCCATATTGCATCCAAAGCAAAAGGATTAAATCGGATTCCTTATAGAAAAAAACTTGGTTGTTCGACCAGCTGTCATTATGGTCTTATTTAGGTTTCGAGATAGAAAGAAACTGCCAGATATATTCGTATATTACGATACTTAGCTTTTATTCACGGAATTAAATTAGTGATCCTGTAGGGCAATTACAGTCAACCTTGATAGTATTCTCACAGCAAATACGATAACAAAAAGAGGCTGCAAAATAAAATTAATCCTCCGAGTGGGACAAGTGCGCGTTTACAGTATAATATTCTGCATTTACCATACAAACATAAATATTAAGAAGGCGGAGTCAGACAATATGTCGAATCAGTGGTTCTCAAGTCATCTTAAATGCTTTTTTTCCTACGTGAACAGAATTTTACACGATTCCAGCAATATTTTGATTATTATACATATATACAATTTTTTTACTAATATAATTGCAAATGACATAGCTCGCGTCCAATTTAACTTTTACTAAATCATGCGAGTTTATTCTGTGTCCCAATTGCTGGCAATAAACACTTCCGCGTTCTTGGCGCGCACGAATCAACCTCTAATTCTCATTAGCATTTTAATAATGTTCAGACAGGACGTGGCGCTGATCGTCGCCGATCGAGCATTGCGCAACAGCCACTTTCTAAGTATAACTTAGATAATCGAATAGGATTTGATTCGTAATAATTGTACGATTAACAAAAATACCAACTGTCTCTCCGACATAATGATCTTCCGACCGTGAACATTTCGTATGTACCACTTTCACGGAAATTTCCGTAGAGTTATATCACTACCGTCGTCGCGTCATTGAAATCACCGGTCTGGGAACGTGCGAAGGCGGTCTGTAACATTAGGCGACGACATGCCGTACCCACCGTACGAAACGTGCACTGGTTCACGTGGAGAGCAACGACAGTCCAAGGTGTGTCTGCCTCTGGTCTTACTTCCGTGCTGACAAAGCGATTTATTGGCGATTGTAAAAAAATGCGACCGAAGGGATGTTATATTGCATACGCCCGGCCGGTCGGACGCGCGCGTCGCGTGGTGTGATTAATAGCAATGACGTATGATAATTGGCCCGTTTATCCGTGCACGCGATTATTTATTATTTTTCGAAGTGAGTAATTGCATTAATTTGCAAAAGTCGTTAAAATCGCTGTCTCTTAATTTTCCGATCTCTCTTGCACGTCGTTTCATCTGAATCAAACAATCTTTCTCGTATTGCAATTCACAAACGATATTCGATATTTGAAATACGCGAAGGAAGTTATCTGTCATATATTCCATCATGTTTCGACACGACGGGAGTTCCCGAAAAGTGCATAGCCGATCTCGAAATGCGAAAACCTCGATTGTATAACCAGCGCATAAATAACTGTGTGCAATATAAAATAACGCGCGCGCCGAAATCCATAGGTACTTTTTCAGACGGCCCCAATCTTCTTGTTTGTGAACGTTTTACGACGCATTGTTCATCATCGATCGCGTCAACGTGCTAACAGCTCGCCTGTCATTTTAAATTTCCTCCCGAATGAAGAGGAAAAAAAGGAGGTCGTAGTAAACGTAGTGAATTCGACCAATCATTGATCGAGAAGCGCACCACTAATTCGAGGAATTTTAAAATATCAATTATCTGGAACACAATGAACACTGACGTAACGACACGTGCATTACTGATGACGTAAGGAGGATAAGATCTTAAAATGTATACGTGTAAAAAGAGGCTAGCACGTTCACGCTGTAGAAAAGCGTAAGCGAGCGTTAACATCGCGCGTTTACATTAATTATATCTTGCTGAAAAGCTATTACCGTCATGCGGTAGATGAAGTTAAAAATAAGCATATCCTGCTCCTGTTCATGAATTCCGAAGGCGATGATGTCACTCTCTTTTAAGAGAGGAAGTTTATTATTTAACCATCTATGATTAATTGCGTTATTTTTATGATAATAAAAACTTATTTATGGCGAATTAAAAAAAAACTGCGTTGTTTATCTATAATATTTTAAAGCGGATTATGAAGACAAAGAATATTCTTTCACTTTATGTGATAATAAGTTAACTTTTTTTTTACATTTATACCTGCAAGCGACTTTGAAATAATATTAATGTTGGTTATACAAGGCGAAGTGCGCAAATTTTTGTTATTGTTAGCATCTTTAATTGTTTAATTATATCTTATAACGAGATACAAAATCTTAATAATCAAAAGTACGAGAATAAAAATCATCGTGGGTACGCGTTACCTTATATTTTACGATCGACAGTAAAAATTGAAACAGAAGCTTGTTTCAAAGGATATCTTTTGCGTTTTTGTTTTTGATTTTTTTATTGTACTTGTTATTTCTTATTTTTCTCTTAAACCAATTATGTATTCTCTCGATCCTGTTTGTAAGATCCTATTGACAATCGACAAAATAATGCGGTTGAGCTAAGTGTAGTCTCGTTTTATCGACTCGTTCTGCATACTCATGTCGATATTTCTCTTTTTTTTTTGCTCTGAAAATACATCCTCGTAAAAGCAGTGGTAATCATACGTGGGAGGGTAACTGTCGAACACGATCATTGGCATGTCGATGCAGTCGTTCGCGTGCGGTTGTATGTGCCGTGTATATTCGGTATTAAAGCCGAGAGAGGCGAGTGGGGCGCAATATGAGTGGAATATATGAGCGCGGGTCGAACCAGTTCAAACGAGTTTGAGGCCGAAGGCGAACCGCTCGGTCCACGAAAAGTACGAACGAAAAGTGAAAGGGATGCGGTAGGGATACGAGGGAGACAGGTGGAGATGCGGGGTCCGGGATAGCTCACCAGCTGGAAACTTCCCGACCTAGCATAACCGGCTAACAGCGCCGAATGCTATTATCTTCGCTACACGTGTCCCTGCGAAATGGATTTCTTAGGAGATCCCGGTGGAACGGACGACGGGAACTCTAAATCGCGAGAATCGATCGGGGTAGAGAACGGTCGAACGCATGTCGACCTTGAGGATCATGATCCCTCTTGGAATCATCAGACCACTTCGTTCCGCTTTCGAGGAAGAAACGACCTTCGCACGTGTGGACGATCGCCTCCCGTGTGTATCATCATCAGTCGTGAATTTTTATGTTGGTGTTACAACAAAGAATGGCCCGCAACCCTGAAAGAGAATCTAATCGGGCGGGCCCTTACAAAGGTCATTAAATCACTTTCGCGACGACCTTCGCCGATTAATTCGTGCTGCCCGGCAATTGTATCGACCGTGATCTTGAAGAGAAGTCGAACGTCTAACCAGTTTTGGAACGTGAGCGAAAAAATACGATTTATCGGATTAGGTTAAGCACACCATGGTCATCTCGTGAATCTCTCTGAAATCTCAATTAATCAACAAAACGGCGAGCCCAAGTTAGGGCGAAGAATCCGATTATCGTGTCGAAAGAACCCGCTACCGTTCTATCCATATTTTTTATTAAGATTCTCCTGGCTTAAGAAAATCCCAATCGAGAGAGTCATTACAAATTAGGAACTTAATTTTCTTTCTTTTCATTTTCTTTTTGACTTCTTTTAAGAATGGCTATTTATAAATCGAATGTGTTGTTTGCATCAGGATATAAGAATATTATTAGCATGTGACGCAGCCTCCACTGGCATCCGACTTTACCGAAATTCACGAATTTCTCTTTTTGTATGCATCCAGATATACAATGTTTCATGATTTGCATACTCGTGTTCCGAGGTTCCGTTTCAACGAGAAGGAAGGTTTACTCTTCATCGTTCTTTACCTGTACTTCAGCAATGCTTGTATCCGCGTCGCAGCCAAATGATGCAATTATTACGTGTAATATGTGAGAAGTCCACGAAAATCTTATTTAAGCCCATAATAATAATTACATGTCTCGAGTTCTAACGACATTCGCCTGATGATATCGGTACTTAAAAGTCGCGGTAGTTGCGGTTACTCGGGAATACTCGGAAGAGAGTCTCGTGCTTCTTGAAGCAATCGGGGTTACTTTGGATATTCACGAGTACGAATATCACGCGCTGTTTGTCTTTTTGGTAAAAAGAAAAGAATTTCATACTTTAAAATACTTAAAAAATATATATAATAATTATAAATAATTCGACTGATGAATCTCGCATGTGAGATTCTTGTCAGTTCACTAGAAGCTAGGGATCGCTAATAAGATAAACGCGGTATACACGCGACGTGAAGCTCAAAAGTTATGTCGCTTTAGGCGCGCGCGCGACATCAAGTGAAGTCATTATGATGAAGACCTTGTGTCTTCCACGATTCGAAATCATCAACATACCATACTTTATTGCAGAATTGCGTCAATCCTCTCTCTCTTAAAGGCAGCGATCTTACGCAAATAATGCCATAACGCCGTGACAAATATCTGTCGGCTCGCGACAGGTGATGTCTCGTGCGGGAACGTGATTCTCGGTATTCGTGCTGGCTAACGAACCGGACCTAATGGATCTAACGGATCACTGTTTCTCGGGTAAAACGCGGCAAACCCGGTAATTTTAATCTCCGCGAGATCTGGCGCAATATTATTTTCTAATGCCGTTGCGCGCGACCTCGTGATGCTCGTAGCTTTTCAATGCAGTTAAATGGTGAAAATCTATTAGTCGCGCGATGAATCGTCACCGTAAATTGCTCGCCAATAAGCTGTCGTATGTCGCTTTGTAACAAAAATGATTTATTAATAAGGCATAATAATACAACTGCGACGCCCGTGTGGTTACGTGTACGCCTGTTTCAATGCTTCTCCAATGCCCTTTGAATCGCACGTGCCGGTAAGATCCTGGAGACGATATTTTTGCGAGCCATCTGAACTTATGAAACGAGTCGTTTTTTTCAAGCTCCGTCAATTAAGCGAGCATATCAGAATCGCATTACATGTCACATTAGCAGGATAATACTAGTTACAAAAGAGTTAATTAACTGAATTCGATGTATTGTTCGTTGGGTTTTGTCTATTTCTTATTTCTTCGAGACTTTTATAATTGCATCTAATGCACAACGGTAATTATTTAGAATACTAGTTAGAAACTTATTATATGTAATTGTAAACAGGTAAACAGGTGTTTTCTCATTTACTCGTATCTTATATTTTATATTTACTTATTACACGGTAATGCAACAAGATTTTGCAACGAAAGAAAATCTGCCAAGTTAAACATAAAATAATAATTTTCTTCACAACACACGTGTTGTAGTAGATACAATTGGATTTGTCTATAAAACGAGTTACTCGACAAATTATAAATAAGATTTATGTCGCGAAATTTATGACTGAAAAGGAACAACAGAGAATCATTTCTGTTTAAATGATCGATTATAAAAAAACTATTACTTCTTTAAAATTGCATACAGTATCCAAAGGGATGTCGTAGAAGAAATTGGCAAGAGATTTATGACTACATTTTAAGAAAATTTTTAAATGCAATCTGAAGCATGATTAATGATACCCGAAAAGAGATAAGTGGATTCTCTCTAATAATGAATAGCTAATCAGAGTTTTTCTTCAGAAATTTAACGAGATAATATATTATGTAAATTATTTTTATGCATTTTTATGAATAGCTGATTTCCTCTTAAAAGCCATTCTTCTCCAACTTCAAAACAAAATGCCATCGAGTGTCATCGTATGTAATCCCACATATATTATAGATGTATGTTACATCCCGTGGCATTACGTTATCCACCAAGGTTGTTTCTGCGGTTTTGTTGGAGGATGATTAGGTACGTTAGACCGGTATACCGCGTAATGCGCGATGTACGGTAACACGGAAATGACGTTCGCCGAGGAAGAAAAACGGGCAAAAAAACAGATCTGCGAAGAGCATGTGACGTAAGCCCTCTCGACGGTGGCAACAAAAAAGTCGAAGAAGAAACGTGACCGCTTGTTACGGCGATCAATGCTCAAGTGTTGACTTCTCTTCCTCGTGATAATTTTTTCTGCCTCCTACGACTTTCAGGCCTGTATAAATAGCGCGAGTCTTGAGAAGAGAACATGCGGAACTCGGAGGTTGGTGTTCATTAATACGTCGCTCGAGAAATGGTCTGTACATCTAATGAATGGGCATGAAGCTATCGTAGTCGTTAACAATCTGACGGCCGATTAATTTAATTACAAAGTAATCTAATTACAAAGAAAATCGTGTGAAAAGCCAAAAGTCATTGAACCCATATGCATTCAATTCTGATTGTGAGAATTGTGTTTTAGTCAGCGTAGATTGGAAAATCCGATCATTAAGACGTGATTATTAAAAGATACCTTGAAATTTTCTGAAGAGTCGTGATTATTAGTATGAGAGCATCTCATTACAATGATTTTTAATAAAAAACTACTTTTGCATGCATACTTCAGATTCATCACATCATGTTTATTTAAAGCTATCTTATAACGATTATTATTATTATTATTATACATATTTAGATATACGCGGGCAGAACCTCTTATTATGTTTATAAGATATATTCTTTGAATAATCGAGGAAATAGCTCACAAGCCAACGTAGATCGATTCATATTCGTCGGATAAATCTGATTACTAGGCCGCATGCTTTTGAAATTTGTTATGTTCCCTCTTTCGACAATTAATTCAGTTTTACCACCGTCCCGGATCTTGGAATATAGATATTCTCTGAATCATGTGTGCGTATACACGTTTATAAATTCCTCCCCAACCAGTCTGTGGAATGTGGATTTTTTAGCGATGGCGAACGCACGCAAGGGCAAGGTTTTTTTACGACATTTGCGGATTCACTCGCGGAACAAAAGGGACGAGGAGCTGCAAGCAGGTGGTCACAAAACCCGCAGGAACTCGTCTTGAGACAAAGGCAAGCGTGCAGTTCTGGTCTGCTTAAAAAAATCGCTCTCTCGTTCGAGGACATAGGTAAATGCTCCTTCGTCACCGATTTAACGAGACAAATAACGTGAATGCTGCAGGTTACGTTCACTTGAAACATATTATAATACTTGGCGCATAATGAAAGGAGAGGAACTCAAAAATTTTAAGATGCATGAAGCTAGATCTTAACTTAAAAAAATATATTTTTTTATAGTTTATTTGATTAAAACTATCCAATTTTCACATAGTTGGGAGCTAATGTTAACTTTCTAAGATTCTTTTATTGATAACTATTGACGTGAATAATGAATAATAGAATGAGCTAAAAAGTTTTTTTTTTTTAGTTTGGAGGCTAATTTTACGCGCCTGAAATATATCGCTTTTAATATATCTTTTTGAATGTCTTCTTATCATACTAGACTGTGTGTTATAGAGGGTTTAGAAAGAGAATTGCACCTCAGTCAGACGAAGCATCCTGAATCGCGTCTACTTTTATTATTACAATGGTATTAATTAAGAAATATAATACTTGATTTACTAGAATTCGATTTAACAAAAATTCTTCTTTTTATTCATTATTAACAGAGCTGTTTATATATTCGTTAAGATAAATTCTCTGTAGGCAACAATAGCAATTAAAGATATAATCTAGTAATAACAGTGAACTTTGGATGGTTTTTAATTTAGAAGATCCGTGTTTCAGATGTTCTCGAATCAGTATTTGATTACTGCATTAAACACAATGAGAGTGTCCTATCCAAGATTTTTATCTCGCCCGACGAGCTCGATGAGCAACTTTGATATGGGAATCAAATGCGCAGGACGTCTTTTATAATAAGGACTTACATTCGCATAACGATAATGCCTGTCGCCGTTTCCTTCCAGGAAAAGATGCGAATCTCGAGAGATCCTCTCGATCCTGGCGGCCGACCTTCGGCGTCTCCTTTCGGAGTGCTACGTAACACGACACTCTGGGGCTATCCCATTCTTGAGAGCGTTCAATGATGCGACAGTCATTTAAGTCGCGCTAATTAAGGCGATTCTATCATCTACGAACGCGGAGGTGTTTCGAGTGTCGTTTCTGCATGCCATTTATGATCGCCGGTTCCCGGACGTGAGGCTCGCGTGTACGAGCAAAAATTATAAATTTAAATGCACCTGGGCAATCCTGCAACGAAATGCATGGGAGCTGTTTGAGTTGAGCGGAGATACCGCTGGCAGCACGGTTACGAGCTACCGCTAAAAAACATTTCGTTTTGTTAATTGACTCGGTTATTGCACGAGCTTCAATAATCGTAAGACGAGAGTGAACGAGCGCTCCTTGCTCTGGGTTGAGCGAGGACGTCACCTCGAAACGAGGTTAATCGCCTACGAGTGTCAGCGGGAGCAGCGGCTCGTGCACCACTTGATACTTGGTTCACGCTCCAAAAACATCCTGTGGCACGCACAATAATGTCATTACAAGCGATTGCCTCGTGAACGATCTTACAATTGACGAGGTGATATAATTAAAACGACAGACAGGCAGACAGGCGAGACAAAGTCCATATGTTGTTATGTTGAAACATGGCAAACAGGATTTTAAAGAGCTCTTTCGAATACATGGTACTTGTATTACGTATAAATGTACACTATAGGAAGAAACTAATCGTATCCGGTGTGCAAAATAGTGATGAACTATCTAATGCTAAATACCGCTAATAACGATTATTCTTGGCAGAGTATTGTTATATTTTTTGCTTGTTGTTTCTTACGATTTAATGATGATTGTTTTTTGAGATTGGTATTTTCTGTTTGAATTTACTTAAATTTCTTTTAATTTATAAAACTTGTCTAACATCGTGCATTTTGCTGTAAATGTATTCGGTTATACATTTCTTCATATTTTATGTTTATGCAAATAAAGTTTTTACATCAGTTTGCAAACATATCAACGAGATTAGCTGTCAATATTTATCGAATTTACGTGTAATTTATTTTAGTATCGGTGCGTCTCGTGAAGAAAAATTTGCAGAAATGCACTTATCAGTTGATAGGCTCGACTCTTATTGCAGGACTCTGCCTAGTTTTACAGACCTTTGTGAAATAGTCATATTCTGAATAGGACAACTTATATCGTTTGTGTCGTATAGTAACATGGGATGGGACAAAAACGTGACGGGAGTCGCGCGAAAAAGCATTACGTATCTCAGTGAGCTGACACGAAATTTACACGCCTGCAAAAGTAAATTTGCACCTTCGTCAACGCCAATCAATTCATTGTTCTGCTGTCTTGAACTTGCTACCTGTGATCGATGCTTTAAGATTGTACGCGCATTTACATGACACATGGCTTATATCAGCGAGCGACAATGAATATAGAAGAACTGTGACATCAGCCTTTTCTTGGCAATTTATTATTTGCGACAAATATCGGATAATGCACCTCAAGTGCTAATAAGTGGAAACCAGGAAAAAAGTTATATAGATAGATATTTTTTAATACAATAAATTTATTGAAATTTGGATAAAAAATTGGTCGGTTTTTCGCTGTGTTACAAAAGATACACGAAGGCTTTTATTTTTTTCGCACCGTCTAATTCCAATATATTGTACCTAAGGTCAATAATTGCATAACATTACATATCGCACAAAAACTATATTTGCGTGATATTATATAATCTACATATCTTATAATTTGATACTTTAACAAGACTTGTTATTTTATCGTTTGCGGCTACAGGGATTATATCAACATCTTTGAGATGGCTCACATTACTGCAAACCGCAACTGGAAGAGCGTAGTCATTTACAACTGTTGTTTCCCCAAATGTCAACATGAAATTCATTTCACCACGCCATGTAGCTTCTTACTCAAGTCCCACTGATATACACGTAATACAACGAGACAAATGCTGCAGTCGTCGGAGGCTCCCTTCTAGCCGAATGCAATTGGCGAGTCTAAATATTCCCATTGGATAAACCTACTCAATGAATTCCAGTGTGGCAGAAACTCCGCGTCACCTGTCATCGTCCTCTATTGTGTCATCCGCGTGGAAATCCGACGGATAGTGGCGTCAGCGTCACACGGTTTGACGTTTGTGAAACAATGAACAGACCGAGAGTTGAAGAGCGATCTTAGGACGGTGGAAATGCGACGGCCGGAGCGGGGGAAATGTCGTTCGGAATACCGTCGAAGGTTTCGTCGTCGTTGCCCATCCCGGGATTACGTACCTTGGTCGTAGACCTTACTCGCGCGATTGCATAACGTTTACGATCGCTCGGTGCGCACTCATTGCCGCCGCGTCGATTCTCAATAATGCGCGTCGTCGGGTCTCCTTCAAGAGCTCATCCCACTTAATGCTCGCACGAAAGGTTACGCCGACTACACGTTACATTAGCGATACACGTATTTGTATAGGTATGCGATCGGTCGCGATATTGTCGATTTATCTTGTAGCAGAGGCTGTGGGAAGTCTAACACAAGTATGTTCTTTTGACGACTGTCATGTCGTGTATTGATGAATGAAAAATGTTGATAAATATGACGTTTGCGCGGAATTCCAAGAAAATATCATAAACGGAACTTCTTTCTTCCGCGAATGCATAATTTTAAATTTCCGAGAGAATAATTAAAAACATGATCATATGTCGAATTCTGATGAGGATTTTTACTGTCTTTTCGATGTACGATGTATGATTCAATGGCATGGTTTGCCTTTAAATGTTTTAAAAATGATTGCAATTAAAAATTTGAAAATAATTGTAATTTTATACAACGCACATAACTTACAATTTATTCACAATTGCGTGTAACTTACGTGATAAGCGAGATACCGTAGCGTGTACCATGTTGTTCGTTCACGATGATGATTTACTATCGTCACGTGTAATTCTTTCTTCGCAAGTCGCTTGACGTGCTAAATTGGCACCAACCTATGAAATATGATGTGAGGTATGATACCAGGTATCTAATATCTCGAAGAATAAATCGTAAAGTTTACAGAATGTAATAAAATAGGAATTAATCGGTGTTTAGCAAAGTTTAATCCTAAGAAACGAAGACGCGTTCTTTGCAAGATGCATTCTTCAGTTTTTGCGCGATGCACGCAGATGCGGCAGAAAAATCTGAAACTAACGCCTCGATAATCTTTCGTACTTACGAAATGTTCAGTCGCTGCGTTGTCGTAACACGAGAAGAAAGAGAAAGAGAACCGACAAGCTGCCTCGCTGCCATTAATTGCTGCTACTCGCGCACGCGTTACGCTTTATATGTACGAATTACGCAAACTTTTGCGATTTGCATTCGATGCTGTATGCGTAATAACGATCTAATCCGTGTTATACGCGTGGACAATTACCGGTATGATGTAATACCAGTTTTTACGAAATCCCGATATGGCAGACAATGTGAGAAGCTCGACACATTCCACAATGGACATCGCGGATAATGCGAATCAAATTTCAGTCGTGAAATTCTAAGGAGGCGAAAAATGTTAAGTAAACACGTGATATTTTGCATATATTATATGCGCAACATGCAATTATTGCCAAAAGGTAGAAAGACACAGGTGACGTCTATCCCGACTTTCTTCTTCTGCCTTTTCCTTCTCGATCTTGCGCAGTCTTATTCACCACGTGCAATTAAATTTGACATATCTGGGTAAGAAGCTTTTACCCACCGCTTACTCCGATGATGATCGATCGCTATTGGCATTCCAGCCGCTCGACTATGGATACACACCTCGCAAAAATCAGCATTCCTCCGACCGTTTTCTGCGACACTGCATTCTTATTTAAAAAACAGGACTGGAACGTCATGTTCTTTCTTCGACGTGTCATTGCAACGTCGCCGTTCGCGTTCCGACTCTGTTTATCTGGGGCGTATTTTCAATTAACGTTTGACAGTGGGATCGCGGAAGACGAATCAAAGGCAAAAAGTGTTTTAAAAAGAGCATTGTGTTCCTGGCAAATGTATTGTATCTAGAAGGTAGGTTTTATCTTTGCAGAGAGAATTCGTAACGCTTCTAATCGATTTCAAGGTATCTCGGAGTAACGAGTGAATGAAAGGAAGGGGGAAATAGCGACATTAAAAGTCGCCAAGTACGACGTGACTGGATAATCTGGCCAAGGCATCTTGCCAAATAAATGATTCTCAGCCGTGGTTGGCCGGTGGAATCATGACTTTTTATTATGCCACGGATTTGTACACGCGCCAACGAAAACTTCTGAGGGACAAAAGCGTGAATTTATTTCCCATCGTGCACAAAAAAAATATTGTTCGCATTTGTTCCTTCCGATTATCAAATTAATACATGAGTTTTATTCATCTAGTAACATAATATTACTTATTAGATATTTGTTATTTGTCAATTAAGATTAGTTTTCTTCATCTTTATTAAATCTTCATCTTTATTTAAATATTTATATAGTATTTATATAGTAATGGGAAAAATATTAATACAATTTTTATAAAGAAATATAACAATTAGATGCTGATTTTAGAGAGCAGAGCAGTTTTATAAAATTGTTAGAGGTAAGGTGCCTCCCCAATAAAATTTTGACCTTTTGATTTTTTAACAACTACAAATAACTTCCAGTTATAGCTATAAAAACTTGTCAAGATTTTACAACTACCAAATTTGAAAATCAAATTTATAAAATTAATTTAATTATTCCTCATAATTATGTATGTGACTAAACGATTTTTTTTTCTTTAAAGACTAATCAACGACACACTATACTATTTTGCCTAATAGATCTCTTACGAAAGCATATACGGATCCAGAATTTTAAATCAGGTGACATAAAGCTTAATTCTAATCGATTCTTGTAAACAAAAAATAGTATCGTGTGTCGCTGACTTTATTTATTGTTGAAGTATTAACATAGTATGAAGAGTATTGACATAGTATTTACGCAGTATTGACATAGTATTTACAGTATGGATTAAATTTTTAAGCATTTTACATGACATGGAAGATGCAATAAAATTTAAATGCTATTACTAACGGCTTTATTGATTGAAACGAAAAAAAAAACATTATTGAAATCTTGTCTCTCCCTCCCAATATTCTTTTTAAGTTAGCGTCACTGATAACGACACAAATTTTAACCATAAGATTTTACTACATTAAACAAATTAAGATAATTGTAGAAATTGACAATATTATAATATTTCAGTTCGAATTAGTGTTTATTAAAGTTATGAGTTAAAGTTATTACTTTCAAAAGAAAATGTATTCATATTAATTCCGTTAATCAATAATAAAATTATATTGTAATAGTATTTAATGGTAAACATATACTGTGGAAGACAATCTGTGATATAATTTATATCTTATAATCCATCTGAAAAATATGAATAAATATGACTAACATAAAAAAGGCTATTAACTTGTCTGTTGGAAATCGTCCAGGAATCGATGTGTGCGTGCGTGTATATTGCTGCTTTATAAATATCTTACGTTTTACGACGTTATTGCGACACTATCGGATTTGGAAGTGGACCATCGTGCACATGAAAAGTCAGTCGAATTGCGAAGACGTGCTTGTATGATTATGGCCGGCCGTTGCGTATCGAGAAAACATCGAAGTCACATTAAGTTGTGTCTGGGATGCCATTAGCTGAATCTTGAAAGCCTTGTGCGTACGTGGAAAGCTTCATGGGAACAGTGAAGGAGCATGAGGTCCTTTACACCTACGCTCTATTCTATTGATTATCTATTGAGTAGTATCCGGTGTCTATTGTGCTATTTCTATCTCACGAGTAAATATTTTCTGTACGTGACTTGGTTCTCTGAGGTAACATTAATTTGTATAGACTTTTCCTAACACAAAGTATACGAATTACTTTGTCACATAAGGATCTTTATTTAAATATAATTAAATAGTCTCTGAAGCGAATATACTGAGAGCGAATATATAAAATTAGAAATTTAATCGAGAATACGAGTTAATTACTTTTCCCATCATTCAGCTTAAGACAGGGAGTTACTTTTTGGAATTACAGTTGGAGTTTTTTTTTGAATTATTCAACGACACTCTTATTCATGAAGATGTTATCCTTGGTCATTTTAGTATACCTTATAACGAAATAAACAAATAATAAGACATTAGTATATATATATATATATATATATATATATATATGTATATTTTAACTATCTAACATATAAATATGTTGTACAAAAGAAAATAATGTTTCGCGACTAGAAAGAGCTTCGATCATTTTGCTACTTTTGTATTATGCATCATACGAGTATATGACTCAAGTTAGAGAATGAAGGATACAAAGTGACCAATATCAAAGGAAAGTGCGTTGTGGGTGAGACGGAATCTGGGTCATTGCAGCAACCAAGAAACAAAGGAGGCTTTTCATTATTATAGCAGTATAATTAAGTTTAAAAAGTGCTTAAATTTTGTTCACACACAGTGTGGGAATCCTGTTGCAGTTTGCTTTTAATTCTATAACCAACCTATAATTCTGAATGCTTTTACGCAGATTATAATATATAAGATTTAATTTTATAAAACGGAAAATTTTATTCCGACTTGTCAAGTCGTTGAATAATTGTTTAACGATTTGGTGGGATTTATTTAGATCAAACAAGCACAAGTAGTCGTATCCCAAGGACTTATTGCAGTAGTACAATTGTTTATTTCACTTCGCTATTGGATAGTAACTTACCATTTTTTGTAACAATAAGTTGAAACAGTAGCGATAAATTGATTTAACGAACCGTATAAGCACCACGCATAATCTTTCCATTCGTAGGAGATTATTAAAGTAACAGGTAATGGACAAAGCATTCTGTAGTTTTTAAAATCTTGTACTCTGAGTTATTAGTCTGGAAAAGGGGAAAGGTACTTTATCAAGGACAATTTCTTTAATTGAATTTCTTCTTTGTTATTCATTTTTATTTTATCAAAATTCTATCTCATGAAAAATAGATACGTAAAATTTGTATTTGTAACATAGGTATATATTTAAATCCTTCCATACGTACTTACTTATGAACAATGCTAAATGCAGGAGAATTTACGAATTTTCATTATAATATTACTTATTAATTTATTTTTTTTATGGTTCTTTGTTATTCTTTACCTATACAAAGAATGTAGTTGTCACAAAATATTCAATTTGGCGACAAAGAAAATTCCGCATTTTGATTTGGTCTTGAAAAAATAAAAACTAATGTCCAATTCTTCTCGACCGATATCCTGCGGCGAATTGAAATGGTCGAGCGGAGCGTGGTAGTTACCGGAGCCAGCGGAGCGTGCATGCGACTTTTCCACAGTCACTTTCATAATACGAGCCACTTCCGAAAGTGAATCAATATCCGACGTTAAGAGAAGGTTACGCATAGCTAATGCAATCTTAATTATAAAGCAAGATCACGCAGCATTCTGAGGATTTCTTTGTGTGTGATTTTCAATATGTGGTTATACAGCAAAATTTTTAGAAATAGTTGACTGATATTGCCAGTGAATATTTTTAATTATATTATAGTGAAGGTAACAAAGTCACACGTGTGAAACAACAATTATTAATATTAAAATTTTATACATGACATAAATATCCTCTTATCAATTGCTATAATTCAACGACGCAGTCACCCGTAGCCAATTTAATTGCAACATCTGTCAGATTTAATTCATTATCAATAATTGCATTAAATTTTATATAAATTTAAAGATAAGTATATAAGAAGTTAAGTATTTAAAGATAAGATAAGATTAAAGATAGTAAAAAATTACAGATAATTTTATATATAGAATGAAAGTTGATGTTAATCGGTTAATAAAAATTCGTTATTGAAGCTTTTTGGTAGAAAATATATATGTGTGCGAAGCAAACATATATTCTAATTTAAAAAAAGGAATCGTTGGTCTTAGTATGATATCGAGGAACAATGAAATGAGATTGAAATAACCGGCCAATGTTACTACAGTTATCGAATAATTAGTCATGCTTTTCAATCTGTAACTTCTCACCAAAAAAAAGTAATGTAAATGTATAGAATGGGTTGAAATATATAAAAAACTACTTTATTGGCCCAACTTCTATACACGCCCATTAGCATCACGTTCCAAGGATAATAATAGAACAGTCATGGTCAATAAGATAAATGCAAAAGTTTTGCTTGTGTTTTAATCCTACTTTACTTCTTAGAGAGAGAAATACACTTTTTCATAGAACGCGATATTTTACACAGGGATATAAAAACTTGATTTTATCATATGTAATCATTTACAACATAGCAACATAGCATATTTAGATTGAATGATTATTTTACATATCTAATATTGCAATTTTTAGTTACTCTGTTATGTACGATTAAGAATCTAGTCACGAATTAATCACGAAAAATGCTTTGTACAAGCAATATGGTTTTTTCATACTTTGAACCTATCATCGACAGAGTGTTGGATTAGTTTTTAGTAATTTATAATTGCTGAGAAATTAAATCAAAATAATTTATCATTTTACAAATAATTGTTTCTTGCAATAATTGTTTTTGAAGAAATTTATTACCTCTTATTTAATAACATTGCAGTAAATTTTTCTGCAGTCATTTTTTTTTAAATAATTTCTTAACTGTTTTAAGATTTTTATATCACTTTTTATGGCACGTTATATTATATAGCATTATAAAAAATTTATTTAAAACATTTAAAATAATAAAAAATTATTAATTCTATGGAATTACAATAATTAACAAAGTAAAAATTTAGATTTGGCTATAATAATGTTACGACTGTAGTGTCAATGATTATAATACTTTGTAATGATCATCGAAGAAAATGGTCATCGAAGTGGTATAACTCTATGGTGAACCCCGACAATCTCAACGCTCAACGATGTTACGTGATTTGCATTGTTTTCAAGTGTCACGGACACTCATTGCGCAACGGCGTTTTGATGAGTGATTGACCTACAGGCACCTTCATTATAGTTTTTATAATCGTCCAAGTAAGATATGTTATTCAAGCTCATTAGCCGCGGTTGAAATGCTTACATACAACAATTGCAACACTTTTCACGTTATTGCGTGAGCCACATAAACTACTTTCGATCCGATTAAAATATATTCCGATACCACTACAATCTATTTTGGAAAGCAAGATACACAGTATAATTATAATTATAATTATCGTTTAGCTAATCATTACATAGTTACATCGTTTAAATAAGAATAATGATTAATTGCCTTAATCTGTTTTACTCAGCAGGAATGCAATTAAAGTTAAATTTTGCGACCTATTGTCATTTAAAGCATTTCTGTTTCGAGGATAGTTATCGATCGAATTTTATTATAATAATCGGTTATGCTATTTCTGGGAGAAATACAAACAATTTTTGAAACATGTGTTTTAAATGTGTGTCACGAGTATGTGTCAGTAATGAACATTCCAAACTTGACACGATCAAGTTTTTATAGTTTTTGCGTTTTACTAAACTTAACACGCAAATATATTCAATCAAGTCCGAATCTCGCACAATAACATGATAACGAACGTGATACTCACCAACATTTCGATCAAGGACAATTCGACGTATCTCGAAGATCACGTGGATCTTAAGATGCACCTTCCCAATTCTGTCTGTGTAAAATGACGTTCTCAATGGTGCATCGATCTCATTCAATTTCACTTTCTTTCCTTTTGGTAAATTACGAAGCGCTCGAGGGTGATGAACTAATGCGTAACTTTAAATGGAAAATTCAAACGTTATTTTACAATATCATCCGCGATACAACGCGGGGACATGAGAGACGCTACCAACGTACGGAGACATGCGGGTTTCGCCTGTAATTCGAAGACTGGTCATCGCGGTGGCGGTGCCACGGTATTCAAACATCGAAACCGAGTGTCGCCTCCCGCGGGGGCTCGAATGATGCGAGGAAGGCGCGTCCTGCTTGGAACGGGGAAAGACGGGAGAGAAGATTGTCACGGAGAGGGGACCGAGGGTCCCCCCTGCAATCTATATGGAAGGGGCAGAGGCATCCGAACCCCCCGAGTAGGGGCCTGAGAGAGGGCCCAGGTGAACTGAGCGAAAGATAGAGAGGGCAAGCGAGAGATGAGGAGCGAAAGGGAGAGAAAGACGCATCGTTGAGAAGAAGAGAGATAACGTGAGACGCGATCCATGGTGAATTGCTCGTAAGAAACGCGCATTGTTGTGTGTCAGCGTGCACGATAGTTATGGGCCCCAGGCAACCTTGTCCCAGTACCGTGCGGCCGTTCACGCTCATCCAGCGTACTCCCGCTGTAACGTCGTCGAGAGGCGAGCGAGAGGGGAGGACGCGACGCGTATCCGACGAAATACGAGCGTCGATGAGGAACCGTGAGCGCGGCGCCACTTCGCTCAAACAACACCCGACGGAATCGAGGAAGAAATCCTTCCGCGCCGGTATCACGCACTTTGCTTTCGCGACCAGAGGATGCGTAGTATCCGCATTATCTGGGTCATGGATGCACGTGAGAAAACAACACTGTATTTTGGTCAGATCGCCCCTCCCCGTGAGCGCACGCACTCTGCGCTCCCGTCGTCATTGCCGTTAAGCAGGACCTTAATTTGTATCACTCTCGGAAAAATAAGAACCAAGATACGTAATGTCGAAGTTATCGAAATGCGCATTATAGCGGCTGGAGCCGGCTGTTGCACTCGGTAGATTACGATGCGAGACAATTTACGAAGGAGAGCCAAATACAACATGCATATTGAGAGTCGAATCGAGACGTCAGACCTTTTGGCCCCGGCGTTTTATCTTCGATGCCTCTTTCATTTCTATCCATGTTTTTTTCACGTCTCTTTACGCACTAGACATTTTAATACGCGAGTCTATCATTTACATACGGATGCTTATTTTAATCAAGTGACAAGTCAATGCAGCTGTTCGATTATATAAGTGTCTATGAGAAGCACTTAAAGGCATCGCAATTTACTATTTCGATTGGTAAACCACATTATTTCTATACTTGGGCTCTTTCATTCTGACAATGATGAGGGCGCTCTGTCACGTACATGCAGACTAAACTATGAAAATTATTCTGCACATTAACTGTGTAATCTGGAGAGAAAATCATCGCCCCTTATTTTGCTAGAGTAGTGAAAGCAAATTAAGAAAATTGAAGGAACAGTGTTGAATGATTGTGCATTATGCTACATTTACGATAATTATTACGAAAAAATGAGCTATATTTAAATATTCCATGATGGAAAAAAAAAGAAGTTTGCACCGGATGGAGAGATATGTACGTAAATGAGAGGCACTTCACGAGGTGGTACCGCTAATTAGTTTTAATCACGACGATACTTCGAAAACTCTGATCGTACTCTTCTCTCTGTCTTTATTACTCGAACACACTGTAATTACTTTGGTGTATGATTATCATGTATATACAACGGTTGGCATGTAACGTCATGTACACGATCCGGGCAGCGTGATCATCGATAAGTCGATACCTCCCGTGCGAGCAAAATGCGTGATTCGATGATGTCCAGTGCTGGATCGTGACGGATCGTGATTATTGCTGAAGAGAACGTCCGAAAAAGCTGCTCTCTTCTTTTTTTTAAATACGTAAACGCAGCAAGTCAGCCATGTGGGTCAGGGACGAGCAAGAAGTTGTTTAGACGACTCGAAAATCCCGCTACCCTTTTGACGATAAAATACGTGAATTACGCCGACTGTGAATTCGGTATTTGATACAAGAAAACAAGAAAGATTTGAAATACTCGCGTTTGTTGAATTCTCCGCGTCATTTAATGATTTTTTATTTATCGTGACGACGGCACGATTCTTCATGATTATCAAATCTTTGCTGTGTGCATTTATTGTCGCGGTGTCCTCTATTTGTTTGTCTCTAATTAATATTATGAATTCGTCGCGAATATGAACGGACGCGCATGACGCATACGTTATTCGCAATTAACGGAGCGAATTTTCGATCGGTTAATGCAAAACTCATCGATTAAGCAGAATTAAATGGAATAGCATAATGATGTAACTTAAGCCACTTCTTCAATGCTACTTGTCTTGCTGCATAATATACTGGAAATGTATCGATAGCCATTGTTTTTCGCAGCTTTTGAGTTTCGTTAACGGAAAAATATATATTATACTATAAACTGTAAGTTTTATAATTATTAAAGAATTATTGCAAAACAGAAGTGATACTTTAACTTTGATACGTTCAATCTTTCAATATTTAGAATCTGTGTTGCATTAAAATTCTGTTTAAGAATCTCGATTTTTGGTTTAAGTTTGTCGTACCGTGTCGTAACCTCGTATGCTAATTGACAAATTTCGTTAATGTCTTACTATCGTTCGTTCGTTGTTGCCATTTGCCAGTCATTGACTGTGGGTCAAGAGTTTCTGGAAATTTTTTGAAAATAACACTACGGATAAATGTCAATCCTTTGCATCGGAATTTCGATTAATAAAAATGACTGGAGATTATCTTTAAAGTTTTTTTTGTGTGTAGGTGCTATTCACTCCATCTAGGTCAATGTCGGCAACAGCTATTTCAGTGTCATTTCCGATACGAATCGTGAAAGCTCTTTTGTTGAGAACAGAATCATATCGATGGTAATCGCTCCTTTTATTACATACATTTCGAGTGAATTTCTGAGCCTGCAAGAATAAAAGGATCGTGTTTCTGACGCTCATTGTGGCAATAAAATTATCATAACTATCCTTTTACTGTATACGAGTTGTGAAACGTAAACAAGTTTATATGATATTTGTGTTACTTCGATATCGATCTGTTCTATTATGAAGTCAATTGACACTTGAAGTCAAATGCAATTGATGAATGTCAAGAGTAATAGTAGCTCTTTACCTTTTTTACTTTTGTCTATAATCACGATACCATCCACTCGAAGTTCCATGACGTAAGATGTTGAGAAAACATATTGTAGTTACTAGAGGTACGTATGTACGTTACATTAAAATTTGAATCAGGTGTATTACAAACAGAAGATTGATTAGATATTATAAAGTTAAATTAATCAGTGCAGAATTTTTTTTTATTTTTAATATTGATATTTAAATAAAATATGAATATTAATTAGCATTTATATAGAAAAGTTATTTCTGCGAAAAAACTTGTTTAAAAAATTTGTATTTTTTTGCACTTGTGCAAAATCTATGTTTTCTATGCTTTTTTACTGAAACACTGCAGAAGAGTAAAGATTTATACGTGCTTTTATTGCATATACAATAACAAATTACACTCAATTACGATTTATCTCTTATTAATCGGGTGGTTCCAATGAATCGCGATGAAAGGATGCATCGTTGCTCCAGGCGAATCAGGCAGAATTTAAGCACATGCCTGCGATGCTTTTTCTTAATCGGCGAACCACGAAGACGTCAAGGGAGATGTTTTTATCCGTCCGATCACGGTGGAGCGAAATCGATTTCGAGCAATCGCGCCCGCCAACCATTAAGTCCGTATCTCATGATCGCTTACCTCATTACGTGCGTGTGTCGAAAAATCCGATCGTCAAAGTATCCGCCGCGCATGATTGTTGCATTTGGAGTGCATTTAAAATCACGCGAATATCTGTCGAGAGATCTGAGGAGAAATGCTAACAATACGTTGTAAAACAATAACTTTTCTGATGAATAATTAATTTCGAAATTAACGCGTGGCAAATTGTCGAGTAAGATTTATCCCCTCATGTACTTTTGGGACACACACACACACACTGCTTTCTTAAAATACCAAATTATTAACGTAACAAATTACGTCAGACGCGTAGATGCATTGCGATTGCACGCGAAAAAATGGAGAATCATAATATCAGAAAATCTGCACATAGCGCAATATGTCGAAGGTCGGGGATTCGGCGAGCGTACGGAGTGTACTGTCAAGTGCAAGGTTTTCGATATAACATGAAGGCAATCAGGGGGCAGGGCAGGGCATTCTTGCTGGACATCAACGGAGATTGGTATACGGTACCCCAGGGAGTCCGATTTCGTTCTTTCATTCTCTCCTCTCTTTTTTTTACTCCCGGTACCCGTCGCTAATTATTTTGCATGAAATCGCCTGGAAACGAAGAAACTTCTCACCCAACAACGCTCCCTCTTGTTGTTTCGCAACGTTTCGTAATATCAATTACGCGATACCTGTCAAGTTGTACACGCGCGTGGTGTGGCGGCGCCGTACCGCGTTCCGCGCCGTGGCATTATTCCTAAAGGTGTTCTAAAGTATTTAAGACTGTAATTGAATAAAGTCATGTCGGAACGAAGGATCGCGCTTCGGCTGCCAGATCGAATTCCAGGTCGTTAAAAATTCCACCCTTTGCGAAACTATTAAATTACAGCGACAGGAGGGCGGAGAGGATGAACGTCCCCTTCGGTTTTGTTCTGAATCTGTCGCCCACACAGGCTAGCCAAATTCTCTACTCTGCGTACAACGCAACAATTTTCAATGGCCCGCCGGCAACGTTAACATTCTCTTTTACGAAAGGAACATTCTTCACGCCGGACCGAAGTACGCGTTTGGTCGCAAAAAAAGATATAAAAATCTGCAATCGGATGTATTTTATAATACTTTGGCATGTTATGTAAAACGGGATTGTTAAACATGTGATCGAATATCGCGATTATTTATAGCGACTTTTTTTGATCGCGTACAAGTACATTCTCCATGCCATATATTTTGCTGGCGAGTAGGAATGGGGTTGTGCCCCGATGAGTTATATGCGAGCTCGTAAAAAGACTTCAAGAATATTCGATTGCACCCGAGAAGCCGGTCGTGACATAAGTAGGAAATGTGGAGAGATAAATTAAAATAACCGCGCGGCGCGCGTTCAGGGAAGGGGTTAAGTAAGATGTATTTTTAGAACCGACGCATCCCGCTGGCCCGAGCAGAAGTTGCATCGGAGCCATAAGAATTCGCGGCTGTCGGTGCCGAAGTTCTAAATTAACCGGTTGGGCGCCACTCACCTTTGAGAAATCGCGGTCCAATTTTACAGTTCGAGTTCAGCATATAGATATTCTCGTAAGGTCAGTAAATTATGTAGGGGGCACACAAAGCATGTTCCAACTCGATATATTGGCTTCTCGATTCGTCTCATCTCAATTAATTACTACGATGTCGATTAGTTTGTTACTTAAACGACATGAGATCGCGCGTGCCAGATATCAATTAAAAATATTCGTAAATCGAAGCGTAGACTTCGGTTCTTATAGATTAATAATTATGCAAACATACATATTTACTAACTCGCGTAATTAACGAAATTTATTTCACATTTTGCAGCTTTCCCTCGTAAAGTTTCCATCAAACTGCTTAACATCTCGAGACTTTTTACGTTCGCTAGATCGTACCTTCGTGCTAAAACGAAGCCGATCGAACAATTGGATACCTTTATGCGGAAAGAGAGTTAACGATTCCGGCGAGATGCGGTAAAGAATCTGCATCGCATCTACGATTATCCGGCCAGGATGTGGCGATCGGTATTTAGGCCTCGCAGTTACGCAAGTCGCACGCGACCGTCACAACGATGGATAAAAACCCATTCCGGAGAACGAAGGGAGGGGGGGTGGTAGCGGATCGTCGGGCTGACATTGAACTCATATTTTCCGTATGCGTCTCGCGTTCTGCCGGACGTACGGTCGGGGGTCTGTCTTCTTTTCACCTTCTCATGTTCTCTTTCTCACTTGCTCGCTTGTCTCATTCGTCACACCTTTTGTCACGTATGAACGCTCGTCAAAGGCGCAGACGCGTATGACACGACTACTTGTACCCGCCTACGTGCTTGGTAACGCGTAGAATGAGGCATCCAATTACGAAATTCAGGAATTTAAAGGGAAGTTTAAATTTTCGTAAGGTCAGTAACGACACTCGGGGTCATTCTGGATCGCACGCGCAATTAAAGCATGTGCTCGGCCATGTAAAGTGACCTGTGTTCTCATCGCTCGAAAGAACGTGCGAACATTAACATTTCCGAAATCCGGTTTAGCCAGGGACCAGAGATGAACTCGTTACATCAAAAAATAATGGCAAAAAAATGTTACATGTCCAATTTCTTTGTTTTGCTTTGAATTTGTCAATAGCATAATTTATTTAGCCTTCCTTTAGATAATGATAACCTTTACGCATATATACGAATGTATGATCTCGCTATTAAATATGAGACACTTTGTATCGCGATACGAAATTTCATTTTCGTAATACCTTGATTGCAAATAAAAAGGGTATTATCTCACAGACTTCTTCTCGTATCGATCATCGCGCTTCTTCAGGGTCATTGCAGTAATTGTCTGCAGCAATTAAAATATGCGCGGGAAGTGAAATTATAGCTCCATGCGTTCTCAACGTTTGTTTTGTCAGGACAAGCACCCATGAGATACTGAAAAAAGCAGCAGGAAGGGAATGACATGTAAAAGGATAACGACACGACTCGATTCGATTTTTCTTTCTCGTGATCGTAACATAAGGAGAGTAACGAACAAACGTCACTACATATGGCCAATTATCGTCTTGCATGCGGTCCTGCCACGCGATTATGCCGAACCATCGGTCTATATTGCTTAATGGCAGAAACTAAAGTCACGAGATCTAAGCGGTAATTTCCACGGTATTAGAATACGCATTTCGCACATTGTATTTGATAACGTTGAAAAGGTAGCCTCGACGGAAAGCGCTTTGAGAGTAATTCCGAATAATAGGCAATAGAAACGTGATCGTTCCGTTCAATACAATTGCGAGTTCAATTACGGCGGAAACTCTACTCGTATTGCGCATTATTTTGAAAGTACCTGTCTAATTTAACCGTAATTGCATACGTACGCGTGCCACATTTAGCCTTAAATGTCAGTTTACGGTTGAGTCTTCGTTTATACCTTTTTGTAATTTGAAAATTAAAAAATCCGCTTCTGATCTCCCGTACGTAGCAGAACGGTGAGAAAGAGATTTGCGGAGATTTCAATTATTTTATAGCTCGCCCTCCGATCTCTCTCCTTCTTCTGATATGTTTGTCAGTTATGAAACGCAGAAGTTTGCAATGCCTGCGCGCAATGCACCGGGGTCATCGCAGCAATTACTATGCAGTTAGAGAATGTGCGGCTGACGATCGACGACGTTGCGCGCCTTGTAAGAACCGGTAATTTTGCAATATTGTTGCCCGATTCGCGAGAAAAATATAATAAAGCCCGCTTTAAGACGGACGAGCGTAATTGTGCCGAAAAACGGCTGTGCGTGCATCTGCGTCTCGGCCGATCTGCAATTTCTCTTCATATTTCGAGCAGCAGAATTGTCGCGTTACGAAAGATTCCCGCACTACTTAGCGAATTTGTATTCTTATTTCTTGCGGTAACAATGTCCAAATAATAGCTTTCATTAGCGCATGTCTGGCCTCGTGAATGTTCTGAAATTTAATAAAATGCGAGATGCTTGATTATCAGAGGCTCGGAAAAGTCGAATATCGATAATACAATAAGTTTATATTATTTTTAACAAATTCACTTTGTTATTACGGTTACATCGTTTCGTTTGAGAGATCGTAATAATTGATAAAGAATCGCCGAAATCAAAAAAGATAATCCGTTTTCGCAATTACATCGTGTACAATTACGAATCGCGCCTAGCCTTCCAAGTGAGTCAAGACTTAATTAAGTGAGAGTCGGTTGTTACTAATAGTAGCAATATGATGCAATAGCTACAAAATAAATTATTTTGCGTCATTATTCTATAAATTACCAACTTGAAATCTTGTCTGTTATCGATCTTATTTTCGTCTCAAAGGATATATGAAATTTTATAATTCATGAAGCTCAGCAAGAATTATAAGTTGGAATTTTGCGAGACATGAATCATAATCTTACCTACGAAAATATAACTAGCGATTCGTAATTCAAATTGGTAGAATAAGAGTGTAAAGAAACAATTACAAATTGAAGGTAATTTTTCTTCGAGGAAAGAAATTTTATGAAGAAAGGACGCCGATCATTAGAAACATAAATTGTGCATTATCACCTAGGGCATGTAGGACAACATTTATCCGTTTTAAACGAATCTAATCATTATCAAATCATTGTTAATTACGATCAATGCACTGACTGATGCATTCACACGGAAGGAGAAACGTAGATTGGGCAGTGTGTCGTGCAATTTGCCACGGTGTCAGTTGGCGCAGCCTTGTAACATAAATACGCAAATAACCCAATAAATCTCATAGAACTTCACTTCATCCTTCGGAGTCCTTGACACCGACGTAGTGTCACTCGTGATTGCGAGCACGAGAGTCGCCGTGGAGGAAAACGAGAGTCGGCTAATCGACCGTTCGCTGTCCGTCGTGGAAGCGACCCGGATCAACGTCGCATCGTTTCCCAATACGCGTAGCTTCTTCTGCAACGATCTACCGCGCGTCACTCTTCTCAATGACGTGTAGTCCTCCTAGAAGAGATCGTTAATGATCCTTAGAAGTTATCGACCGCGAGAGGTTCCGCTCGGCTACCTTGACGAGCGTGGAAGACACTCTTTCTCAATAATCTCGAGAGTTTCTGATTCGTACGTCAGTTTCTTCTATTTCACCGTTTCGACGTGAGATTTCTTGGATTTTTTTCACAACACGCGATGTTCGACGGTGATCTTGAACGAGTTATGCAGACGATGCGCAAAAACTATAGTGTACAACATTTGCGACGCGGCTGTAATTTTCCCGTCATTCAGCATGAACAAAGAAATTGTAACGATTAATGTTGAGTAACGTTCGACTGATGCGTGAAAGGTGCTCACTGACCCAGATTAATAATCGCGATCCGAGCGATTTTCAACTAGCGGCTTAGGCACGTTGATTTTCGCTCCTTGGAAGTGTCGGCTGTTCTCTGATGCAGCACTCGATGAAATTAATTTGCTCGACACTCACGATGTTTGTCGTGAAATCAGTAAAAAATTCTTTTTAGGTTTCTTTTTTGCGCGAGAAAATATGCATACGCTGTTTATGAAAAATAAAGCAGATTAAAATTATCTAGATGGTTCATTCTTAATTAAAATAATTCACGAAATTAATGACAGTCAGCTAATTATTAAGCGCGTAATAATAATCAACGTGAAATCATTTTATTTCCCAATCCGAGTGTACCTCGGTAACTGGCAATTAATCCCCCGTTACTATAGCGTGTTCTTAATCGTGGTGGACAAGGAGAGGTCGTTACCGAGTGACAGTTCGCTAGTAATTAGCAGTATACACACGTCATATCGATGATATACGACAAGCATGAAAGTAAAAAAGGAAGAAGACGATAATATTTATGATATCACATTGATAGCGACAAATTCACGTAATCCGCTAATTTCCATCCACCTGCGACATACAATAATCGTAGAAGATAAATAGATAGCCACGCATAACACATCTCGGGATAATGATTCACCTAAGGGAGAATAATTATCAGTATTAACATGAAATTGTTTTTAAGTAGCGCTACAATGGCGAATACATGTATGCGAGCTGCGATTATTTGTTGTATTAATGGTTACGCAAGATATCATTGTGCGCGATTAAATTATTTATGTGCCTCATAAAAATTTACGATCGAATCATCCCCTAACGGAGGCATTCCGAGCATATTACTCGACGAATTACGATGCGTCATGGTAATAGACGTTGTCATTCCCGGTGGGAACGATGGATTATTAGTTACGTTTAACTACCGAGCGGCCAATCGGCGATATTTTGCTGTATCGCTCAAAAACAGGATATAATGATGCACTTAAACGTAATCGAACGCTCGTGACGATCCCGTCCGCGTACATTTTTGCGCGCAAGCATGTCAAGGAGATATTTACAAAACAGTAGTGTATGAGCGTTATGGAGTGCGTTAAGCATTTAACGCCTTTGAGGAGCGAGTTCTACACCTTTATACTTCATTAAAAAATTGTGATGTCGAATAATATGAATTGCGTTATGGCGCACAGATCGATACCAAGTCCGTTAATTAGAATTGCTGAACATTTATTCGTATTCGATAAAATGTAAGTTTTATTTCGTTGTATTTAAAAAATATGCTAAAGATTTCTCGAGTGCGTGTTTTAAATTTTTGAAGATAAGATTTGTAAGATATATCCAAGAGCGATATAAATGTGGAATACCGTTCGATCATTGGATATTTGTTTTTTTAAATATTCAACGATATTTAGAAAAAATTTGTTGTTTATTTAGAATTTTCTCCTAATTTTCTGGGGAAATTTTTATTGGAAAGCGATTTAACGCCTGTCATTTCTCATTTCTTAATTGAAATTCGAGTTATTTAATAAAGCACACGTAAAGAAAGAGTTAATTGAAGCATTATAGATCTATAAAGTAAAGATTTTCATGTAAAGAAACTTTTATATTTTTATTTTATTTACCCTTATACCTACTAAGAAATACAGGAAGAAGAAAAATTCGCAAGATCAACAAAATCGAAGAATGAAAAATAACTACTATATCATCTATTTTATCGTTATTTACCATAATCTTAATCGGGAATTATATCAGGAATTGCGAGAAATTATCGTCTTCTGTAAAATTCCTGAATGATCTAAAGCAGGAGATTTTGGGCCTCTAAATATAACTGCCGTAGAGATACCTGACCAAAGATTAAAGTCATGTGAAATGGTTTTATCCTCAATTCCAACAGTATGTTATGGAATTTAAAAAATTGTGTTTAGAATGTGTAGCTTTGAAGTTACGTTCTCTTGTTTTTAATAAAATTTTTACATTTTCATCATATTTAAAAATCTGAAGTATTAGTGCAATTTATTTGGCAACCTGTTGAACTTTTTACGGGGAATGTTATAAGATACGTTATAACCTTTCGGGAGGCAATGCGAACCACCGAGAGTATCTTGCCAAGAGAATCTTCGGATAACATGGATGCATGTTAGCGATCTGATCGCAACATCCATTATTGGATATGCCATAGGGATAGACATACATTGTCTTAACGAGCCAAAAATCCGAGTTCAAATCCGACCAAAAATCGTCGGTTTTTATTTGATCGCCACCTCTCGGAAGGCAACGGCAAACCACTGAAACCTGCGGTAGCGGGTAGATTAAGCACTTGATTGTAAGTGATCTCTATTATCTATCTACTTCCTCATTATTACCTTTGTATCCATGTTATCCGAAGATTCTCTTGGCAAGATACTCTCGGTGGCCGTAAAAAGTTCAACAGGTTGTCAAATAAATTGCACTTCAGATTTTTAAATACGATGAAAATATAAAAGTTTTATTAAAAACAAGAGAACGTAACTTCCGTCAAGGCTACACATTCTAAACACAATTTTTTAAATTTTGTAACATACTGTTGGAATTGAGGATGAAATCATTTCACATGACTTTAATCTTTGGTCAGGTATCTCTGTGGCAGTTACATGTTATAACTATAAATCTTTACATACATATCTGTTTAGAATTTAATTAACACTGATTCTTGCTAGATAAAATCAATCATTCATCAAGGAAGCGGTTGCCAAATGTTTCTATATTATAATATGATTGAGTAATGTACTTTTGAAACTAACCGGAAACGTCGGTTAGCTGATAACAATTTTCATCACCGCTTTTATACCTGTATCTTTTCATATTCGACCATCTTCAAATCAGTGAAGCTGGATAAGCAGTTGAATAAAACCGAAACGAAAAATTACGTCTGCAATTTTTATAAGAAGTCAACGATAGGTACTCGCTCGCTTTGAAAACAATGGTCATCAGCGATGCAGTTTGCGCAAGCATACATGCTTGCTTAAATTATAGTTAACGTTGCAATCGCTCGAGCGGTTTTCGCGTAGTTTAAGGCAAGCTGTGGTAACAAAGGACTGGAAAAGATATTCTTCTCGATTCTAAGTCGATAACTCGAATATTCCCGCGAGCCTGTTCCTATTCATGCTACTGTGATATTTCTCCATGTATCATAGCGTGTACTCTTTCCCCTCTCGCTTTTGCTCTCTCATAATAATATTAAACGTTGAAGTACAGTTACTTATAACAAATTATGTTAAAGTCGTCAAATTTTTAAATAACACTTAAATGTTATTTTAAAACTAACATTTAGCTTATACTGATTAATAATTAGCAATTTAATTACATGAGGTACGCAAGTGTATACCAAGTCTGTTAAATTATAGCTTTCATTATATATTACGTAAGTAGAAATGTAAAGACCAGCAGAATCACTAACATTTTTACAGTGTCGCCAAATCGAGACTTCATATTAATTGCTTAAGCGACGTAAAAGATTCGCGTCGATCGCGTCAAGGGGGCTGCATACACGTTTCACTTCCCTTTTCGACTTAGCATCTTGAAGCGCCCTATCTCCGCTCGTGGTCCTTCTCTCGATTTCACTTTTGGCGGTCGCGGCACACCAGTCCTCCCCTCCCACGTATCCCCTTCCCTTCTCTCGATAATTGCGTAAGCGGCGTATATGCGCATATTGCGGCGGCGCGCAATGACGATCTACTGCGCGGCGCCCGGGCGCACGCCTCCGAAAGAAAAGGACCATTACACCAGGGTGTAATTTGCAAAACGAGCATTCGCCGCAAATCCGCGAAAGTAGAGCGATTATTATTACCGTCCATCTAGCAGTGATGAAATTCTCCATTGCGCGCATTATTCGCCTATCCAGATCACCCATACACCGATATTTATCGCTTAACGACGAAAAATTTTATCTTCCTCGTGAAAATCTTAACGAATACCTCGCGTATTAACGTCATATTGCGCTATTCATATGCGGGTTTCGTTGCGCAACATTTGTGAGCATTGAAGATAACACTTGTTCCGTCCTGTCCGTATTTCTATGGTACTTGAAGTCTTCATAGTACGTAACTGTAATGAACAGGAGCAAATTTCGTAAGGCAAGCTTCTCGTATAAATATTGGTAAAAAGTTTTGACGGGAGCATCTGCTATCATCATCCGAATCATACGTGATTATTGCCTTAAGGCGGTAAGGCTTAAGTGCGTTACGACTACAAGAAGAAGAACGCGTAATTGATACGGGATAAAGTCATCACGCGTCTAAAACGAACAAATCGGTAATAAGTCAGTGACCATCTACGGCTGGATATGTAGATAAAATGAGATGTGAGATTACAACATTTGCGCTTTCTCAAGCTGAAGTAGAGAGCACGGTCTTATTATTACCTGGGTTCCTTTTGCACACCCAGGACACAGAGTGCTTATTTATGTACTGTTACTCGCTTTTGTTGCCTTTCGCGATCACGTATAAAGCATTATCTGCTCGATAATGTAACTGATTTGTCGTAACGTGAATTTCTGTTTGCGCGAATAATTTACTCGTGAAGTCGAGACGAAAGGCTACGTCTGTCGAAAGTTACTCTTGTCCATCCGCACTTCGTCAAGGATGTCGGCTAGGCAATAGAAATCGCTAAATGAATCGTATTTAATCGTTTACTTTAAATATGATTTTTTTATGTTAATATCGGATTAAGATCAGATTTAATTTCAGATTAAGATCAGTATATTGCCATTAAATTATGTAATAGCTTGAAGAATTGATTAATAAAAATCGTTTGATTCTTTCCATGTAAGGAAACGTACGACCGTGAACATATCCACCATAAAATTTCCTAATTCAGAGATAAACAGTTGTCGACTTTCGATTTCGTAAAGTAAGAGATACTCGATATGTGAAGATCACGAAGTACCATCATCGTGAGACACGCAATCACGTCTTCATCGTCGTCGTCTTATTTTTTTTTCTCTCTGAGAAAATAAAATAACATAAGATCACTGTTTACGCCACTGACATCGGCCGAATCAAGGTGAGGAGAATCGCGAGGACGCGAAAAGCGCGGAGGAGCAGAGTCAAGACGGGAGAGGTGATGGAGGTGGAGAGGAGGCCGCGGGAGCGAGAAACGGACGAGAGGCAAGGCCGTTCTTTGACCCGAAACGTGGTCAGCTCGGCGCCAATTTTTCGGGAGGAACCGGTCTTACTCGGCCCCTTGGAATTCTGATCGAGCGCATACACCGCTGCTGGACAAACGATTTCGCCGAGAAGACCGAGGGCGACACGTTGGTACCATCATGGTAGCGGGGCCGCACCTGCCTCTCCCCGTCGACAACGTATATCGCGCCTGAGTGTTGCGACGGAGCCCCGGACGATTAATATCGAAAAAAAAACCCTACCTCGCGAATCTCGCGTCAATTAGCAATTATCAAACATCGCATATCGATGTTGCTTGGGTCCAATTTGCGCCGTGAGAAAGCGCGTGTCTAAGTAATTCATTTTTTTTTGGTTAATAAATCTTCATGCCTCATAGGATGTTTTCGATTTACGAGAATCGAGATTTTGAATCACACACATAAATAAAATGGGGATAAACGAACCGTCAAACGATATTTCTTCCCAACAATAAACTATAGTAATGCATACAGATGTATGTATAATATGTACCTACGTGTACATCTGCAACGGTTATTGCTTAATGTTATTCGGATATATCTAATATCTAATCTTAACAAATATCCCTAGCGATGCCTTGCTCTTCACGATTTCGTGCGGATATACATTGCACGTTACATCCGCTTATTTACGAAGCTAAATATATATTAATGATCGAAGTAAAGAGTAACGCTCGACCTACATTAGCCCGATTCCAGATTGTAGT
Source organism: Crematogaster levior (assembly GCA_901521435.1). NCBI lineage: Eukaryota > Metazoa > Arthropoda > Insecta > Hymenoptera > Formicidae > Crematogaster > Crematogaster levior. The sequence goes on from CABEGB010000643.1 coordinate 96,395, forward strand.
GTGAAGAAATATTTACCTACGGCCTCCCGACTCTCCGGTTTCCTCCTCACCGCGACCTGAATTCCGTATCTACCGGCTGTAACAATTTTTATCTTAACGCCCCTGATGCGATGCACTCTTACTTCGGGAAGCGTATCCATTGTCGACGCTTATTATCGCGACGGCAACCTCTCCGTTTTAATCTCGACAAGTGGCATGTCTTTTGCAACATCTTTTCATACATATAAATTACCCGTCGCGTTTTTCGCGCGTATTAACGTGTGTTGCGCACCCTGTCTCGTCTCTTTCTCCGCCCCCTGGGCTCCGCTGATCGTTGCGAATTGCACAAAATCAGCATCGGGAATCCTAATCCTTTCCTCAAGCCGGATGCACGTTTGCAGGCGCCGATTTATCTGTGCCTCGCATCTTCTTTGCCTGCATCTCTGCTCCATTCGGGCCCGTTTCTTCTCGTGCTGCAGCGGAATGACGCACACGTGCACGTGCTTTCGTAGAAATACACCTGTACACTTGCGCACCTGAGCGAAAAGATCGGTGAGAGAAGCTCATCGATCTTTTCGCATCCTTTCGATCGCGCTGGCTGCTCCTTGGCTCCGTTTCATCGTAATCGTGAATATTGAACTACTGCAGTGGTATCCAAAGTGTGCCGCACAATAGACTCAGGGGCGCCGCGGTAAATGTTAATTTATTAAAATTTATCAAAAGTTATTATTTCTTGATTTTTTATATGAAAATAAGTTGTTAACATATAGGCCTCAATGGCCTAAATGTGATAAGGGAGCTGCAACTGCGTTAGAAACATTTAGGGGAGTCTCAGGTGTTAAAAGTTTGGAAACCACTGAACTACTGATATACTGGCTGATATAACGCTGTATAAATATACCTCGTATGTGATATATCTCCGTACATATAACTTGTATATGTATATTTGTATGTATCTATACTAATATATAAAGAGAAAATCTATTTTTTGTGACTGCATAACTCAAAAACTAGTGAATCGATTTCCTTCAAATTTTGACACCATATGCTCATGTACACTAGAACGGACATAGGCTATATAGCATGTCTAAAAATATTTTTATTATCCAGAAATTGATATTTTCATTTTTTATTATTTACGGTTATATTAACTCGTGTAGTACAGTGATGTCATCGCTAGGCGGCGCGCGGCTTCATTCACCCACAAGCAGATTATATAAGGAGCACTGTCTCGGGTGTTTGTTTTCGCGGATTTATTCGCTGGTTCTACTCGGTTGCCACTGTGCCTCGAGTACGATCAAACTTATCGAGATCTACTGCCCGTGCTCGCAAAATATCACTTCCAATACGTATTCGGTCACACTATTATCTCGAGCGAAGCCGAGACGAGGGACGCTAGTATTTGTATATATGTATATTTTTTATTGTTCTGTTTTCTTTATAAGCAGTTACAAGTATGTTTTTTTGCTGTGAATCTATCTCTGAGGAAAATGTTGCACTATCATTTTTTCCATACATACATAAATGCGTATTAACTACTTGATAATATTTATTGATTATTACGAAAGTATATCGCTAATGTAGTCAAGCTACCGTTTGCATATGTACGTTCATCCACGACACTTACCGGAAGTTATAAATTATATTTTTATCTATACCACACCGCGCTTTATGTCTCATCGTTAAAAGACCGATTAGCGATAACAGTGTTTTGCAAAAACGCGCGTTAAATGAAACGGCTGTCACGGGATAATTATATCCTTTGCCATAACAGGCTGCAACTGATTATGAAAAACGCGAGACGGCGTTCGTATGGATAATTGCTAATTTTAATACCAGATTTCGTAGCGTTAATAACGACATAAGAAACATCTTGCATTAATTGCGGTAATTCGATATAGAATACGACAGTATGATAAAAATTTTTTTGTGTGAACTAAAAATGTAATAGATATTCAGAAAATTCCTTACGAGAACTTACAATTTAGGATAATTTAACGTATAGTAATAGTAATTTTTGTTTGATAAATTTGTAGCATGCTACGTAAAGCCATTAAGATTAATTTAACGTTAAACGACGTATGCTAGTTTGTCCCCAGTCTTTTGTCGCACTATGTTTGTCAGACAAGTTTCTTCTTCATCCATCCGTTATCATCATTATGAATATTTAATGCTGACGTTAAAGATTCATATAGAATCAATTACTATACGCACACGTTTATTACTTTACTTCACTCGTTCACTTGACACCAGAATGAGCATTTATGAATCAATCTTTATTCACGCTAATAAGTATAAATGGAATCCGTCAATACAAATGGCCATTCTTTATACATTATTTTTGTCGTCTTTCCTTTGATATTCTAAACTACTGTTTCATAACATTTTTTATCGCCCGAAATCGCAGCAATTTGTTGCGCTTCAAGATCCTTTTCAATAGTTTCCGCTGATATATATTCAGTATTATCTATTTTCCAATTCACCTTTGCAACATGAATTTGAAGATATAATGGTTACAAAATCGCCTCAATGTCTAATCGATAAGCAAAAATATGTTCCCTAATTTTCTTCCTTAATGATACCATAACCCATCGAATTTTTATATTTTAAAAAATTTTAATTACGTATTTTTAATATATTACATGTTTTTGTTAGAAGTTACAGTAAAAGAAGGGAACGAAGAGCCAGTCTCTTAATTAAAGATATACAAAACAAGCTAAAATATAAAAGCGGACAAATATTCATGATCTTCCTCCTAAAGAATTGCAACGTTATACCAAACTAGATTTTTTTGTATTTATTAAAGTAGTATGTTAACCTTGTTACGCGTATTTTAGCTTGCGTTTCACATCGTCCTTGGTGTCTCGAGGAGATGTCGTATTCATAGTCAAGTCTCTATGATTGTCTGTCGCTTGTGATTAATTTTATTGTCTCGCCGTACTACCGGGAATTCATAAATGAAAGTCTTTTAGTCGCGTACTTATATCGAATTGCAATTATTGTATAAATTTTGATCGTCGTGAAATCTCGCGCGCTGAAAAGAGGTGTTATTCGATACCGTGAGTAACGAACGAACTATTCGGTTACGCAAACGAGTAAAATGTAACCATTCTTTAGTATCAAGGATTTTGATGAAGCGTCAAATAAATTGGTTATCCATGAACGAGGCGATGGCCGTAACAGCCTTCGAAGTCCGTTCACAAATCGAATGCCGAAATCCCGAACGGAGCTTTATCATTACTTTGAGATATCGACTATGAATTTGTAATGTGCAATCTCCACGCTATTTTTAGAGTCTGTATACGTTTAAAAAAATCTATTTACGTTTAAGAATTATGTATGGAATGTCAATGATAAAAACGAGTTTCGTCTTTGTAATCAGCATCAACGCGACACGTTTCTGTTTTATGCTGGTGCTGCTCGCTTAAAGTAGTAACAATAACAATGAAATGCGCGCGTTATGAGCTAACGATATTTTTTATTGTCTCGCCGTACTACCAGGAATTCGAATCCTGACTGAAGTAATATTTTTTGCAATAAATTATTTATCTGAAGGGATTGGGGGGTATTATAAAAATCCAACATGTGAAATCATATTGATTCCAAGTTGGTGATTGTGTTGCGTTTAAAGTTCGACTGTGTCGGCGCGCAACGTATTTAATTATGTACTGCCTTTACGCAGATTATTGTTTGGCCAACCTAGATCCAGGTCTGACCGCATAGGGACGTTCTAGATTTATTTCTTACTATTAAGTAATTCACGGTCATGAAGAATGTAATATTTGATATTTTTTATGTTTTGAGAATTTATATATCTTAATGTGCGATCTTTTATAAACGTAGTCCGAGGTAAAGTAATTTACAAGAGCAAATACGGAAGAAAGATTGGAAATCTCTGTGCTAAGATTACTTATTTGAAGTGATCTTTTTTATAGAAACGCAAAACATGTTTTTAAATCTTACATACAATCACGGACAATCAATTCTTCACTCGGTAAAAACTCCTGAGAACGAGCTATGTCAATACAGCTGTGATTGCCAATCATGCGTATAAAGAACAGCTGATCCTTGCACGCTAGTTTTTAAAATATAAAAAGCTAACCGCTTATATAGTATATGAGATTTGACGGCAGCATTGACCAGGATTCGAGTACAACAAAGGCCGATGTGGAATAAGAAAACGATCTTGCTTTGTCTGAAACTCTGTCTGAAAAAATATTGCCAAATAATAGCTTAGAGAAGAAACGCAGTATCATTGCGATTGCGAAGAACAAATAATAGCATGAATTCTCTTAATTATAAATTATGAATGCGTAAATTGACTTTGCAGCGAGGATATCTACGAATATCTCGATGATTGTTAAAGCGAGCGTATACAACAGTCTACTTAGGGTAGACCTCGGTAAAGTGAGCAGCCTCACTGCCGTTTTCTTCCTCGCCTTCTCGCGGTGCCGCTTTTATAATGATATTCCATTTTGTTAACGTCGGGCGCAAAGTCGGTAGCCATGATCCGTTTCCACGCACCGGTGCACCCGGCTTTGCCGCCACCACGTCGTCATTCTGGAAATCCAAGAACGAGCGACTGCGAGATGAGTCGGATAATCGCGATGGGCTGTATGAGCCGCTGTGTTCTCCTTGTTGTGAAATCCGCGATGTATCGTAAAATATCATAATAAGTAAAAATACATGAAATAAATATACAATCCCAGTTGATAGCGCTATTCGCAGAATTCGAAAGATTGTGTCGCGAGTGTGCGAAACTGTGAACCATGCAGCGCGAAAATTACGTAAATACACGAGACCTTACCTTGTCACCTGAGTAACGTGAATCGATAAATTTCGAGAGAAGGTTTGAGATAACGCAGCGGGATTTGCATGCGTAATAAAGCAGTTTGAATTGTTTACCCGTCACAAATTAAAATTGAAATATAGAGAAGTATGTTCTACGTGTATAGATGGAAACCACTCCGTCGCGACGGTATATGAATATGTTAATGAATTTTACTATTCACTTTGTAATTTACATCAGGATGAAGGTCCAAACGACTGTCCGCGATAAGTTAATTAAATTAGAAATTCAAGATCATAACGTAAATGTTTTTAATAGTGGGCATATGTTACGCAGTATTAAGTTTTAATGAATATGAAATTACTGACTATTATGATTTGATTTGATGATGACTCAGATGACTCGTGCAAACGGATGGCTTGATAGAAAAACGATTGTTCGACAGCGCGCGCGCGCGCGCGAATGCTTTCATATAAAGAGAACGTTCACGTTCATGATTAATCTATTATACTCTTGACCCTTTTGAACTGACAATGACCCAAAGCCAAGATCTGAATCCGCATATGCCTGCCATCAATTAAAGCGGGCACTCTTCTTGGTTAACAAGGTGTATTCTAAGAATGCCGAACCTTTGCCATTTTGCTTCATGAATCATTACAATGCACCTTTCTTCCAGTTCAAAGATTCAATGTTCAAAAGATTCGAGTACCCCCATGAATCTTCCAAACGTTCAAGGTTTCCTTCTGAGGTCATTACGATTTTTCGTTTCCGAAATCTCAAGGTCATCACAAGCTGTGATTCGGATCACAATGATCTGTAACGAGATCGTAATCGTAAGAAGACAAGGAAACGCGCCTGTGCAGAACAAACTGGGAATAATTCTCACCATTCTATCCATTCTCTCTTTATTTGGACATACTAACTATCCACGAGAGCACGATCTGCAGACTTTGCGTGTCATTATATTATGTGTGAAAATAAATATACGAATTTATTTATATTGATACGAATTATATTGATTAAAGAGAGAAAAGGATTATAAGAGAAAATATATAAATATATATTAACAATAAAAATAGAAGAAAAACTTTAAGTAAAATTAAAAAAAACGTACTAGGCTCTTAATTGTTTGTGTTTTTTTAAATATGTATTATTCTTTTTTGATACTAGACTTATTAAAACAGTTTAAATAACTGGTTTGTAATTTTTTCTTAAATCTATAACTATGCATAATAAGATATTGACTTGAAATGTTCCACTCTTATGTAATACATAGATAATTGAATTAATTAATTAATTTTTTTCTTCTTTTCTTCAGACATACACATATACACCAGCATTATATAATAGAATAGATATTTATATAACAGAAATAACATATTAATAAATAGTTTTAGTATTAGATAAAATTACTTGTTTTTCTTGTTTTTCTGATACATTTCTTGTTTTTATGATACATGAAAAAGTTTCGACGACTTTTTATGCGAGTTTTGCAACCGCCACATGTGAATAAATATGTTCGAAGAAACATGCAAACACATAAGTTACGCTTTTTACAGATTAGAGTGCCGCTAAAGGTAAATTTTTCGGTCAGACCGAGAGACGTGGTTGTGTCGATCACAAAGAAACATCTGAGCTGCGGATTGAAAGGACACCCGCCAATTCTTGTTGGGGATTTCCCGCACGAGGTCAAACTCGAGGAATCTACCTGGGTAATTGAGGACGGAAAAATATTGCTAATTAATTTGGAAAAGGTAAGTCGTGAGCACAAATGTGGTAGCACCCGCACTCGCATGGCACTTTTTCGTGGCCTCATCGATTTTTGGTTTTGCCGAAACGGTGATTTGCCTTAGATTGCCAGTTACAAGAGTTCAATTGCAGAGATCTAAGATACCAATCGATAATGAATTTAGATCGAAGTGTCCTCCGATACATTATAATTGATCTGCAATATACTCGTATATAATGTAACAATCACAATACTTCTTATAATTAATTGACAATGAAATTGAACGTTGATTGCAGGTGAATAAGATGCAATGGTGGGCACATGTTGTAACAAGCGAACCAGAAATCAGCACGAAGAAAGTAAACCCCGAGCCTAGTAAACTCTCTGATCTCGACGGAGAAACAAGAGGTCTCGTGGAGAAAATGATGTACGATCAGAGACAGAAAGAACTGGGACTTCCGACGTCCGATGAACAGAAGAAGCAGGACGTCATCAAAAAGTAAAAATATTTCGTCGACATTTTTATTATTATTATGTTTTTGCATTATACACATCCACATATCGAGTTAATTGTTGAATTTCTAAATTAATTATTGAATTTTTCTAGGTTCATGGAACAACATCCTGAGATGGATTTTTCGAAATGTAAATTCAACTAAGATAATTCGATAACACGCTTAATGATATTCCGGTATTATATATTGATACATCTAAGATACACATCTTGCTTTTTATTACCATAATGTGTGATCTTCTATGCTCGACGTTCACGTATCATTGAAGAGAAAGGTCCATGTGATTGTAAAGATGGCAGCACAATGTTGGACTATGATGCCATATACAGAGTTCTGCTTTGCAATCGAAATCGTTTTTCGATTAATCTCTTATTTCCTTCGTCCTTTTTACATTTTTCTTACTTTTCCTTATACTTTTAACAAAAACATAGAGATACATTGCACAGTTATAAATGTTTAATTTCTGTATTGCGTTTCTCTTATCTATCGAGTTTATTTAATGGAAAAAAGATAGATTAGAATTGCATGAAAGAGATACAACTTTGAGAATAAAAATTGTTTTTTTCTTTACCAATAAATTATGATATCACTTTAATATAATTACCGATATGTAATTTAAAGGTAAGTAACAGATCTTCTTCACTGTGTTATATCGGATCACCCTGATGTTGGTAGTCACTTTAAAAAGAAAATTGTTTAACTGACTAAGTGACTTGCTTATCAAGGAACTGCCCTGGAATTATTGGTCTTCTCTCTATAAAGATATTCTGAGAAATAATAAACACACTGGTTTCTCATTACCTTTTATAGTAAATCTTCGATAAAATGACGCATATGTAGAAGACTAGGTAGAGATTAGAATCAAATCTGGAATGCGCTGACTACAAGTCGGCCGCTTACACGATAACCACGTCATCGTAAGATAAATAAAGAAAAATATATAATCGATACTGCGATTTCTGCAAAAATTATATTTTATTCCCTGATTCTTTATTATAAAACGATACAAATATATTTTTGAAGAAGGTGAAATGTGTGTAATAACAAATTTAGTATTATTAACTTTATTTAGTGCTTTCAAATATAGCTCTGCATTTTTTATCTTATCAATATACAAAAAAAAATTAAAATTTGTATCTTGATTGTCTGCTGATATTTTTCACTTTTATGCTCGTTTATGCGTGAACACTAATTATAGTTATAATACAATTATAATACGCGCTGTGTTTTCTAAGTATAATCGTCCATCTGCTTCATCACTTTTGTAATCCAACGCACGTAATTGGATAGTCTGGCGTATATGCCGAATTTACCGCGTTTGCCACAACCTTCGCCGAAACTAGTGATACCAAAAATTGTCCACGGATGATCGGGTTTCCGAGGATCTTTGCAAAGCAGAGGCCCCCCGCTGTCACCCGCGCAAGAATCCATTTTACCGCGGCGATAACCCGCACAGAACATATTATCTGTGATTCTGTAATCCACATAGACCTCTCGGCAAGTTTCGGAGGACACTATTGGAACCTAGAATTTGAGACGTGTCATTTTCTATTACTTCTGTAAGAAATATACAGTTGCAATTGTGTACACATTTTTACATTATAAAATAATCAAATGTTTTCATTGAAACTGCATACTTTAACTTCGTGCAGCTCATCCGTTCCGAAATCATCCGTTACGCTGGACTTCCCCCAGCCGATAATGGTGCACATTTGGTTGGTAGGTAGGGGCTGCTTTGGTGCAGGCAGACATGCGATTCCCCTCGAAGGAGACGGGGTCAAGGTAACTGGTAAACGAAGTAGAGCCACATCATTATCAACGGTATCGATATCGTACTCCGGGTGGATGATCACCGAGTCCACCTACATGGTCATAGAAATTGATCAGCGGCGGCACGAAAAAAAATTGTCGATCTAGCTTCTGAATGCGACACATACCTTGAGCTCTAATTCTGTGCCTTCTTTCACCGTTAAATCGTGCTCTCCAATGCGAACGAAAAGGTGTTTTCGAATGCAATGCGCGGCAGTTAGTACCCATCTTGGGGACACCAGTGTTCCACCGCAAAAAGCGTCCTGGAAGAAGAAAAGCAATTAATTCTAGTCCAGACAATATAAAACTATTTTCTTCTTTCCGACAATTTGTATTATGTTCACTTTTATTATCTGCTGCTTGTAGGAGTGTGAGATTTATCGTCGCGAACATACCCGACGTCGATTCAACACGGCCACTTGCCATGGCCAGTTTCCGGGTGAAGTCGGACGACCACCGATGATTCGCGTGACGTATGATATGTAACTTTTATTCGTCACTCCACATTTCCAAACGTTTGAATTTTTCTCTGGTGCGAAACTATCCACGATGTTAGGATTGAGTTCGAACTCGTCTAATACCAAATCTAGAAAATTGGTAAAATCGTTTTCTCTTATTCAATACCAGTGTTGTTGGAGTGTATTTACCATCGCCATCTTCTTCGTGGTTACCACGAATCTTTCGGTGGATCCATCTTTGGCAGAAGCTACCTTCGACGTAGCAGTAGGCGCTCTCGCGTATCACGTCGCGCCCGCAGATGCCCGGCTTTCTGCACCATCTGACCAGAATGAATGATTAATATACACATGTAATGTGTTAGTGACGTTAATTTCTGTAATACCTGTGACGTTGAGTAGTGCACAGTCTCGTGCAAGGCGACCATTTACTCCACTTTCCATAATGCTTTCCAAAGTGCTCCTTGGAATTTTTGCCTTTTTGCTTTCCATGCCTAGATTTTGCTTCTTTAGGTACCTATTGAAAACACGCGTATGTATATATATATAGTAGAAATTGAAAATCGCACATTCGTATATCACGACTTACTTGAACCACGTGAAACTTTTTGTTTCTTCGTCGACGTTTCCGGCGTTGACGTTGTTTGCATCGCCTTCGACGACCTTCTCTATTATGTTCGCAATCACGTTCCTCCTGTATCATGACAGATCATTAATCGAAAATTATTTGTGATTATGTATACCGTGTAATTATGTAGTTTGCATATTTACCCTAAGTACAGTGGTCCCGCAATCTTTTTTCGATCGGCACCTCCTGACGCGATTTTGCGTGCAGTGTCGATCGCAAACCGACCATTCGCTCCACCTTGTGAAGTGCGATAGCTTTGTCGCTCCTGTATACAAGTATTACCATATGAGAATATAGACTAAAAATATAAAAAAAGAAATATAAAATTGAAAATATTGAAAAAAAGTACTTTTTTGATTTATGACGAAGAAATTTGTGAAAAAACAGTCACACATATACACTTACTGTTCTTTGACAAACGTTCTACGGCAGACGGCTGGTTAAACGAATGGAGGTAGCTTACATTGCCTTTAACTCCAAAGAACGTCTTATCTTCATTCTAGAATTTTTAATTACAATTAACAGTATTATAATATGTAAATTTTCTTCATTATTAAATCATAATTTCGCATTTTATATGTTACAATATACATGTAGTTCGTCGATTTATTTCTAATGTTACTTTTAATCGATATTTAATCAACATATCGTTATATATTGCGAACATTGACATTTATTAAATTCTATTGCTATTAGACATTTTACGAATTGAGTTCTAACGAGTTAAGTTGTGATTACTTCATGTTTTGACCTTGCCGAATAGATTAATATCACATTCAAAAAAGTTCATGTCGCGTCACTTGACACGTCTCTGTGTCGATGCTGTGTAACTGCATGATACGATTACCTTAAAACGCTCTGAAATTATTCGTCCTAGACCGAAAGACTTAATAGATATGGCCTGGCCAGCACTCTGGTTCTATCATTTATGCTCCAAGGCTACCGCCCAAGTCGCGACATTAAACTCAATTTGCCCGCTAGTAATGGCATCATGAACGTAATCGCCATCGACGCTAATCATGCGTTACACGATGTCACCGTGTCGACAGAGTATGTACGCATATGAAATTACTGTCATTACGCCGTCACGCCTTCTTGAATATCCTCGAAATCTATGTATCTTCGCTCTGAAATTCCGTACATAGTTTCTGATCGCAATCGTAATGACTCACTGCAGTCCATGAATTCATGCGTGATCAAAATGGTACTCGAAATCCTTTCAGTAGCATATGTTGTTCGAAATAATAATGTAAAATGTAAAATTTGATTACTTAATCGATGTAAAATTTGATTACCTAATCGAGACTGATTGCTTTGAAGAAGTCTATTGTAGTGTTGGACAGAAGGAAAAGAAATGTTTTGTTCGCACATATTTCATTTAGTTCAAAGATTAATTAAACTGTTTTTAACAGTACTTGTTGATAATATTTTTTGGAAGAGAATTGTGTATTATAGACAGGATTGTGTATCTAGAATAAAAAAATTTTTATCTTTTATTTTCAAATTTATGCTATATGAGAATCTCGAAGGGAAGAAATGTTAACTTTCGAAGGAAAATGAATAACATTAGATATATTAAATTGATAAATTTACAAATAGGTCGAATATGTTTTTATTAAATATAAAGATACTTTAACAAGGTTCAGTAAGATGTACGCTTCCAGGTAGTCTCCAACAAATCTTCCTTAAGCAAAACACAACCGTGATTAAATACTCATTTTCAATGTGTGAATGTTGCAATTATCATAACTCGGTATTCAAGAGACGATTTCTGATTGTGCATCTTGAAAATGGTTGCAGTTTAAAATTAATGCCTTGCTGCGAATTTGTATGAACGCGCGAGAACGAGTTTTCTTTCTCAGATTGTGCTCGTCCAATGCATTAATTAACCAAAATATGCAAATGAATCTGCAACTGCAACCGCGGATGAATCTTAAGTAACTGGAATCTCAGAACATTTCGAGAATACTGAAATTATTACTGATTATTGAATTGGTTTTATGTGTATTTGTTTTATTTCGAGGCTACAAATTGAATATTATCGAAAAGTTAATAGACACTACACGTGTACCAGATTTTTCAACTATGAATATTTAATTACTATCCATCGAATGTAACAAAGCTATATTCCATGCACGTGAAATAATATTTTGTCTGATAATAATTCCGAAATAATGAAATTGTTTAATAATAGATGATGATGATGATGACCCATTAGTACGGAATTACTCACTGAAAGAAGGAACATCAAATAGAAAAACGCTAAATGAAAGAAAAAGCGATCTCGAAAAGGACAACAAATAGAGTAAGAAAAATTTGTATGCGACAAGGTTAGCGTGTCCAAACTAGGCTGAGATGTACGGTACCTTGCATCTCGGTGACGATCTGGCAAAAAGTTTGTGCCGCTAAAAGGGAAGACAATTCCGCGGGGTAAAGTCGAAGAGCATGTTACTTGTTGCGACTTCCACCGTCTGATAAATCCTTTACGAGGTCTACTCGAGAACGGCAGGAATATCAAAGAATCTTCATCTACATCCGCAAAAAAATTAACTTTGCTAAGTAGTTTAATTAGTCCAACCCAAAATTGTTACCGGGCTAATAAAATACTAGGAATGTGAAGTGAGCCGCAATACAATAAATAAATTTAAATTCTATGAATGTTGTAAATAGTTTAATATAAAAATAGCCATGAAAACTGTATTACGCTGTTAAGCAGTCATAGCCAATATACATAGATATTCAATTACTTGTATAAAATATATTATAATTTTTGTTAGATTTTTTAATGCATAAAAAAAAGTATCTATGTAAAATCTATAAGGGCCACACAAAAGGAACAACTGGACCGCATGCGGCCCACAGGCCGCGGGTTGGACATAGCTGAATTAGTCAAATCTTTAAATTTTTTAATCTTTTTTTGATATTTCTTATAATTTGGACGATCTAATATTTTTATTTGAGACAATAATGTCAATTAATATCTTCACATCTATTTCTTATTTACTTTATATTCGTATCTTTACTTTTTTTTCATGAAGGAAAATAATTTGCCTTACAATTAGATCTATTTGTGTGATGTAAATTGGTATGATCATACAAGAAAGTGACGAAAATGAAAAAGAAAGTCAGAGAAAATGTGAAAAATTAAAGCAAATATGCGGTTAAAAATAATAGCGCATTTGCGATAAGGCAGATATAATTCAAGATGATCATCAAGTTTAATCTAGATCGTGAGTGTATGAAGGAACGTGATGCAGGTCGTTTTGGATGGCAGACGAAGAAAGGTTTGGAAGCAGCTTCACAAGCTAACGCCTGAGCTATACCTTAGATGGTATCGTAGCCGGTCTGCCCACCGTGTCCGCGCATATTTTAATATTACGAGATCGACGCGTTGGTGTGCTTTCATCGACGTAGTTCCGCACCTCCTACGGTTTCACAAACAAAACGATCTTCGCTAAATTTTTTGCTGAAATTAATTTGTTTCTATACTTCAACTGTAACTCGTTCTTAACTATTATTCGAAAAAATAAATTATGTAGCATGAAAATTAGAACTCTCAGTAATATTCTTCAAAATTATGGTATGATAAGCTTCGAATTGCGTGGGTAAAAATGCCCGCAAAGGAGTTTTGCAAAGACTACGAAGACGAGAAGCGAGATTTGGAAAGGGTGACACACGTTTCGCGAATTAACACTTCCTTAGATGGTGACATCGTCGGAGTTTTCTCCAAAAATGGTTTGTGACTTCTTCAGCAAGGGGTTGCTACAAATTCAATGTAGAGTCTCGTGGTCTCGCCGTGCTGTCAACGGAATGCTCGCTATGGCGAGTTCGTGATCTGATTTATTACACGTACAATCGGAAGACCATTCTTGTTGCATTTGTTATGATCAGAAGATGATCTCTAGAGATTTTTTAAGATTTCATCGATATTTTCTCAATCGGAGAGAATTTTGTTAGATAAGAAATTGATCAAAGAGATAATAAATAATATAAAGTTATATTAAAAACTTTTACGCTTCTAGCAAATAAATTAAAATTTCATCGATGTTATATAATTTAAGTAGTATATTTGACATAATGCTTATTTCACATAATGCATTCATTTGCTCTCGAGAGAAATTATGGCTGCGTTTCAACTTTGGCGCAGTCGGGACATTTGATTCGAGTTTGCCGTAGAGGCATAATCTTAAAGAGACATAATCACAAGAGTATGCTTTTGTATGCGTGTGTAATAGAGTAATCGTTACGACATTGTCATGATGGTTGCATGAATAATGTTAGACTCGTAACACCGGACTCGCAACTCACAATCACGCGTCAGCGTTTAATTCTGTTCTGCCAACAATCGATTAAAGTAATAGACAGCATCGTAAAGTACAATAATACCATACAGTTTGCATCGATGGCTATTAAGAACAATTCATGCCCCTTGAAATGCAGCCCGTTCAACGGGCAACGCGCCGCCCATTGCCAAGCATAACAACGTAATGTTACTTCTCTTTTTGCGCCACTTCTTACTTTATATAAGGGTTCGATATCCTTTCGAGTCGAGGTTTACGAGAGCTCGTAAATACTGCTCTGTTTTAATTAGATTTTTAATAGCGGCAATAAACGCACGCGACCCATACTGAAAAAAAAAAATCATCATCTATTCCGCGAACGACACTGTCCACGACGAGAGCAGCTTCCTTATGGATGAATCTCCAGAAACGTGAACCGTTTCGCTTCCATAGCTATCGCGATGTAACCGAACCACTCGCCGCAACTTGGTCCTTATCTTCACTTCTGATCCATTTGTGGTAATATTATGCGTCTAATATGTCACATGTTACATAATTTCTCAATTCAATTGCCTTTCTAGCGAGAGTGAGAGTGTGCAGAATTTATTATTGGTCATAATAACTTTACTTCTTTATTGTATTTCTTTTATAAATTTTCACTTTATAATCTCTTCTTAGTCTTTTATAATCTCTTCTGCGTGAGAACATGTTTTGATTTACCATTTCTATTGTTTAATACGTAGCTAAGCGATAAAATGGTTTCTTATCTGAAATGTTTTGTGGGCGTTATGTATCTTTGTCAAGGCATTGTGACACTGATGAAAGTTAGTTATTCAAGTAGAATATTCTCGCCCATTCTAATCAACATTCTAATCAAGAATTATTATCGTTACAGTGTAATATCGATATTCGTGGAGGATCACATCTTAAAATTATTTATGACTACGTAAGTCTTACTATCATGTTTATTATCCATCTTTTAATCATGTATGCGGGGTTAATTTAAATATCAATTCGCGTCGTTGAAAGGTTGACTGCGCTTCTCTTTACATTTTATTTTCTTCTCTCAATTGTCTGTAGTTTCTAAAAATGTTATTAATAATGCAATTTTTTCCTGAAACTGGATCCAATTATTAAATATCAATATACATTGTATAAGTCATATACGTTTTGCATACATGTAGTTATTAGAAAAGTACAAAAGTTATTAATAAATAATTAATATAACTAGATTAATTTCGTAGATAATTGTCATCTAATTTGCTGTGAATAAGCGAATAAAAATAAGCATTGTCAAGAATGATAAAATAAGAATGTTGGAAGATACATGTATATGTAATACAATTTTGCAAATTCTTCAAGTCAGAGCGCCAAGTTAATTTACATTACATTACGTCTCAATAAGAATTTGACTGTAAAACTGATTATTATAATCATTTGAAGGAACAAAGCTACCTGCTCTTTTAACCATCACTAACTATCCCTTCTACCTGCTGTTCCTTTTTTCCCTTCGTTCATACTTCCATACACACACACACACACACACACACACACACATATATTACACATATATATATATATATATACATATTAATATATGTGTATATATATATATATATATATATATATATATATATATATATATATATATATATATATATACGCGTTTACATTTATGGCCACGGTTATTTCCGGATCAGCGTCTCCGACACACTGTACGCCACTGCTTTATATTATTAGAAGTGTAATTCCTTATTGTTCCTCTGCACTAACATTTGCTCGCATGAAAGGTTTTGTGCGAGATACATCAGCACCCGCGGCTAATTTTACGAGTATTCTGTTGATATGCTCTCTATGCGTAACCATCACAATAACTGATCGTCGCTTCCTCGTTCTATCTTTGTTTTATTACATATGATTATCAGTTTAGACTGAAACGTACTTTTATCTTAATTCTCAACTTTTGCAGTCGTTGAGTTGATATTTTTATCTATTAACATCTTACACATACGAAAATATATGTGAGATTATTTAATATATGATAAAAAATATCTTAGTGATACATTCTATGGGAGGATAATTTACATGTTATCGGGTGAATTTTTGTGAAATTAACTTTAACGTGATTTATTAATGATGGATGAAATTTGTGGTGTCGCTTTCCCGAATAAGATGGCTACGTTTACGGAAACGTTTATTTAGCAGAAAGTCTACATAAGCATCGGTTAATATATGATACTAATGAAGGCAGGTCTTTGTGTGTAGAGGAGTTATATACCGGAATAACTTGTTTCAAGACATTTCCACTCCATGCACGACGATTGCTAAATCCAAAGACACAATGTCACGTGCAGTAATGCACCAATCGTGCTAACCGGTTATCATAATTTTACACGCTTGTCTTGTAGACTTAGAGATGCCATTTATAAACATAACTCATAAATGTTATTGCCCGTTAACAGGGTAATTGGAGACGTTAAAAATTTTAATATTTTCTATTAGACGAGACTTGCATATGAAATGAAACAAGAATGATTTAATGTATAAAATATTATTAACTAAAAAATTATTAATATTATATTTAAAATATTATAAACTTGCGAAATTAATTGTGAAACAGTAGGAAATTTAGAGAATATTTCATTTTTTTTTTTACAGACACACAAGTGCCATTAATCAAATTTTCAAACTTTAGGGGGTAGAGCTTTGCTTGAGCGAATCATGGGTCGCTCATCAAACGTGAATCAAACGTGAGACAGTAATTTGTGTCATGAGCCGTGGCGTGTATCGGATGCCGGTGATCGGGCTTCAACAATCACACATTGAACTCTCAGCCGATCGCTGAATTCTAATCATTCGTTCTACCGAAGCGACCGCTTTCCCCGCATACATCGACGAGACAATGGAATCGCCGGTCTTAGCACAGACGACGTGAAACGTCTTGGCAAAAAAACTAGGAGGAAGAAGATGAGAAACGACAGGCGAATGGGGGTGGATGGAACGGAGAAGAGACAGGCCTTAACGGACGACGAGAATCTTATAAAAGAAAGAAAGAGAGAGAGAATACAACTCGAAAGCAGTTGCAAGTCTCAGGACGCTGCTGAAGGAAACCTTACGCGACATTCTCCTCATCCTCCTTACGTCCTCTTCGTTCTCTCTTGAGACCCGCCCGCCTCGCATTTCCCTCTCTTTCACGTCAATCCTACGTGGTACCACGTTTCTTTTTCCGATGACGGCAACTTTTTACCGGCCGCGAGACTCACATACTTCCTGCCCAACAACGGGCTGAAATTCCACGCGGTAGTCGTCACGATACACAGTAAGAAGCTAATCGAGCCTGGAGCCACCAGAAGGAGCTGTCGAGTGATCCCGAGAGGGTCTCGCAGGAGAGAGAGAGGATTCTTCACGGGGTGCCAACGAAACGTTCCAGTCTTTCCCAGTTGTTCTTGTGCTGGTGAAAAGCATGCAGTACCAGTACGTTTTTTGCGTAACTTAATGAAGTAAAAGAAAGATCGGCTTCTCCATTAGGAGATTTAACTCGCAGCGCATGAATTTCGCTCTTTTTTCTTTACTTCTTTTTTTTTAACGAATACTCATCTCTTGGGACACGGTATTCGAGACGTTCGCTGCTGTCGAAAAATGGTAATTTATTGCCGAACGCGATGAATTTAGAGCAGGTTGATGCGAATCAGTTCTATAATCTTATAAAATTATAATACATTAATTATAATACAAATTATAATACAATTATAATACAAAAAATATTTAAAATAGCGATGAAAAATATAGTTTTATGTTATGATGACAAATATAATATAAATACCGTCTACTAATTTAAATAACAAAAGAACGTTTCCTCTCGAATAAATACAAAAACGCGGAATGATGTTAGTGAAATTTTGTGTACTACGAGTCAACGTTTTTTCGGTAGAATGATTGATGATCCTCATATGGCGGCGGAGAAATCGTTTGGAAAATCGATGAGCTTCCGTTGCAGTATATGTTTGCGTCGAAGTTCACAGTAACGAGTCCGACGAAGGTTGCCTCTCTGGGGAAAGTGGAAACAGCTGCTGGAATGCTCCAACAGAACCTTTCGGCGTTGCAATAACAAGGATTGTACGAGCATCTTCTAGGATAACGCGACAGGAAGTTTCACCGCGGGGTGCCCGTGGTACATGCAACAGGGCCGAGGTCAGGTGTCGACGATACCTACGCGGTTAGAAAGTCAGATGTTCAGCGATTGATGCAACATCTCCTTCACGGAACGTCCGGCTATACTCATTTTAATGCCGAGGAGCGGCTGCTAATTGGAAAATCGGCATTGTATGGTTGATTCGACTCTCCGGGATGCGAAAGATGCTTCTTTAACTTTAGAGTTTGCTTGTAGAATGCAAGGAGCTCTTCATGGGGTGCCAAGGAGTATATAGGAAAAGTTATTTTGTTTTTCTGCAGTAGAAAGGAGGACTTATTACGCAGGTGTGATTATGCTGTCACTGTATTGATACGAGTCGCTTCTCCGACGTCGCAAAACTCGATAAGACATTAAGCAAAGTCGCACACGCAGATGTCATCAATAAATAAATAAAACACATATCTTCAGGAATACAAAGAATATAAATATTAAAGTTTAACGATTGATGATATTATATTTAAATTTCTCTGGAGAAGAACTATACGTCAAGATATTTAACGATATCTGAAGAGGACGTTCAACTTATCGACAATATTTACATGACATGTTAACAAACGAGCTGAACTGAAAGGATGACACAGTTTAAGTTTCCTCGAGACTTTCTGCCTAGCTCGCAAACGTCAGCTTTAATCAAGATAACAATAAACAGATCTTCTTTTGGTAAAATGAATGCGGAAATACTACTAAAAACACGCGCTTGCATACCATGCGATATCGTATTGTATCGTCAGATAAACTAGAGAAACAAGTATCCGTCGTTCGATTATTTTCAATAAACTCTGATAAACTGAATTTATGGTTGACAAGTTGATTCGGAGCACTGCGTACGCTCTTCCAACTTTCTACAGAGCATCTGGCATAACGTCTGTCTTGACGTCGATTGTGTCATAAATTGGCTTATTAGTTCGACGTACCTATCCGATAAAAGGACTCACACGTTTATCTGTTTCTCTATCTTTCGTTCATGCACGTATAAATGTTCTGATCTCCCTATTCTCCCCTTCTTTCTTTCCGTTTAGCCGAAAAACACAGGCAATCCGATATCCATTGTACTGGAGGATCATTCGAAACGATTGACCAAACGACGATCTGCTTGGCACGATAACCCTGACGAGTAATGATTTCGCGGACACTCGATTACGATATCATCCAGGCACAGTAACGTCACGTATATACATGCATCGAAAGAGTCGGAATGGCATTCGTCCGGCCAAATATAACCCGCTACAACCGACGAGGATTTTATCCGTGAGGATTGGCACTCGAGCGTGCACCGCTAAATTTCAATACGAAGTTATCGGTTACGATGCTCGAGACGATTCGCTGGATGTGTTTTGCGATGCAAAACTTTTCAGATGCTAATATACCGCGACGATCGACCTCGCGGATCATGTTTGCACAAGAAAAAAAGATAACGTATACTTGAACTTCACGCAACAAAGCACTGATCAGTGCAACAAGCATGATTCTCCACATTGTAGATAAATTAAGATAAATAAGGTAAATTGACAATTGACCGTTTGACTTTGCAAGAATCGCTTCCGTTTTCTTATAGGATAATATGTATTTTGTTCATCCTACGCAGAATTCATATAATTTCCAACGCGTCTGCTTCAGCCTCGCTCATAACGGAACCTTGTGTTTTGCGAAATATAAATACCTCGTGATTCCCGCGCCTGGCTGTTTTAAATCGTAGCGATTACAGTAAAATGAGGATTTCGGGCAATGTTATTATTGGCCGACTAGCAATAGAACTAGTTTACGTGTCGGCATATTAACCTCGAAACTGTAAATGATTATTGCAGTCTAAGAATGGCCACGGAACGAAATTATAGTAATTATCCCGACGTGCTTAACTAAAACGAGATTTCTTCGCTTTGGTCGGTAATTGCACTAGTATTGCTAGGTTTCCTGACACGATGCTTTATCGATTGCTTAAGGCCTTTTGAACCTTTCCATCTTTCTTAATCTATCTAGTAATCACCAATTTTCTTTTGATAAATTGAATCACATTAATTCAGGTCTGCTTAAGATGAATTTGACATAAGAATATTTTTTTTATACTAAGTATACACACGATAATAGTAACAATTTAAACCTTCTCCAAACGTTTGACTTTGATTCCTTGAATAAATTTAAAAGTATTTATCTATAATATATGCAAAGTTTTTCCGCAGTTTATACAATAAATTCAAAGTTTCTAGTTTATTAATTAAGATATAAGTGAATAAAAAGCAGGCGTATAAAATTGCAGTAAGTGTAGCGGGAACTCGAGATTAAATATAATTTTTCGCAAATTCATATTATTCAGGTCAATATCAATTTATTCTACATCAAATTTGAAGCGCGAGATTACACGCGCTTTCTGAAATTACGGTGTGTATTAACTGACTGCCGGTTAGATATTACCAGATATGATTCGGCAAACCAATTAAGTAAACTCGTACACGATAATATCCAAAATTACGGTACATTAGTTGGATACAAGATACGCGCGTAATACCCCGTTTTTCCTGACTAAACGATTTTACGATCAATAATCGATCGGCCAGGAAAGTCTTTGCTTCCCGTAATACGATGCGAGGTCGATACTTCTACATCCTCGGAGGTTAAACACATTGTAATCGTGAAAACTATTGCCCACTGCGCTGCAGTTAGCAATTACCAGAATCTCTTCAACTAGCGATTCCACGCAGCTTCTAAGTTTCGCAAAAATATATACTCAAATAATTAATTTGACAAGTAATCGATTTCAAATTCATCAAGAAACTGCGTTACAATCTGTATATATTCCATATTTTTGTCATCAACAACAATAATCTTTTCTTTCACAATATTTTAATGTAAAATTTTCTTTAACCGCGCGCAACTTAATTATCATTTCGATTTAGTACTCCTCAATATTATTGATAAGAATACAAAAGTATGGTAAGATAAAAGGGGTATGTTTGCAGCGCTAGTAAATAATATTGCAACCGTCTTCTTTCAATTGTGTAGTTCATCTTTCAATGTTATGTAGTAGTATAATTTTAAAAAATAATATGAAACTTTAATCTATATACCCTGGCTGAGGTAATATTTTTCGCAATAAATTCTTTATCTAATTTAGGGGGGATGGAACTTATTAGCACCAAAAATTGAAATCGTTGATTTTAAGTTGATGATTTACTGCATTTAAAGACCGACAAACCAAGTCGACACGCAGCTCATTGATTGGCTGCTAAGCTAACCTAACTCTGACTGTTTAGGTGACTTTATATTTATATAAAGATAAGATATAAATATAATCTAATAATAAGATATAATAATAATAAGATAAGATATATATATATATATATACATAGATTACATAGAATTAAGATTAAATAACGATAGATCAGCCGGAAGACTACCAAAACGGTGGAGAGTGTTGGACTTTCACATCACAAGAAGGGGCGACATAAGTTAGTGAAAACAAACCAAAAGTTTAGTTAGGTTTCAAGAAGAAGAAGAAGAAATAACGATAAGATATACCTTTACATATATATATATATATATATATATATATATATATATATACACGCATAGATTACATTAAGATTAAATAACGATAGATCAGCCGGAAGACTACCAAAACGGTGGACAGTGTTGGACTTTCACGTCACAAGAAGGGGCGACATAAGTTAGTGAAAACAAACCAAAGGTTTGGTTAGGTTTCAAGAAGAAGAAGAAGAAATAACGATAAGATATACCTATACATATATATATATATATATATATTTTTATCGTTATTTAATCTATATAATTTTACATTTAACATTTCCTGTTGTAACTGATAAACGATAATCCGGATGAAAACTGTTAGAAATCCGAAGAATTACAATTTTACAGTTGCACTACTTTTTATCGTTACTTTGTACTTTTTTATTAGTCGATGTATACTTACCGAACTGTTGGTGGCGACCACGTAACCGAGAGTGAACAGAACGATGAGGACTTGAAAAATCGTGGTGCCGGCAATCATGCCTGGAAGTGGGTTGGAGGATCGCAGCCAGCAGGGCGACGAGCGTAGACGGTTCGACGGCGACAGGAACGCATTCGTCGGCGAGACAGGCCGGTGGTGTTCCTGTCGCGGATGCATCGCGTCATGATCGCGACGTGCTGTCGCTCGCTTCCTGCTAACGTGGGCCCGACGTAGCTCGGGCTTGCCAGTTGTTCCACACGTTTCTACCTACTTACCCTCGGGATGGAGGACGCGGGAGCTACGTGCATGAACGCGTTACACGACCCTATGCACCGCCACACGCGGGTCTATAAATACAGGCGCGACTCCACGCGAAGAATTTCAAACAAGCGCGCCGTGAAATGCCGTCGGTGAGCCCGGGTGCAGACTTTGAGACTCGATCCTCCGAGTCTCGAGTACCACCGTCGTCGAATCTGTCGCGAGATACGACAGGCTCTTGGCCTTGACACTGCGTCCTAAAGTCCGAACTCGATCTGAAATCCCAATATAGACAGAGCTCGCTTTAGATGAATTAGCAAGCGTGAAGACTTTGGAATTATGGGGAAAGTTACGGGTCACTTTCTCAGAAGTTATGCAGAAGAGGTACCTGATTGTATCTACTAGTCGTAACTCAAACGAATTAATTTTCGCATTAATTTTATTTGAAAAGTTGAGCAATTTGAAAAAGTTTCATTCATATAGGAATAAATAGTTTGTGACATACATGCGTTTAATCTTTAAGAACACGGGTATTCGAGAATCCCATAAGAACACGGATGGCGTGTGTAGCATACGCCAAGCCAAAAAATTGTATAATTGCTCAAAATGGGTACTCAAAATGTTTGTTTAATAAATAAAAGCATGTGTTTAGAACACTTCTTTATTTTAAAAATAATTTTATGAATAAAATTAACATGAATAAAGTAACAACAAGAAAATGGTTAAGTCTTAAAATAGAAATTTGTAGTAAAAAATTATAATAGTATGAATACAAATAGAACTTCTTAAAATTAACACAAATAAAATAAGAAAATGGTTAAGCCTTAACATAGTTAGGAATTTTTAGTAAAAAGAAATACAATACAATACGAAAGAAATACTACATTGGCACACAAAATTGACGCATAGGTAATTTCAGTCAAATTTTTGCTTAAATTCGAGTGACCGTAATTCCGTCAAAAAAGGTCGTATTTAACTCTTTCTTTTTTTATTTTGAAGCTTAAAGTCTCTACTTTGAAACGGTTCGTACGATTTTTTTCGCGGAGTTACAAATGAATGAAAGGACCCCGCACAAATCTTATGAAAAATGTATTCCGGTCGAATTGGCTGAAATTGTAGTATAATGTAGCATAATGTAGTTTATTACATCCTGATGAAAAGTGTTGATGGGCATAAGGTCGAAAAATGGGCAGTTTCTGAGTTATAGAGCGTCGAAGATCAGAAAAATGGGTTTATCTGCTCAATGCAAATAAATTTCATTCATTTGTAACTCTACGAAAAAAATCGTACAAACCTGACTTTTTAAAATTTGTTCAGAAAATTTGTTCATATTTTTAGGTAATTTGAGTAAAAATTGCGAAAAAAATTTATTTCACCTCGTACAATACATCAAACTCAACAATTTTTTGAAGTCGTTACACGCCTTTACGTTTAGAAGAATAACGAGAGAGGGTTGAAATCAATTCTGCTGATGGCGTTTCAAAGCTTTAAAACAAAAAAAGAAAGAATTAAATACGATCTTTTTTGACGGAATTACGGTCATTCGAATTTAGGCAAAAATTTGACTGAAATTACCTATGTGTCAATTTTGTGGGCCAGTGTATTACGAATATAAACACTTTTTAAAATATTTTGACGAGACTTATTCCGACAAGACATCGTTTTGAGCATTACAGGAGGCGTACGGAGTGCGCCACACGCGTCACTGGTTTACAATTATCGTGAAATTTAGCACTGATGAGATAAAATCTGATTGGTACCACGGCTTCAACACGACTAAACATAACCAGATACAGGTTAGATCTAAGGGTTATCAACCTAAAAAAATTACCAAAGACGAGAGACTAAAAATTGTAGCGCATGGCATACTCTGTAGGCCATCCGTGTTCTTAAAATCATAAATAGGATTTCAGTGATGAGTCCAACAATCATATCCCGTATATGTTACACGTGCCCCGAAGAATCCTATTATAGCGCAGCATGATTTGTATCTCTTCCAGCCGGTGTTAAAGCCGCCTGAGAAACGAATAATGTAAAGAAAATATACATTTCGTATACATTTAACTAGTTTATATCCAACGAAATCGTTTGACGTCTCATTCTCGCGTGCAAATCGTTACGAGATCAAAAGGTCGCACTTGACGTCGGTACCCCTTGAAGAACATGAGCTTACGTTGCTATATACCTCGGTTCTCTAAATAACGCGCGCCCAACAGGGGAAATCTTACCCCGGTGCTTCAACATGTCCGAAAGAGTAAACAACTCGAAATTGTGAAGAACGGTGCATCAAGATCGATGGACGTCACGCAGACGCCAGCTTCGATCTTGACGGTTTTCAATTCTCATAACTGTACCTGCTATTTTCGACGTTATCTTTGATGAATTTACAGCAGACGACGACGAGAGAGACGGCGTTGAGGACGGCGAGTAGTGGTAGTAGATGAAGACGAAACCCACCGTAGATTACGCGTGAAGACGCGATCGTATTTTCCACGTGAATGTCCGGTCTGTCGGCGGGCTCGTTGCAATAACGATCGTGCCTGATAGTCGTTTACCGCGAATCGCCATCCGCGAGATTAAAGGCGAGCCTGTTTCATGAAGATATCGTTTCCTTCTCTCCAGCTGGTAAAATTGTCCAGCGTGGAATACGACGTGGCGGGGCGCACACCGCCGGCCAACCGCGGAACCGGCTGATATTTTTAGTTCTCTCGACTTCCAACCGACTGTCTGTCTTCACCTTTGAGAGCTACCTAGTCGCTTTCAGCTCACGGTGGTATCTTTGTTCTTCCCCGAAGCACTCTCCCGCGTACGTCGGTATTGGCGGCGGATCATGCCGCGGACTCGGTAAGCTTGATCGATGAACTCAAGATAAGATATTTCGGTCCTCCTTTGAACCGGCGTTCAATTGCGGTTTCTTCGCGAGTCGCGAAGAATTCTTCCAGATCTTGGATTTGTCGTATCCGAATGAATATCCCACTGATAGCTTGTCATATTTGTTTCTCGTATTCTCAAGGTGGAATAACGTTTAACACCTCAGTATTACTCGCATCATGCGCCTCAACGTTTTGTCAAACGCAAATCAATGAGCAGAATTGTTTTGCAGCAATTCTTCAGTTTCTTCTTCCGAGTTCTTCGTCTATTATTCTATTCCGCGTATGTCATGAACAAACTGGTATATCTTTTAGTCCATTAGAACCTGCTTACAGTCAGCCTCTTCATCGATCGACTCTTCGATAAAATGACGAATGAATCGAGAAATGCAACCGTTTTTCCACATCGGTGCAAAAACGTTCATCTGTCATCGGAAGCGCGAGAGAATGGCCCGGTCGTGCGATTCATCGGCGCGAAATGACACTGTCCGATGTATCGCTCGTGTGGGAGCCACTCGAACGAGCACACGCACGTGGCTCCAAGCCGACTGACGAGATACACGCGCGCGAGAGGAAGTATCAACGGAGGCTGCTGAGAGGAGTGGCTGCCAAGCGAGGCGGAAGTGGAGGGTGATTCTACGACGGGAACAGCCGGGCGGGGCGATGGAGTGACGACGGCGAGATGGGACCTCTATCTCATAGTCGAAGATGCGTTTACGGTTGATCACGCGTAACATCTGCATCAAGATGGATTCGCATCACGTTGATATTTGTTTATCACCGTTCGGCAAACGGCAGGAGAGACTCATGGAAAGCTCTGCTGCCGGACCGGACAGACTGGTCTCGCCGCGATAATATCGGCTCTTTTCCGACATTAATTTTAAAAGAGATTAGCCGCTTAATAACGCGCTACTAAAATGCTCTTATACCCACATCTCTCGGTCGTTATGTTTTTGCGCTCCGTTGAAGATACTTGGCAATTTCTTGTTCAATTAAGACGTTGGAGTACATACGACAGATGTAAAGAAAATAAAAAATCGTAAGATTGAATCGCCTTTAATATCAAGTACAATGCCTTCACAGTGTAACATGAGCTCTTTAGTATTTTAGTACTACTGAACATCTAGGTCACTTACAATCAGACGTGTATCTTGCGCGAGATGAAAGTTGTGTGAGAAATCGCCACAGAATCGTCGTGACACTGGAAAAACTAAACTCGACAACTTCTACGGTGCAATATTAACGTTATGTCAATCGAATCGCGCATTCTTCTTAAGTCTTCAGAGTTTTTTATACATCAAGACGTAACATATTAGAGATTTATTATTGCCATGTGTATCATTAACTTACCGTCAGTCCGGGAGGACCGCACCTTCGTAATTCTAAACTTATTCATTCAACTTCGAAAAGAGGGAAGCAGAGACCGACCATGGTCGGCTGAAGGATTCGGTTAATGACACACGTCGCAGTTGCCTACCAAAGTATCCCTGCAGTCTGAGCCACGCCCCGCTCTCGGAAGAAGATTACACGAAATTGGCTGTTTTTGAGGAAAAAATAAGCAAGAAGCATGCTTGCTCTTCAGGCCGGTGATTTCGTTCCTGAAACGAGGACCGCTTTTCGACCTAAGACGAGACTGACTCACGTAAACGATACGCTCGCGCTCACAAGAGCAGGTCAGAGGCGTTTCGTTCGTTTGAGGAAACTGTTACATTGATCAAAATTGCTCGCGTCCATCTCGCGCCGTATATAACGAGTACGCGTCGACGTAACGAAGATTAACTGCGTCCCACAGTGTGTGGAACGCCATTTAAGTACGCGTCTCATTATCGTTACCGGTATCGCGACGACGTCTGTCTATCCGATAATGTCGCCTAGAGGGAACCCTTGAATGCATGATAATATTGATTGACGTCCGGTCTCTGATCACGTGAAAGTAGAAACAACTTTTTGACAGCGATAGTCCAATCTCGTCGTTGCTTATTTTTTTCTCGAATTATTCTTCGAGAGAGCTTATCATTCGGATATATAATATAATAATGTTGTAATGTACATCAATTAAAAAAAGTATGAAAAGATAAAAAAATACACGCAAATAGTGAGACATCAGCATTACCTGCTATGAAGTTTATCAGTAAAACAGCAAGTCAGACAGACGGAAATTTACATAGTGAGTCGCAGATGTATTCATGAGAAAAAGAAATTATTGATATGACTAAATATATTTAATTGGTTTAGTATTTCTTTAGTTCAAATATGCATGTTTTTAAATTAAATATATGTATACATTATTTATCGAAATATATATATTTTTTAATTAATAAATATTTTTGTAAATTAACAAATATTTGCTTGACGGCAAATTATATATCCATGACCGCAGTATATAATTGGATCAAGAAATATTTTTTTATTTAACACTTTTTTCTTTCATTGTGTAAGCTCTTATACACACACAAACGCGCGCACAAAACACACACAACTAAATAACTATACTAAATAAATATATATTATTAAAATGAACATAAATTGATGCCAAAATATTTCCAAATCAGTTCACCAATGAAAACGAGAGCAGACATCGAATATCCTATTGTAAGTACATAGACCGTCGGATAGAACACGCTAACATACTTAAATTTCGTATCATTTTGATTTATTTGAAATGTTGTCTCCTTCGTCTCGTTTCTCAGGTACTCGCGATACCATTTATCGCGAATGCCTCCCGACACGAGCATCAGAAGCAAGTCGCTGACACGCTTGATGTAAGGTGATCCTTCCGAAAAAACATTACCGATTGGTGGTGACAGATAGCAGAGCTTGGTCATTTTTATCACGGTCTTACTATCTCGCATGTTGTTGACCGCGATTAGTTTGGCCCAATCTTCAGGCACAAAGCAAGATACATTCTGGTGCATCAGCAGATCCTTGAGACAGATGTCTGTAGAGGGAATTTTTAAAACTCTTTTGCCTGATTTGCGTATGTGGTATTCGAAGACATTGTTGTACAGCTTGATAATGTCTCGCAAGTTTTCATGTATCATCAACACTAAATCAGAGTTTATTAGGTCCTGTAGGTGATCGAACTGAACATAATGATTGCTTTCGAGACCGGTGCTCGTCAACTCGGCGAAAAGCATTGAGGAATAGGAAGCGGAAACAGCAAGAACACTGAGAAAAATGATTCGTTCATGTAACTTTATGGGTGCCGGTGGGAAAGATGCAGTTAATATAATACCAATGATTCTCAGAAAATGCCATCTGTCCGAATTGAACTTCATACATCTTGAGCACAACCAGAAGATTCCTACGATCGAGAAATTGGTAAGAAGCAATCGGATTGCAGTGCCGGTCGTGAAATTCCGCTTTACGAGCAACTTTGGCACTACAAAGCACCAATTCTCGACAAGGAGGGGGTCGGTGTATTGTACAGTGAATCGTATAGTGTGTATATTTCCCCATATCGGCATCGCAACTAGGAGAGCGTCATATTTTCCGGAAGATATGTCAGGCATGATACCATGTTCAGATCCGTTGGGCATTTTATGGAAATATGTAGCCTCTGTTATTATCTTAGGCACACCGGTGAAGTTCATCTTATCTGCCAGAATCTCACTCACGATTTTATCTACGCCTTTCAACTCCAGTCCCTTGGGTGTTGATACAATATCACTATAAGGAGGTCGACGGGTAAAGGCATACACAAGAGGGTAACCATGCATATTTGGAAAGTCATCTGAGAACCATGTGATATCTGTGGAATACGGTTCTTCGGTGTGACTGTCGGTGAACGGATTGTATCGATGGACAATCGTGGAGCACTCGTCGGAGTGCTCAGATTTGAAGTATTCCACGACGATTGCGCCGAGAATCTTCTTCGACCACATTGTTCGAAAGAGCGCCGTAAGATTACGATACGGTCGTCGAAGGATCATCAGCACGAGTACCTTGGGCCGGGAACGGTCATAAATGAAGCGTTTCGTGTCTTCGACCATGAGCTCGCCCTCGATGATATCCGGTCCTCGCTCCGAGATATAGATGTACACGACTAGATCGCGTGACATTGCTCGGAAAGAAATCTGAAACTCTGGTTCCGTTCGATTCGCGTTTACGTAAAGCGTCGGTACATGTTGCGTTGTCGTCGCGGCTATTTTATCAAGAGCACCGTCCGCTTGTCCGCGTAAAAGCGAATCTCGAAGTATGAGAAGAACATCGTTAACTCGTGACGTTTGCAGCACTTTGCTCAAAATATCCGCGAAAAGATCTTCGCCCGAACGATCGTTCGGCGGAGCCAGACGACTTTGACTCTCGACGAGACAAGAAAGCACGATGGTCCAGAATAAACGTCGCCACATGATTCTTATTTCACCGATGACAAAAGAAAATAATTATCGGAAGTAGTTGAAATAACGACGAACGAGAAAAAACTCGACATCAAATATCGGCAACTACAATTGCACTAGTTACATAGGTTGTATATTAACGAAGGAAGTATGGAGTATTCTGTTAAATCATTTATAGAGAATTGCTTTTCGCGGGGGAAACATTATAACCGTCACACGTAATAGTTAAAGATCATTAGTCTTTGCCACTAACATATTGATTCTTATCGAGGATAAAAAATTGATCTCCACGCTGAGTGTCCAATAAAAGCTCCAAAGTGCATATAATTTTTCATATGTTGAACCTCATCACTTTAATTTGCTTGATTATTTTTTTGCCACTTTCTTAAAAATTTCTAGATTTTTAAGGAAATATTTAAATATATTATTCTTCTGTGACTTTTAACGCGTCTCATCAGATTTATCCTACTATAACTCTTTATCTTCAAAACTCGACATCAAATATCGGCAACTACAATTGCACTAGTTACATAGGCTGTACATTAAGGAAGGAAGTATGGAGTATTCTGTTAAATCATTTAAAGAGAATTGCTTTTCGCGGGGGAAACATTATAACCGTCACACGTAATAGTTAAAGATCATTAGTCTTTGCCACTAACATATTGATCTTATCGAGGATAAAAAATTGATCTCCACGCTGAGTGTCAAATAAAAGCTTCAAAGTGCATACAATTTTTTATACAGGGTGACCCATTTTAACTTAGGCAGCCAAATAACTCGAAAAATAAGCACACTACGAAAAAATGTTTAGAATCAAAATTTCGTCATTTTGAGAGGGACGTACAATGACGTTAAAATCAGCCCCCCCACCCCTCCCCCTGGGCGGTTAAGTTTGAAATCTTAAATGGGAACCCCTATTTTTTATTGCATATTCGGAATCTTTGGCTAAAAACACATACAATTTGTCTGAAACATTTTTCTCGATTCATGATAGATGGCGCTGTAATCGACGAAATTCAATTTCTTCGATTTCTCTTACTGAGAACCCATGCTTACGATTCTGCAATAAATTAACAATAAAAATACTACGTTTTCATTGTTAATACTCGAAATTAGTCTTAAAACAAACTTCTCATTATTTTTTATTACTCATTAATTACTTCTCAAGAAACTGCTTTTAGCGTAACCTGCCCTTTAGGCAACTTGAATGGTCCGAAGTACCGAGACATTTTGGACTTTCCATCTGATGGAGTTCCTCTAAGTATCCCTCCAAAATTTTGTCCATTTAGTGCCAAAGTCACAAGTGTTTATGTATTTTTTTAACATTTGTACTCTGATAAAATTCTGGTAAAATGGCAAATTATACGCCTACAGAAGTAGTCGATATTCTTATAACCTTTGGTGAATGTGGTAGAAATTACAGACTTACTGCCCGTACTTATGCGGAGCGATTCCCAAATCGCCGCCATCCTACTGATCAACAAATTATAAACATTGAAAGGAGATCTCGTAATAATCCACTTCATCGCGAAAGGCGAAGGAATAGACTTCATAATAATAATGACCCTAGATTGCTCGCAGTTTTGGCTATGGTTCATCAAAATCCCCATATTAGTACCCGTCAAATAGAACGAAAACTGGGAATCCCTCAAACTACGGCACATAGATTGTTACGATCAGTCAATTACCATCCGTATCATATTACTCTGGTACAGGAATTAAGTGAGGCCGACTGCGTACTCAGAGTACAATTTTGTAGATGGGCTCTTGAGATGTTAGATCAGAATCCAGATTTTTTTAGTAATGTTTGTTTCAGTGATGAAGCAACATTCATCAGCAATGGTAGTCTCAATAGGCATAATTGCCACTATTGGTCACCAGAAAATCCACATTGGTATCGTGAGGTGCTTAATCAATATCGTTGGAGTTTATATGTATGGGTAGGCATTTGCAATGGCCAAGTCATTGGACCTCATTTTTTTGAACGTCCAATTAATAGTCCAATGTATTTAGAATTCCTCGAAAATGATTTGCCAGCATACCTAGAGAATGTTCCCCTTGCAGTTAGACTAAATTTATGGTATCAACAAGATGGTGCTCCTGCTCATAATTTGCCATTTTACCAGAATTTTATCAGAGTACAAATGTTATAAGATTTCAAACTTGCCCCCCCTCACCGCCCAGGGGGAGGGGTGGGGGGGCTGATTTTAACGTCATTGTACGTCCCCCTCGAAATGACGAAATTTTGATTCTAAACATTTTTTCGTAGTGTGCTTATTTTTCGAGTTATTTGGCTTTTTGGGTCACCCTGTATATTGAACCTTTCTTAAGAAATTTCTTAGAAAGATTTTTAAAGGAAATATTTAAATATATTATTCTTCTGTGACTTTTAACGCGTCTCATCAGATTTATCCTACTATAACTCTTTATCTTCAAAATAAATAAAAAAAAGAGCTGAAAGAAATCCTTTGAAATATTTTGAAAATTAAAATAGTTTTTACATCGTAAAGAAACTGTTTCAATTCGATAAACTATTTCAAGATTTTGCTTTTTAACCTTTTAAAAATTAAAGACCGATTATTTTTAGAATTCTTGGAATTCTGTGCAGTTTAAATAATTATTATTTTAAAATAGTATTAAATTTATATATTCTAAAAATTTACAATTTGATGCAAAATATACTTATTATTGATACATTAATAATACTAATTGATATATTAATGTACTAATTGATATATTAATAGTACTAATAGTACATACGTATTGCAATACATAACGAAGAGCTTTTGAATTAATTCCCACGAGTTCGAGATTGAAGGAGATGGGATGGCCATATGCGCATCCAGACACTGTAGTCCAGTGCCCTTTTAAGTTACAGGGAAGAAGAGTCGACGGTGAATGCCACAGAAAACGAAGGGACACTGATATAAATCAACGTCCGGTCGGCACGACGACTTGCGCGAGAACGAAACAGAGTAAGCTGAGGAAAAGAGATGCGCATACGGGCGGCGAGACACCGAAGTCGAAGTCTCCTCGTGTCTCCCCCTCGCTACTTATGCTAATGTCGGCAAATCAATTTATTTATATTTATTTATAGCATTCAAATGTTTCCCCCGGAACGGGGCTGAGCGCGCGCGGACGTCGTCGGTTGTCGGCGCGGACCACCCGCGAAAGCGAGCTGATCCCGCTCGCTGCGGGCTACGAGATCCGTGGGGTCCCAAGATCGCCCCCCTTCTTTCAGACTGATACAGATAGCTGGAAGATGCTGAAGGTAGTGTAGGTCTGGGCAATCCGCTCGACGCATCACAGTCGATTCGAAATTTCATGATGCAGACCTCTGAATACGTAGGCTAGAATAGAAAGGAAAGATAAGATATTTTCACGAATGGGCTTTGAGCGACGTAGCAAACATTTGTCGTAACAGTTGTGTCCTGTTTCCTCAGAGGCATGATTTTTTATAATTTGGCTGCGTAGGGACATTGAACCGTGTGCTTCATGTGCTAGTAAGTATGTACAAGAGATCACGTTTGTCTGATAAAAACTCGTAGACGATTAGAGACAGTTGACTGACAACTTGTTTATTTTCTAATACTATGCACGCCTACGTTCATAATGCAACTTGATATCTGTATATATCGATAAGAAAACATTTTTTTTTTAATTATATGATGAATGAAAACTCTTATACATGAAATTTATAATTTACAATTATGTAGGTATATTTGAAAAAAATAGATGTAGAAATATTGATTTTTTATAAAACATTAAAAATCGTTTGCACAATTAATTTTAAAATATTATTTTGATGAAACAGTATCAATATGGTGAATCATCTAGATATATTTACAAGATTAAATTTAGGACAAAATTTGTTTAATAATTGAAAAAATATATTTTAGTTATATTATGTTTAAAATATTTAGAAATATAATTGTGAAAGAAATCAAATTAAAATCCATATATATGTGTGCTTATAAAAATGCACAATTATTTCTAAATTAGACTGTAGCAATATTGCAGCATGAAATATTATGCAGTACAACAAAATACTTGTAAAATATTTATATTCCAAACTGGATTTGTCTCTAAATAATTTTTAACAAATATTATTTAGAAATTTTATTCTGACAAAACTGCTGCGTTATGGTATTTTATTGTTAGCGCAATCTTTGCAAAATTTTCGTCAACTTATGCCATTATTGTGCAATGTTTCCACAATTTTGCTATTAGGATATGTATACATATATTTATTTTTTATCAATGTTTTGAGATATTTGGCATTAAATCTTTAAATTTGAACAAGTGTATAATAAAAAATTTTGATGTAGGTTGATTAATATGAGATAAAATATTTCTTTGATATATTGTCAAAATATACACTCTAAAATTGCTGTCTTAAAGATATTTTAATTTTTATTCTTTTCTACATTTTCAACATTTTTGTTTAAAGGTATCATCAAATCACTTTATTTTCCGTTTTACATTTCCCTTTTACGTTAGATTTACCGTTATAAGATAATTTGATTCTTTTGGTGAATATGCATGCCACTATATACCGTGACACTATAACAAGGAATATCGCATCTGTCGGGCGCGGTTAACTCGAGTCATGTGTGACGTATCCGGGTTCCCGAAGAACCCGAGCATACCCGAAGTCGTCAGTAACGTATATATGAGAAGTCAACATGATATCGAGAGAACTTCTCGATGTTTGCTTACAATGTAAAAATTATATTGATTTTTTTTAAACTTTAATACGTTTTCCAAATTTTTATGTTGCACTTATCTTTTGATATCTAATTATTCGCTGAAATGATATCAAAGTATCAATATATAAATAAATATAAATTTACTTACATTTATTAGTAAGACACCCTTTATAAGCAGCTGGATGAGAGGTCAGAGTGCACCACGTAGTTAATTGTGATAATTAAACAATTATGAACATGGCGTATAGAACGATAGAATGGTTCCAATATGATTCCGGTATTTATCGTAAGAAGACTGCTCTTCAATATTTATTTATAATTATTTATAATTAAAAATATTACAGTTTGTACAGCTATTTATATCGTTAATTCTATAATAATTGCCCGTCGGCATTGATGGTATTGAACTATTCATTATACATGTTGTCCCTTTCAACGAGTAGCTTGTTCCGATTCATTTACTTCTGAGTCACCTGGTATAACGGGAGGACTAGCGCCGCAGCGCGCGGTCAGTTGTGTCAATTATAGGCGTGGACGTATAGAATATAAAGAGTATTTGGAGATATTGAATCTATCTCGTGAGGAGTTTTTGAAAAGAGTTAAAACATATCTCACACTTTTCCCGAAATGGCCAATGGAATTCGCTTTTCCTTTGTCGTGACAGCATTGCTCTTCCTTTGCTGCATCCAAGAAGGTATGTATTAAGTCTGAAAAATATTTAATTAATATTGTATATTAATCTTCACAAATAACTTTCTCGAGGATCGAGATTGTGAATGACAAGGTGCACGTCTAACATCATCGGCATTCTTACAGAGATTTGCGTATCAATGTGATAAGAATTTTGTCTCACAAACATATTTCTAACCTCCACTTCATGAAAACAAGCATGCATTAGTATTGGTATTTAAAAAGATGGTGTTTAGAATATCGTGGAGGGATTCGCAGTTGGAAACAGAAAAGTTTCGAACTTTGTTCATATTCTTTTAGGCCTCTCTATCAAATGTTGGGTGTGTAGGTCAGACTCGGATCCAAAGTGCGCGGATCCATTTGACAATTCCACAGTGCCTATTACAGATTGTAAGCAAGAACCTGACTTGGAGCATTTACCAGGCGTAAGACCAACCATGTGTCGTAAAATTCGTCAAAAAGGTTATTTATCTATATAACGACATTATACAGTTGCATATACAGTTAATATAAAAATAGGTTCCTTATCGACTTTATTCATTACACTAGTCTAAATTTTTATTTACAGTCAACGGGGAATGGAGATATTTTCGTAGCTGTGCTTATATGGGCGAACCAGGGATTGCGGGTGATGAGCGATTTTGTTTAATGCGAACTGGAACGTATAATATATTTATGGAATACTGTACATGTAATAGCAAAGACGGTTGTAACTCGGCTCCCTATCAATATGGAAATTGGCAACTCTTGTTAATCGGCCTGATAACAACCGTTCGATACGTGTTTGTCATTTAAAAAAGTCTAGCCAAAGATTTTTAACAGATCTGATTCACTGAATAGTTTAGATTTCTGTAACTTTATGGTTCAAAATTCACTTGTACTTACTCAATACTCCTCTCATTTCACACATGTCAGGGAAGATACAAACTACAACAATCAAATATAGATATCATTAGTTTTTACTTATGCAATTTTGTAATTTTTATAATGTTTTTACGCAATTGTGCTTTTTTTACGCAAAAAGTGCCTTTTTACCTATCTTTAAATATCTTTAAATATCAGTGATGGCAATTTTTACTATTTATAAGAAGGAATAACTTCCAGTAAGTCAGTTATTCACCTTGACTTACATTTCATTAAATTACATATTTTCTAGAAATATATTTTTACTACTATATAAAAAAATGTATATTTGTACTATTTTTTTCCATTTTATATATTACTATAGTACAAATTATAAATCTTATTAACATCGAATTAGTCGTTTATTATAACCTCAGATATGACAAATATAACGAATAAGACTGCTAAAACCGTCCAGATTAATTGTGCGATCAATTTAGTTTTAGCGCAGCATTTAGCCATTTTCTTATTATTTTTGTATATATTTTCTTAATAATATTTAGCCTTTTACTGCCACATAATATGAACAAGACATGATCTGTAACATCACCGACGTATTTTTTAATTTTATTATAAAGCACAACATTACTGAATACATAATATTGAAAATTTACTAAAAAATTTATAAGATTATTAAACAATTGTATAAAAAAAGATAATAAAATGATTTCTGAAAACTGGATATCTTAACAAAAATTGTGAAACCTGAGAAACTTCGAGCTTTTCGTAGGAAAATAATGAGATTGTGGACAATATGAAATATATTTATATGTAAAGCCATTTTCTCTGTTTTACATAATACAGAAGTGAATAAAAATATTTTTAATGAAACGTATGTGTACTTTTTGGTGTCAGCAGTTATAAACATACAAATATTCCAAATATTCTAAGTAATGTTTGTAAGTTTTTTTCAAAAACAATATTCTAAACAAAGGGCAAACTAAACAAAGACGAACAAAGCCAGATGACAGTGCCACTGATATATAATTATATTAAAAAATTATACAATAACAAACATTTACGTCTGCGTTTACAAATAACGTTTCGACTTGAAATAAAGTCATCTTTAGTGTTATTAATTAGATCGGTTATTAATTAGAATTCAACGGTAATGTTATTGTCAACAGAATATCTTGATCTTGAGAGCACATGCAATCTGTAAACGTAGTGAATCGTCTCCTCATTGTCCATAGGTATAGTTAGAAGATAGAATCAGGCACGAAAAATAAGACACAAGTTGGAATTTTCTTAGAAACTACCAAACGAAGTGTATCGCACTCCATATTTTGATACTTTTGTTCATAACGATGGTAACAGATTATTTGGTTCGTTTTTATCCTTTGTTTAGAATATTGTTTTTGATACAAATATTCCTTAAAATATTGACAAAGTGTGCATTATTAAAACAATTATACAAAGTTATAGAAAATGTTGATATATTGGTATTATATAATTTTATAGATACGTTGGAATTTTCTTAACTATCTCTTTTTGTGATATTCTTGTCTTTGAGCTGTAAAAATAATGAAAATATTAATACTAAATTAACTCATAATACACATCTTAATGTCTTTAAAAGGACATGCAATTCGATAATGATGTTTTGCGATTTTTGAGAAATGTCAGTTAACATTGGCATAAAATATTTAATGTCAATAAATAATGATTGATAGGAAAAAATAATTGTCACAATTGAAAATAGCTTTTTACTAATATCAATTCGAATATTGATCGCTGCTTACTCCACTAAAGCGGTAATAAAAATGAGCATTTATAGTACATATAAAATTAGTCAAAAATTTATCATTATTAAAAGATATCATCTTTAACAACACGCTTTCGCTAAGCAATATATATATAAGCGTTTTAATTCAAATTCATCATTATATCTGTATCGAAACAAAATTAATTAATCCTAAACATTATCAATTAATACTAAAGTAACATGGCGAGTTTATTTTCGTGATTTTATGAAATATGATATGTTATATTTATTATATGATCATCCATTTTACCTGTACGCTAATCAATACCTATATGCTTAGAATGGTTTAGAATAATTCTTACTTTACGGACGGTTACATTGATCGGATTTGAGAAACATCGAGTTCTGTTCCTTTGCAAAATCAAGGACGGTTAAATTGGCAAATTAGTTTTGTATATACAAAATAATGCGATCGAAAATTGCTAGATTCATACACTTAACTAGATTAATACACTTAAAAACAATTTCCTCTTATAAGTCTGATTTTCTCAATGTAAAATCAGCAGCAGATCGTAGACATTAGCATGTTCAAGAAAGATCCACGTAAACGTTTGCGTTCGTATACATTTCTATAGTATTCTTTGGAATAGCCTTATCGATCAGTATGTTAAATATTTATGGCTTAGCGTTCTCGTTTTCACTGCTGCTTCTCTAGATATCTAAGAGGAAAGTACGTTCAACGGCTGCGGTAATGTTGGATAAGTTAACCGGCTTCTCGCGCACCTTATTTTTATTCAAACGCCTGCCATTTCGTTATCTGTTGTCCCGGTTTCGCTAGAGCCTGTTTCCATTGCTCGCCGTAAGTTCCACCGACGTCAGGCCCGATCACAAAGTGGCCTACCGGAGTCTTCTTGCCTAAATATTTGTATGACAGTAAGAGCAATATGATTATACATATATTGATGTTTTTTTTTTTTTTATAATAAAAGTGAAACTTTTAGAGCTTACCCATTTTATTCTTTGAGACGAATTTTACAACAAAGCTCACGTCGTTGAGCGCTCCTTTGTACGGATTGTCAGCGACGACTCTCGCCATTTCTGGCGAGAATTTCATGGACACCGTTGGTACAAATCGATCACTCTTCCAGAAGTGTGTTACTCGACCGTTGTCAACAACCGACATCTTCAGATACATTTGTCCTTTTAGACCCTCATGCTCATGCATCGTCTGAAGCGAACATCTCAGACGATTTAGAGACAGTATTAGCTGTCCGCCACTGTCTTCATCTTTCTCACCCTTCGTTAGACACAAGGACAATTCGACTTGTCCCTTCTTATTCTCTTTCTGAAAGAATATTGCCTTGTGTATATTTTAATAACAAAATTAAATAAAGAGTATAGCAACGTATATCATAGAGAAAAATTTCAATATCTATAGAAAATAAACGCGCATCTATCACATAGATTTTTTTATTAATATATATAAGACGATACTATTTCCAAAGAAGAGTGTAAAAATGAAAAATGTACTCAATGTAATTTTAATAATTAGGATTTTATCGTGGAAAATAAGATTTATTTTTTAGAAAATCTCTTCGTTAAAAGTATCATTGTGTGGATTGTGTGTGTGTGTGTGTGTTGCGCGCAATTACGCAATAATTGCAAGTATATACAATATTACTGTGTTAGATTTCAAATTTGCATGTATATTCGCAAATAGTGTATTCAATTCTGCTTCATTCAGAAATGATGTGGTTTTTGCGACCACAATGCAGTTATTGCTACAAAACTTACTCTTTCCTCAGCACCTGAGATACCACTGGCGATCGGTCGTAGTGGTTTCCACAAGTCTCCTGTAGATACATCGCTGGCATGTTTCGATTTTGGTGGTTTGCAAACGAAGTTCTTCGGGTCAAGTGGTATTGTCGTTGCACCAACAGTTCGTCTCTTGTCGTAAGCTCTTCTCTCTGTGAGTGTAGGTTCCGAAAGTTTGTCAGAATTCTTGCCAAAGAACTGACTGAGAAGTTTACTCTTGGTAGAATCTTGATTATCGGTAGAGGTGCTTTGACCTTCCTTCTTTTTTCCGCCCTTCTTTGATGATTCTTTAGTAGGCGACGTTTTCTCCTTATCCTCTTTCTTTTCAGTTGCTATCAAAGGCTTATCCTCAAGAATTGCGTAGAGAGTTGCGACGATAAATCTAGATCCGTTAATTTCTTCCTCTACGACTTTCGATTTGCCAAACTTTTGCTTGGTTTCTTTGCGCAAGTGAAAAACAAATTCCTCATTCCACTGCGGCCAAGATTCATTCCTCGAGGTAGTCTCGAACTTTTCCTTTCCAGGGATCAGCTTTACCTAAAAAATTAAGATTGTTAATTTCTTCGATATCTGGTAGTAAATTCCGATTACGATTTATTGCGCAAGTTTTAAAATATAGGAAAATGAAACGAGACTAAAAGTCAGATAGACAAGCTTGTTAAATTTAAAGAAATTAATAGATTCTGATTTATGTTTATTGTGGCGCGAACAAAATTTTCTAAAGAATTCTTTGAATTATAATATAAAATGTTCATGTCTAATTAATTGCTACGTTCCAAAGATAAAAATGTAAAGAGAATTTATATTCTATCTACGATTGAATTTTCATTCCGTCGTAAATAATGCAATCAAGTTAAAAATATTTATAATGAGTGTTCCCGAAATATGTTGAAGCGTAGAATTGATTTTTTACTACGTATATATGATATATGTTCAGCGATGTTGTCCTGTTTGCGCGACAATGTCGACGGAAAGAACATTCTCTCGCCAGTCAATAAGATACTACAGTCAATGCCGGACTTATACACACTGTGTATAATACGTTACTCATATAGTATTACGTAATCGTAGATAACACCTAAGAGTGCAGCGAGCGTCTCTAACTTACGCGTAAATCAGACTCGAGTACGACGAAGCGTAGCGGAGCGCGATCTTGCAGTTTGCACACGAGTGTTGGCACCGTCTGGCATCTTCAACGCACATTTATCGAATAACACGATTATTTCATCTCACACTTCGTCAGTGCCAACGAAATTTAATTATGCGTAGGAACAAAATTAAAAAAGAATCAAATTATTCTTATTAAGTCTGTTGATTTTAATGGATACGGCCAGCGCTAAATGTGCGTCGAGAATACAAGCTGTTAATGAGACACACGCGCTTTTTGTTTGCTCAAATGCGATCGATCCATTCTCGAGCCATCTTCTCGGATTTACCTTTACGACGTAGCTATTGACTCTGGTGAAACCGAAGTTCTGTGGCAAGTGTCTGGCGCCGAGCACGGTGACACTCAATATCTTGTCGTTCGGCGAGTGCACAATTTTAATGCCGATTTCCGGTTCTAGATTCACCGTGCGATCCAGTGGCGTGGACACTGTCTTCAGACTGTTGTCGATGAAATTCCTGATCTTGGTCAGCGCCATGTTCGTGCAATTGTCCTTTCAAAGTCCCAATTACGGCTTATCGGCGAAACGAGTGTACAGATAACGGTCGATTACCACAGATTCGGTAGCGTTGTCCGCGACCGCTGCAAAATTCGATCGTGAGCGTTTTATTATGAGCTAGCTGCACAAGCGCACGCTAAAGGTGCGCTATTAATACACGCATGTATATAATACGTTGTCATGCTTGCTCGCGGATTGTCCAGAGATACGATTTTCGAAGAGGCCCGAGATTGTTTACTGTGGATAACGCCAAGAATTTCCGTAGATAACGAGATCTTCTATGTTCATTGTTATCATATTAAAAGTAGTAATTACAACTATTAAAACATAATATTATGATTTGTAAGTCCGTAAAATGATTTACTCTGCGTTGTAAAATAACAATATAATACAACAGTATAATATTATGATATAATAATTTTATTTTGTAATTACTTCACGTTTTATCAGCTGCACTTATCATGTTTAACTCTTATGGGACTAATTCCTTAAAATTATCTTATTTATAAAAAATATGAAATCTGCTTCAATCAATTTATGACATCGATTATACCATATGTCGTGCGATGTGTAACATTATTGTTATTTTACAACGCAGAGTAAATCATTTTACGGGCTTACAAATGTTTACAAAACAGTTATTACTAGAAAAGTATTAGAACAACATGCTTCAGGTGATTTTTTTGACTTTCAATTGCCAAATCTTTCGATCGTAAAGTGTGATTGTAAATTTTTCGATCGTAAAGCAGCGTTTTCTCTGTTCATCGAGTAATACAGTACTTCTGTCATCAACAAGTGATTATCAGTTGTTCCGAATAGCCTTCTCGCTTCTAATGTAATAAAGTCGGATACATATAAGAGATGTTTGAGGACATCGAAGAAAGACGAGCTAATAGGATTGAACTATCCCCGACGAAAAAAAACTGTGACCGCGCTGTCGATCGATCCGGAGCAATCGTGCTATGCACCGAATGCCCCGAGGAAAATCGAGTTGAATGCCGAGCCTTGATGGCACCGACCTCGATTATCACATCATTAACTAAGAATTGACGAGACAAATGCGACAGGGACGTTTGACATCTCCCATCTTCTTAATCTTAAAAGAGACTTTAACGCTCGGTGTGTCGTCCGGAAAAAAAAAACAAAGGTGATAACTTCTAATTTTATTCCTCTCTATGTTGTTCCGTCTACAAATTCAATAAAATTTCGCTCTAACTATATTAGCCGAATGCTCTTAGAAATCATCACATTCTTTGCGTCCTTCTGCGAAATAACGGCAGCGAAAGCGGCAGAATGGATTTTTCTTGTTTTACTTAATCTCTTTACTTAATTGCTCTTAGCCAGTGTACTTTCTTATTACTGTCGGAAGCATCTGAAAAGGATCCGTTATATTAACTATATAGTCTATGTTCGTCCTGGTGTATATGAGAATATGGTGTCAAAATTTGGAGGAAATCGGTTCAGTAGTTCTTGAGTTATGCGGTAACAAAAACACAGGCTTTCTCTTTATATATTAGTATAGATTTGACGCGAGCGTGACGCGGTTTCGAATTGCGAGTAGAATTATTATCGGTGTATCGACTCGGGTGACGCGTCAGGTGGCTTGTTCCACACGCGACGAGCAAAATTTGTACGTACCATAATCGCGATTCCGACGATTCGGAGCAAATACTCGCGGCGGCCGAGATCTCGAGCGAGCAGGAAGAGGATCGTTGTTGACCGGCGAGCAGCAACGGTCCGCGTGAGTCCACGTCTGGCGGGTCTGTGATTGGAGAGGGTGCCTCGGTACGATCTTTCTGCCGATGACCAACGGTGTCAGACGCGTGATGCCATGGTCACACTGAAAGTACGATCGAACGTGTACACGCACTACCACCTCCGCCGATCGCCAGCAGAAATTCACCGGGGGCTTTCACCGGACACGCCGGCGTTCACAGCGCGATTCACCGTGCATTTCGACGCACCGAGATCTTGTTGAGACAGCCGTCAACGAGATATGTGGGACCCCATGAATGGCTGCTTCGCAAGCGATTGCGCGTATGATCGTTGTTGTACAAGTCGTGACAGTACAGTCGTCGGCTCCGTTTGTGCGCGACGCGCCGCCGTGGTATGCAGCTTGCTTTCGCGTGGGTTTCCTTTATAAGAGACTAGCGTGGTCGGTTTACAGTGGCGGATCATAACAGGGCATCCTCCGATGGGGGACCAGTCGGACAGGAATTTGTAGAATAGACGATGCGTGTTGAGAAATTTGCCAGAAAGATTTGCATCGTCTCTCGCATTATACATGCATAACATGATCTAATGTTTTTAAGATATTTTTCGCTTATTTTTTTCATATATGTAATTATTAGTATTATTCTGCACGATGAAATATTTAATGCACAAATAAATTCTGTCGAAGTGGCGGGCAGATGATTAAATTTAAAATTAAAAAAATTTTAACTTTTAAATTTTTATATTTTGAAACTCCAACATTCCCAACTACGGTACTGTCGTAAAAGTGGCCGTTGCTGTTAAAGCAGAGGATTTACTTGTACCCACCATCATACATCGTTGTGTAGGTTGTAAAGTTGTGGTTGTAGAGTGACGCCTGTTGCGCTCACAAGGTCGCACATTCACATTACGCGTATATGTACAGATATGTGAATGTGTACGAGCTTCTGCGTGAGTAAACACAACCACATGAATGAGAGTGTACAGAAACAGGACCGTGAATAGCCATAAATTCTCCTTGTCCAAGATAGCGTCAGAGAGGTATAAATAATAAGAATACTCGCGATAAAAGATTTCAGTATTAGAGCTGATGATATCATTCTAATAATATATCGTAGACATTCCAATAATATAATATATTTTTTTATAAAAAGTAGAAAAGTTATGGAGGGGTGCAGGAATTTAGATAATATCGG
Organism: Crematogaster levior; assembly: GCA_901521435.1. Taxonomy (NCBI): domain Eukaryota; kingdom Metazoa; phylum Arthropoda; class Insecta; order Hymenoptera; family Formicidae; genus Crematogaster; species Crematogaster levior. The sequence goes on from CABEGB010000643.1 coordinate 140,577, forward strand.
GACGATATATCACGATAAGCAAACATAAGGAGATTACTACGAATTAGTGATGAAAAACTGATACATCGCAGTGGCAAGTTGTGCAACTTAAATGTAAGAATGATAACAATGGATCGGTGAATCGTATAGTGAACTACGTAACATAAATTTATACATCTTGATGCGTAGAAGGAACTAATTGTAATGTCACACGATGATCTCGTGTAAGCAGCTCGAAAGAATGCGGTAGAGAATATCGTTGCATAAAAAATGAATCGCAGCAACCGCATTAGAATATGGCACGTTTAATATGTTCGTGTTAAGATCACTCGTCATTACGAAACAAATTATTTAGATGTACAATTTACTTTGTGACTTACTTTTAGAGATTTATCAAACACAAGATTCATCGCTATTCGACCTTTGGACCTCTTATTTCAGTAAAAGATATACTGTGAAAAATACTGTGAAAAATATAATATATAAGTTTTATAAATGTTTTTTTACCCTTTTTCTAATTTACATTCTCTTCTTATTTATATATCGCGCGCTCACCATAAACAATAGACCTTTGCGAGAACACACATTCGCGTTCGTGATTGCATTTGTTTCAAACGCAACAGTATTTAAATACGCATTCTGGATGATGCTCTGCGCGTATCTAATTGCATTGATCGCACGTGATAATATGCAAGGATATGTCAGGTATCGTGGCCTTCAAAGTTAAATAATTTTTTGTCATCGCGATTACGTTAAACTATGGCTACTTGAATTGAATACAATTTATTATGCTTATTGTCGATGGTTTGTCATTTTTTCAAAAATGTAAACTGTTTTGTACATGATATATTGCATAATCCAAAATAATAAATAAATAATCTTATCAAGCATTAATTAGAAAACGAGTAGAAATAGAAATGAAAAATAATAGTTACCTAGTGTGAATAGGTAAAATTTAATAATTGAAGTTACTCGGTGAGGTGACAGCAACTGATATTTTCTGCGGAAGTTAAATGGTTAGCAGAAAGGGTTGAAAGCTACTTGCACCCTACTCTAGATGGCAATGACCAGATGATCAACTCCTTCTTTTTACCAAGCAACCCCCACGGTTGACGAACAGCTGTTTAGCACCGCCATGGCGCACGCGACGTCGCGACGTCAAAAACACTTCGAACAGTTTCGATTTATCCACGCCGAAAAAATCTTTCCGCGTCGCGACACGATTTACCTGGTGATAAATTTTCGGTCGTAAATCGGTATTTCGCGATAGTGTTTCGAGCTGTGTCAAGTACGAGTGATATCAAGATGACGTTTCAGAAATATTAAGTGTGAATTTTGATCCTTGAACAGGTAAGAGTTTGTTTTTTATTTATTTTTTAAGTTTCGGATAATAGAATTCGAAGTAGACATTGCATAATATTATAACAAGATAACGCAACAGAAAGAGTGAAACATAATTAGAAGAACAGAAAGAAATCATATACAAAGAGATATCATACATAAAACTGTACATGATACTCTAATAAAAAATATTAAATAGAATTTTTTAAATTAATTTTCGTAAATAAATTTTAAGTTTAAATTTTTGTTATTGCAAGTGCGACATATTTTTCTACTATATCTATTGCATACAATATTATTTAAATAAATAAGATATATTAGATTACTTTCAAAAGGAAATAATCTCTTTTGTAAACATATTTAAAATTTTTTAATTGTTTTATTAAAAGGATATTATTTCAAAAAATATTAAAAAGTTGTTTTTATATATATAATATATTTTATTTTATGTATAATGTATATACATGTATTGTATATAAATACATGTTATAATTATTATAAATACATACTCAAATTACCAAGATACCTTATCTAAGTTGTTATAAAATACTTAGCATGTAGACCGTGAGATGGCACCACACGTAGATATATTTCAATTTGACAAATGCGGTGCTATATGACCATTGGTCAAAGCTTCTCCTTTACTCTAATAAAAAAAAAAAATTGACAAATATAGAATAAATTACTTTACTCTACAGATTATCGTTCGCAACTTATATTCAAATTTGATACTTGTGTTTTGTATTAATTCGTTTCATCGCTTGATAAAAAAATAATTTGCACATTATTGGAATTATTATATTTTTCATGAAATTTATTTTAAAAATTAAGAGACAATTTCAAACAGAAAGAACAAAATTTTATCACACATATTTATATGTTTATATAACGTTTAATAAGCTTATAATATTTATGTGTTTGTGTAGGAATTTTAAATATATTCCATAATTAGGTGTCAGAATAAAATTTAGAATTATATGGAAAATTACACGAACGTTTCTGTGTGTATCACGTTTTTTTCTTCCTTAACAGTCACGAAATTATGTCAAGTGATTTGTTCGAAAAGATACTAATGTAATATGCATACATGTGACGAAGAACAATAGGGGTATAATCCTTTTTTTCAGAGAGGAAAGGCGACACACACGATCTGGAAAATCATACACTCTGTTTTCAGTTACACGTGTTCTTATTCAAGTCACGTTCTGACGACAAGGGTAATAGCCCCGAACTTTGTCTTCGTCGGATCAGCTTAACTTCCGGTAGTAAAATTTCACGAAATTCTAGTGCGGTCTCGGCGAAATATGTTTTCTGTGGTTCCTGGCATTTTTCAGCTTGATCGATTACTGCCACGTTGTTGTACATAGGAAGCCGGAGATATAGCGGATGTTTTTATGAGTTTCCTGAGAATATAAACGTTACATCACACTGATTAATTTACATTATCATAACATGCACTTGCAATTTTACAAAATTAAATTAAAAGAATGATTTTTGGGAAGGAGAAATTAAAGTTAATTTTAATAAAAAAAAAATTAGTTAAAGGAACAATTATTTTTGTTACATAATATAATCATGAAACATTCGCCACACAGACTTATTTATGTATTTTTTTACAACTATGTATTTCCAATATCTGTATCTATTACAGAGTTATCTGATGTTCAATATACGGTGCCACGATGATACAATAAGAAAAAAAACCGATATGATGAAATCACATTATGCGCTAGTAATCCGCGCTGCATTACGATGAATGCTGCACGTGTCTGCGGCTTTTCCGCATCACGAGATTCATGAATGCAAATATCCGCGAATAAAGAGTCACGCGCGCTCTTTACATCATTCACCTTTCTCATTTTTGTTCCGCATCTCCTTTCATCCCGCCCTCTTCCAGGTCTTTGTTCTTCCTCACGTTATTCTCGCTCTCCTCTATAACAGGTCGAACTTCAACTCTAGATTCTGATACGCGCCACCCATTTTCGCGCTTATGATTTAATGAACGCAACTCCGCACTTTCCACCATCGACAACAGTCCGCGCTTCTTCCCTCGATAAATCTTCGACATATGCCTTATTATAAACTCTTTTGCGCGGTGCAATTTAAAAATATAGCTCGCAAGTTCGTTCCACGAAGCTGCGTATTAAGCTTCCACTTTAAAAGCGGCACCTCGGCAGCCTCGGTAGAAGTATCGCCGAAGTTTAGCTAATCATTTCTCATCGCGGACGCTGATAAATTATTCAATTATAACGTCCACCAGCAAACAATTTTGAAGTACAGGAAAGAGAGAGAGAGAAGAGAGAGAGAGAAGAGAGAGAGAGAGAAAGAGAGGGGAGGAGGGAGGAGGGGAGGGAGGGGGAGGGAGAGAGAGGGTAGGGGAGGGAAGAAGAGGGAGAAAGAGAAAGAATGCAGTACATTTCTTGATGCTAACTATTCGAACATTTCTCGCGATATCGAATTAGTATCGCGCCAGCAATGTGGAGATTAAAGTCAGATTTCGAGTAGTACTTGGTAATTCTCTATACGTATTTCTCACACGTAGTCACAGCTTGATATATTTAACCTCCCTTTGACCCTGAGTGCCCTTTTAAGTGCATCATTACGTATTCTCTTTTGTAACACCAGGCTTTATGCAGACCACATTCGCAGCACCTTCCTATTCTTGATCATATCGCATATTAACTGTGTCAGGTATTAATTATAGTTTATCCCTTATTGTAAATATCTCCTATTAGCTAAATGTATGATAAACATATAAATCAAGAGATGTGTATGTAATAATAATAATAATCTTTGTTGCAATGTATAATATTTCTAAAATTACAAAGAGACCAAAAGATAAAAACAAGCTAAAGTAAGAGAACAAAATAGTACATGTAAATGACACACAGTGAGGCGCCAGTAATAAATGTTCTACGACCAGTAACAGATATATAAAAGTTATTATAAAAGACTGAACAACATATGTCTAATCACACACACGCACGCAACATACAGCATATACTCAAAAATGTATGTAAAGCCATAAAAAATATCTAAAATACTGTGTCAAATCATATACTTTTATTATTTATATAGTACCATCAAAAATGTATGCATCGAAGCTTAATGCAATCTGCTTGAGACAAAGTATAAGTAAAAATCTTACGTATAGTACTATTATAAGTACTACCTAAAAGTATCTATTCTCAAAAGGATCGTATTAAAAAAGTATGTAAAAGTTTTCTGTACATATAATACAAAGTATACGTTGTGTTATGTAGACTAAATTTAAAATAATAAATGTTGTACCGGTAAGTTGTATTCTGAGTTTTTCCATCGTATATAAATTGTTCGTAACATCTTCTAATTAAATAAAGTATCCAAGATTTGAAACGGATAAGTGATATGTAGACGCTAATTTAATGAGTTCAGTGAGAAAGGATGAAACGAGCAGTGTGAATAAAGAAGAAAGCAGTGTGAAAGTAGAGGAAGATTTTATGAAAGAAAGAAGTTGATTAAAATACTTGATTGCAGTATGGAATTTAGAAGTATGAAAGGGAAAAGATAAAAGATCGATCTAACGGATATCATTGGAGACATGGAACTTAGAATTCGAATATAGAAAGTACTAAAGGTAGAGAGGAGTGTTCGAACGCGTAGAGAATTCTAAAAGGCATTCTAAAACGAATTTGAAAGTCTTAGGTTTGGAAAAGGCCCTAATGATTGTCTGAAAAAATAAGAATCTATTGAATTGTTAAGTATGCTCTTCTTATATTTTCCCTGACGCATTGAATTATTGCCTAGATTTCAGACTGGAAAACTGTGTGACACATTAATGTATCATACATCAGACCCCTTTCCCTGATGTGTCTTTAATTCATTTGTGAACCAGACTAAGGCACATCTCGAGATTTTTTCGGTTTTTATGTACCTAAAAGTCAAGATCAATTAAATCATCATCCTGAAGTTTTTACAGAATTTATAGTCGGTGTGATGTGATCTGACCTTACTCAACTGTTTGTATTACATTCTGTAGAGTACCATTCATATCTTCTCCAGAATTAAAAGATCCAGATTCAGTAATGCCAGTAACGTCATTGTTATTGTGGGTAGTGATATGAGTGTAGTTTTCACCGCCTGCGTAATCTCCAGACAGGTTATCCTTTGAATCCTCCTATATGTCACATTAATCCTTTATTAAAAATTCATTATTACAAATTCCTGTTCTACTAAACGCGATGAAAAAGAAACAAATTACAGTGGTTGAAATAGATAAACGATTCGACATGAAATATGACTAGAATTTTATTGCTTTTTATTAATGTGTATACAGCTGTTAATTAATTATTTATATGGAAAGCGAACGAACGAATTATCTATTCTTTCTTTAGCTTTATTAATCTATAACTTTCAGCAAATTATTGAATTTTATATCGTTCTTGTTATCTTTTTATGTTGTCTACATTATGCAGAATCTGATCAATAAAATCACAAAATGAATCCCTCTCTGTAAGGAAAGTCTTGTAATCGAACAAATTTAAGGATAGCATACAGGGTAGGTCTATATTTATGTCTCCCAACGTAGGTTTCAATGCAATTCTGTTAATATCATTGTCCTCGGTGTGTTCACCTTGCTGCTGTATGACACTTTGTTCTAGTTCTGCAACATGACAGAGAAAGAGGTCACAAGTGTCTAGATATTAGTAATGAATATATGAATGTATAAGCGGTCGCCGTTTGTCACTCGAGAATTGTACATGTATCGTTTCATGAATGTCACATCAAGATTACGTTTTCAAAACAAGATATTTAATGATTGCAAACGTGTGATTCATGTTACTATCCTTACTGAAGAAAATTAAACAATTATTCGTTTTATTTTTTTTGTGGTTTTAATATATAATACCACTCCTCCAATATACAGAGTGACTTTTTGATTTTCAAGATAGCGAGAAGAGGTAATTTCATTTAAAATCGTTTTTCGCAACTAAAAATTTATCTATCTAAATTTATCTCTACCTACATGTGTGCAAAGTTTTATCAAAATCAGAATTTTCCACTTTACGTGAAATTTTCTCGTCAGTACTTGACTAATTAAATTAATTTATCTTATCTATATTTGAAATATTAAGTTTTTATAATTAATTTTCTATACACTTGGCGTATTTTTTAAAGATTTTTTTAGTGCAATATTTTATTGCGAATGTGCTTTGATGGATAAATCATTTTACACGTATGCGAGTATGAATGAAACATGATTCAAAGAATTACTTTTCACGGACACGATCTCAGGATTGACCAATTTCATTCAGACTGATCGCAATCGAAAATCAACATTACCTATGAAAAATGTCAGTAGATTTTTTTTATTATGGTTTATGAGATATTAAAATTCAAATCATTTGTCAAAGCCATGTCAAAACGAAACTCTAGATAAAGCTAAATTGGTATCGCTTGGACGATGCACTAGTCAGATGACCGACATCCGATATAATTATCTTTTATAATATATACAATACGTGGTGTCACGACGTTACCGCTTGGTGCTCGTGACAGATATCCATCTGTCAAATTTATAATCATCAATTGTTTAAATCCCTATATAGACAGAGATTTAATTTATCTAGAAAGTTTAAATCAAACTGCCATTATTCACGATGCAGCAACTGTGACGGAGCATTTCGATTCACCAGAAGGCAATTGAAATTCGTTTCGTCACCGGCTTTTACGAGTCCTCCTTTTTTGCGATTTTGCAATTTATAGTAGGTATTTCAAGATTCTGAATCGGCACAATTTGGCGGTACGCGGAAAAATACAATTCGTTCCGTACGTGGCGGAGCTTTTCAGATCCTCTCTTTTTAATTTTCTATCTATCCTGCGGCAGACTCGACGAATGTAAATTTCTGTCAGTTACGATTGGCACACAAAAATCTATTTTATGAAATACGTTCGTAGTTTGTCAATCATGTAGAACGGAACGCTTTGGAAAATCGGAATGTAAACAATTACTTGACTTGCGATCGTGTGTGTAATTTATCTATAACGTGAAATTGTTTAATTTATGATCGCGGGGAAAAAATATGGTACAGTTCTTGCCATTTTGCTGGAAGTACTAAATTGTCATGAATTTCGACACTTCGTGCAACTCGAATCCCCGAAACTTGCAGATAAAATGGATTAGTACCGACTGTGGACGAACGAAGGGGATGTAAATCGATTTTGTCGTGCCCTTAAATTCTATTAGCGCCAACTCCGATTGCATTCTTCAAATGGAAATAGGGAACGAGATTTTCGCAACGGAGAAGTGATTTCGACAAAGCAAAGTCGCGCCGGGCGTGTGATTAGATTTTACACTCTCGCTTTACCTTTACGAATGTCGTTGTCTTCGTTGTGTCCCTTAAACGAAGCCTTACGCCGGAACGGTGCGAAGCGATATCGGAAAATAAATTTTGCGTAATCGTGTTTCGACTATGGAGGGCTATTAAACGCAGGAAATTCTTGTCCTACTCTGGCAGAGAACTAACAGGACCATTTCCCTTTCCAGTTTAAACTGCCATTTGTGAAACCGTCTGCCGCGGTGAACGAGTGTTCCCGGTTCCTGTTCTATCGTTGATGATTTATTCAATCGTGCGCTTGTCGATATTTATCGTTCGGCAACCGTTTCGAGGGGACCAGACACTCTCTCGATGAGATAAATCATATTATCGTAGACAAGTAGCGTCCAGTACGTGGTGGCAATCTGCATCCATGCCAAAATTTGCGGTCGTACGAGCATGGAAATCGTATTAGAATGATACCGTATTGCTAATGGTGACCATCTGCTTTTATAAGCGTCAACTATCTTTTGCATCATGATAATAGGATTACGTTTATTTCACTGTATTCTTTTGAAAGAGAATTAGAATGCTACTTTTACAATTTTTAAAAGATCTTTTGCAAGCTTTTCTATACTGTATAAAAATAAGAGATGAATAAAAAATTATAAACATTAGAAAATATAATACGCTCGTTATATATAAAAACAAAGCTAGAGGGTAAACAGGCCAAATATGTAAAGAACGAGTTAACAATTAGATGATGTTAAAATTATAAAATTGAAAATAACGAATTTATTATAGATAAAAACACAAACAATTCGACTTCACGGAATCTTCATCAGCACGCAAAAAGAACATTTAACTATACAAAATTAAAATTATAAAGAATTATAAGTACACACACACACACACACACACACACACACACACACACACACACTTCTTTATCATAAAATATCTGTAAAGAATTTCATATTTCTCATTAAATTTTAGACAAGATTGATCCTGGTTTGCGAGATGTAACATGCAAATGTGATAAGATATTGTAGTAGACGTTGTATAGACGCTTCATCGTCGCTAGGGTTAATGTAGAGTTGGCGAGTTTCCCTTCGGAAACTTTGAATTCGACAGCCTGCAGCCTCGCAACCAACTAAAACGTTCACGAATTCTCCGAGGATGCGTTCTCAGGGAAAGTCCCAGATAGGAAACAAATCCTATTCGGACGGAATAGCCGTTCGAGGAAGTTGCTACAACGATTGAATGCACGCCACCCTCGATTATTTAAGCGCGCGCCGGAGATTTCTCGGGTGTAAGTCGGGTGCGGAAGATCGACGGGAACACCCTCGGCTGGGGTGCGAGACGGCGAATATATGTATAGCACGACAAGGAAAAGGAGCGTGTGTCGACTGACGCCGCTTCGCGAAGAACGATATCGATTTCGACCTGTCGAGCGTGAGCGATTTAAACTCGGAAGACGAAGGAGATAACGTAAGTTTCCGTCCCTCTCCCTCTTTTGTCCATGTACCGCGAAGTCGATCGGATCCACAAGCGCCGAGGAGTATTCCTATGATTTACTCCCTCGACTGACGCCTCTGCATCCTCAGCGACAACAGCAACGATACTGTTTAGATTGTCATAATAGGATTGTCTTCTTTTTCGTGCTAGCTGTTCACTCAACGATATCGGAAAAGTAAACGATTTTGTTGATTTCATTGTAAGGATTTAGACTTGGAGGAAAGTCTATCTGAAGTTTATCACCTATATAACATTTCTAATTTTTGAGAAAATATAAATTTGTGCTGTTTTTGCTAATCGTAGAAATTTTTTAGAGAAAATACTAAAAAATTGTCGCAATCTCTAGCGCAATATATGTAGTAAAATTTAAAAGTTTCCAAAGATATAAATAAAAGATAAAATAAAACTATTATTTGCATAAAACTACTTACTTTTTAATTATTTAAATACATATTTTAGAATAATAAATTAATTTTTCTGTATCACTAAAAACTATTTTGAATTTTTGTCTTTCATATATATGGTTTAACACTGCGGAGATTATTTCTTCATCACTGGTAAACTTTTTTCCACGCAAATCGGATTTTAATTTCAAAAATCATTTTTCATCTTTAAAATATGTAACAAAAATAAAAAATAAATATAAAAAATAATTTTTAAAATTTGACTTGCATGAAAAAATTTACCAAAAAAATTATTTTTGCAATGTTAAACTATTTTAAGAATAAGAATTCTATTTTTAATAGTACAGAGAGAAATTAACTCTCCTTCTCATTGTTCTTCTAAAATATGTAATCATAAAATATGTAATATGTAACTATTTTGAAGTAAATGGTGATTATACTGAAAATTAAAAACAGTCGTTTTATTTTATTGTATTCTTTGTTACATTTTTATTACCAAGAAAGTTTTAGACTTTACTTGTTTTACTACTTTTCTCTCGAATAACTATTAACTATTTCGTGTAATTTAGCAGCACATTTACTTTTTATCTCGCTAAGATAATATGACATAAAAATATGTATTTTTTGTCATCATCCGGTTACATTACATCGACCTCCCGGAGAACCTCAGTAAAGGATGCGCTAAATCTTTCGGAATAATATTTCCGAAAATATTATTCCACGGTTATTCGCCTGCTAGATAGAACGTCGAGACTGCGCCCAGCCGATGCGGCTACTTTGCGGGACCGAATATCGATTTCGTATTGCAGCGGCAGATATCGAAAATATTGTCGTTTGTATGTAGCCGAAGAAGCGAGCAGGCGCGATTTAGGATTCCAGATAAATAGTTACGACCACCCCCATCCGGCCAATTCCCGTGCGGTCTGCGTTTCAAAATGTTTTACGCGAAAATTCAGGGGCTTACATACTGTCGGCAGGTGTTGTCCCTTGGAAAGCGGTATCGATTCCGCGCTGTTGAGCATGAGCTATTTAAGCTTCGAAAATAGTGAAGCTTATAAAACCACTGTGTTGGAATTAGCCCGCACCGGAAATGGTTAAATTCTTGTTTTTTCTCTTTCCTCGACGTTTTCGCTTATTTAAACACTTTAAAGTGCTCTATTAACTCCGGTATCACCGATACCTAGTATACATAAAGTCGGAGAATGACATTTCGCGCATATCCGATCGATTGGTAGACGATTGGTTTAGATCGGCTTTTCTAAAGTCCTTGTCGAGAGAATTTTGAGTTAATTTCGGGGTGTTATGTTCAGCTCGTATTTACGGCGGTTATAGCGCCATCATTATGGCGCCACAGTGTCTCTAATCAGTGGTGGCGATCTTTCGATATCTACAGAAACCATGTCACGTAAATGTGGGCTATCAGAGTTGTAGGTCACTGTAGATAATCGCGACATAATTATGTGTGCGTTATATACGAGCCGTTAGTGATGATGGAATCATACTTTTAGGAAAACTGAGTTAATAATTTTATCAGGGGGAAAGGGAATGTATGTTATCCTCTTTACAAGTAAAATTGAAATCAACCGTTCATCGCGAGATTACCTTTCCAAATGAATATTTCTTAAAATAACTACCGGCTATTTTCACTCATAATTCCAAGTTATCTATCACATCTTCTTAGTTAACCGAGGTCGTCCGCGACCCGAATTGCGTTACAGGAATGAAAATATTTCTATACCGGCAGTATAATTCCCGCAATTTCTTATAAAGCATAACGATGCGCCAGTTTTATAACCATATTTAGGGATTTAGTTCGGCCAAGGAGACGTTATATATAAGACGGCGTTAATGGACGTGATTACCGATAACGACTTCCTACCATCTTCGCGAATTGGCACTATGGCCGGGAGCCAGTTTCCGAACGATACTTCTCGACATTTATCGAAATTCCTCTCCGACAATGTCACCTTTAAAACAGTATATTAGGCCAAGAGTTATAAATCAGACTAGCGGGGTAGCGGCTGCAATTGTGTCGGTTGGTGGTCGTGATAGTGCTTAGTAAGTAAGACAGTATGCTGCTCCTCGCGTTGTACGTGTTACATTAGACGTGTCTACATACAGGACGTATCAGAAATGTGCGTTTTCTCTTAGATGTAAAGAAATTCTATTAAAAAATTCTTTAATTTATAGTTTTTTCCAGTAAAAATTTTGGACGTTGCTCGGACGAAACGATAACACGAATTTCACGTACAATAGTGTAAGATACAGTATCTCTTGTGTATAATTATTTATATTATTTTGCAATGTTGCATCTCTTTTATTTAAACTAAGTAACACTGAATGAGATAGTAATCCCACTACCACGAAACGTTTCCTAATGAGAAATCGGTGACAGACTTCATCATATTCTAATTATTAGAGTGCGCGTGACTTCTGATACACCCTGTACACGCGCACAACGTACATAGAATTGGCCAGCAGGTTGGAGTCACGAGATTTCCCGGGTAGCCTGCTGCTACAATATTGCTCTTCCCTGGCGTCAGGCCAGCTCTTGCCTTCGACTGGGGTGGAAGAAGAGGATCGGGAAGAAGTGCGTGGGAAAGAGATAGACGGAGGCAGGATAAGAAGGGACGAAGTAGGTGAATGTCTATCATGTGAATAAGCTTTACAGTGTACGTGGGCGTACCTTTTAATCTACGTGCCTTCCCATTCCTCCACAGCTCTTTCTACCTTTCATCTTTTCTCTCCCTCTTATACTCTTGTTTTTTTTCCATCATTGCTTTCTTTTCTCCCGTCGATACTGCGTTAAACGGTGTCTTATCCTGCCTTAGCGAACGTGGCCGCCATTCAATCTTCGTCTGTCAATTGCCGGATTTAACCACAGCCTCGGAAGCCATCAACGAATATGACGGTGATAAAGGGAAAGATTATGGAGCGGATACGTATCCTCTCTCGTGAAGAGATTAGATTCGAACTGAGGTTCGCTTTTATGAATCTGCTGGGATCTTATCAAATTGCTCGTAATTGCTCGGTAGCGTTTCACGAAGATGCGTTTTATAAATAAATATGATATTTATATATCTTTATTATTTGTGTAACGTGAACTAATGGAAATTCTGATTTATTTCTGAATATGATCGAAATTCCATGAAAATGTACTTTTAGATATGATAGAAATAAAAATGTTATGAACAATTAGAAATGTGATAATTAACTATTCACTTCATCATAAACGAAAGACATATGAGTTCATATTGTTATAGAGTTATCTATGTGACAACAATTCGTGCTATAAATTTTATGTGTGTTTGATGAGAGAGAGAGAAGGTTCTGTGAGTCGAAACGTTTAAATTTTTTGTCATTAAACGGATTATTTATTATTTTGTATATTTTGTCATAATCATATTACTTGCTCGTTTTGGCCTTACACTTTTGTATATTTTGCTTTTTATAAGAGCTTATGTTTCTTGTTATAAATTTTATATTTTTTGTACTAGCTAAAACTTAATCTTTATAAATGTTAAACAGACATTTTGAAAATAAGATAAAATTATTTCAACGAGTACTTTCTAAGAATTTGTGAATTTGTGAAGTTAGTCCGCCGTGTCTGAAGTTCGAAGCTCTTCGCGATTTTCACGATGCTACGTCAAGCGAAATGAACTCTTGAAATTATTCTACGATAAGTTATTTGAATAATCATAAGTTAGTTTGGGAATTTATAAGAAATCAGTATGAAATTTGTTACAAACTTTCACAAACAAATAAATGGGATTCATGACTTGTGCGACTTCGTCAATAATTTATTTATTTACTTTTAATTGAAGTAGTCTAAGGTCTCTCAATGAAAATCTCTGGCCAATTGATTTTCTAAATTTTTTAATTTAACTATTTTTAAGTAATTTTTTATTTAGTAACATTAATATTTCAGACATTTTCAGCGAATTCAGTCATTTTGAAAATATTTGAATTACATAAAACGTTACTAGTTTGAAATTCGATGCACGTTTGTTTTTCCAAAGCATTTTATACATTTTTTAAAAATATCACGAACAATATTAAATAATACTAATTAGCGCGTAACATGTTTTTCTCAATGTTAGGACGGCTGTTACCACATGTAACGTACGGAATGTCTAACAATAAATTGCACCAGGCGTTACCTCTAACGAAAACATCGTTTCCGCTACGAACATCGGTCCGCTACATACCAACTGCCGGCTACCTTATCCTTCTTCATTACTCGGCCGAACTTTTTGGCGTGAGTTCGGCTGAATTATATTTTCGCTGTGGCTTCTGGCCCGCAAACGATTCGCAAACGCCGCGGAAACAGTCTGGAGACGACCGCAGACTAGTTATTCTCCCGCGGCGACGACTCTCTAACCAATCCACTAAATTCCATTGCCGCGGTTGTTTTCTATTTATCGTAATCGAAAGGGCAGACCGAAAAAAGGAAGGGAATCAAGGATTTGGGGGAAGAGAAAGAGACGTGCATGCGAACAGCACGAAAAGATTGGAAGCCCGGAGGGAAACATGTCGAATGAGAAAAAATCGGTAAAGAGCGAAATGGACTGGCGATCAGGAAGAGACGACGATCCTTGCGTGGTGGTTGATCGGTCATCACCGTCAACCCCGGGGGTGGTTTACTGGGTTAACCGATGCAGTACGACGCAGCGGGGTGTCCTATTGCAACCAGCTTGAAAATCGCTCGAGTGTACCGATGATCCCAACTAGCCCGGCCGGCCTGCGGTTGCTCGTTGGACGTTATATCTGCAGTATTATATAGATGCACAAATACATATATATAGATACAAAGGCATTCGTATATGCGATCATTCTATGGATATGCGTGTGTGTATAGGGACACGAGACAACGATGCTTCCGGGTTCCCGTGGGACAGTTGCCATGGGTATCGTGTTAACGTCTCAGTGGACACGCCGTGACACTGTTCGCTCTAACCGATAACGTTGCCAACTCGTTAGAAATGAATGAACGGGGAGCAGGTGACATGGGGGGTTGGAGACAATGGAGTCGGTAACGGCCTCCGTTCGAGTGCGCCTCTTTCTTCACTGCTCTTCAGAGAACTTTGTCGGCGTACTTTGTCCTCAATTACTCCGATACCTTGTAATTAATCTCGAGAGCTCAGGCGGTGTTTGTTAAAGCTCGTTATATCGGGAATAGAGTCATGGTGGCGGAAGAGGACGACGGAAGCGTCTCTCGAAATGATGCCTTGAGAAATTGAGACGTATTATAAAGGACACTCGGGCATGTAGACGGGAAAAGGATTGTCAGAAGGGGATAACTTTACTTTGAGGCCAGCCGCCGTCACTAAAGTAATCAAAGAGCGTTAATCGTCTGTGACACGATTAATTTGATTTCATTACTCCGCCTGCTTCTTATTTACGACCGATTATTCACGTAGATGATACCTCTTCCTAGTGTTTCTGCCTCGCAAGGATGAAGCTTTTAACATAAGCGGGTTAGGGTTTCGAATAACTTCCAGATGAACGTAAAATGGAAATGAGAAAGTACGTGTATCGACATTCGCCGTCGATAGTCCGCCGTTTTTTTTTTTTTTTTTGAGAATTCAGCTACCAGAGCATGAGGGTGTCTGGTTACGTGCAAGCGGGTTACGAAGTGGCCTTTAATATTCATGTGTAACTTGAGATACTGGCTGGTGGTTGCGACGAACGTGGTCACCGGGCAATTGTAAATTCAAATCATCGTTAAAGTTTAAGACGAGGCAGTGAGTCGCGCGTTGTAGCTCTTTTAAAGGGATACCCGCAAAGAAAAATTGTAACTTTCTTCATCGTTCGATCTTAACTTCGCGCTTTTTAAGTCAATTTGTTGAAGTCGCGAGAACTAAAATTTTGCGACGGTTATCTTATCATCCGGTCGGCATTATCCGCCTTGAAATATGCATGATTGTTCTCGTCGCCGAGCGCAAGACGAATAGGAACAACTTATCGTTGCCCCGATAAGGCTACTTTCCCTCCCACGGTCCGTCTACCGTGAGAGTAATCATGTCACACGATCGTAATAACTTTTGCCGTAGATCACCGTAAACCAGTGCATGTGACGCGCCCTGAAACTTTACAAAACTTTCGTTTCCCTTAAACTGGCGCGCGGTATTAAACCCAGAGGTAAACCCCGGGATAACGATGGAGTCTCAAATCGATCGTCGTTGGCGAATGGAGAAGGCTCGCAAAACGCTTGGAGACGATTGCGGATCCAATCGTCGTGACTTAGCCGCTCATAGATCGCTATCGGCGTACTGACATTAGATCCTACACCGAGCGCGACTCCCAGAATTGCTCTCGCCAACTCGTGGAACACGATCGCCGTTTTCCGAGGCGGAATAAACTCAGAATAAACTGCGGGATAAGCTATCCAAGTTCTACCGAATGATCAGTATAAGGGCGTTTACCGTATACTTTGGCAAGAGAAGAGCTATTTAAAGTAGTCATAACAGTTTTAATTGGCTATCATGAATTATGTAACTTGGTATTTTACTTGATAATTAGCTTCATTCCTTCACCAAGTTAATGTGCGCACACAATCACGAATTTCATTAATCGAAGAATGTGGGTGTTCTTCAATCAATAATTAGTTTGATAAAATTTACGAATGTATTATATGATTATTTCTTAATAAAAACTTGCATACGTATCATCAATGTCATTACAACTCTTTCAAAATTTTCGATGGAAGACGCAGAGACAAGCTGAGAGAGCAATTTTTTTCGGTGGAAAACGATAGTCAGCAAGGGGATGGAGGAGAGAGCCAGACACTGTGAATGCTTCATAAACTTTTGGGCGGGGACGACAAAACGATCTTGAGCTTCGGACGAGAGAGATCCTCGACGACGTGGCGGAAGGATGTTATAAGCATTGTCGCCGCAGGTTTATGATGGATAGACGAGGAATTCCGGGAGCCTTCGAGCTTGCCGCTCAGTGCCGCCTGATTCCCGGGATGGAATGCGCGCCCCTTAAAAACGGGGGTTGCGGATAAACTCGAGTAATTTGTCACTTCGCCACCGTATCCTGTACAACGGCACGCCCTTCATCGTTCACGTAAAAAGTGAGTCGCTTTCCTCCCTCTTGCCCCTCTCCCTGCACCGCTCCCTCGCTTTCGCATGTCGAGTTGCACGAGATATGACTTTCTGCTCGCGGCAGAAATGAAGAAAAAAACAACTACATCCACCAAGTGGAAGTCATTTTGTTTCATTTTCGACTGTTTTGCGACCGATTACTTCCTCTACGTTATATTATATAGTAGTTTGTTTAATCACGTTTTTTAATCACAGTCTTTTTTTTCGTAAAGATTTATTAATATATCATCTACGTTGTAAAAGAGACGCTATATACTTTATAAAATATTACAAGAATTTTAACTTTAATCCCCCCAACTAGAGTCGTTCATGTCCCCCCCGCCTATTTCTAATAGTTGTAATATGCGTTTTTCGACAAATAATTGTTACAAAAAAATATTTAAACAAATACTTTCGAAATTTTCTTTACATTGATTTTTAGTCGAAGGTATAAAGAGTTTATAAACATTTTTGTGAAATTTTTCGAAGCTATTAATAGTGAAAAACGCACTGAACATAAAATACGCTGGTTAGACGAATTAAGTTGTGGAAAAAATGTTGGAGGGATTAGGGTTAACTAATCCGCTCATAATTTTTACCAATTTGTATTTCACCTAGAAACAATTTGTTATTAAAAGATCTATCTTCAGTTTGTGTCAATTATTACAAAGCTGCTATTACTCGTTCGTATTTTTGCGATCAAAAAGGACCTAATGAATCCCGGGGTAATATCGTTTCGCGACATACGACAGCTTTAAGAAAATCGAGAGTCGAGAAGTTACGCTCGTTATCTTCGCTCCTTCTTCTTGTCTCGTACTCTGGTCTCTTCTTCTGCACGTGCATTATCGCGCCAAAAATAGTCGAAGTCAAGATTGCGCGGTGGCGAACGATCATATCGATTCTAGATCGTTACTTGCTGAAAGAAGCCGGAGATTCTATCGTCAATAACGAACGCGAGCGGAAAGAGGCGAACCGTCGCAATTTTAAGACTTTTTCTTTTATTCTGTTCACGAAAGCGCAACCACGTCGTGGATATGGCTGTGTGTGTATGTGCGCACGCGTATGTATGTACGTGCTTATGTGTAAAATGCAGTAAAAAGCACATGACACAATCTGAAGGCGCTTAGTTTCATCTTTCTTCGACTCGCTCGCTTTTCATTGTTTTATCCCCCTCCCCCCTCTACCTATCTATCTATCTATCTATTTATCTATCTATCTATATTTATCTCACACACACACACACACACACACACACACATACACAGATATATTGTGGAAAATTTATCCTATTTCTCTAAAGAGGTTTATGCAGATAAGGAATAAAGAGGGTAAACGCGTATTTGCGTTAATCTGCGAGAAGGAGTAAACTCTCTAGACGCAATTACAGATGATACACCGCGCTTGTTTGCGGACCGCTATTACGAGACTGAGCAATGTATAGCTAAAAGCTTCATTTAGCGACGATGAAATTCCAGCAAAAGAATGCTTTACACAACAATCTCCCTTTTTCTCTCTCTCTCTCTGTTTTATTAATATTTTAACAGGATTCTAATGTTTCATAATGTTACAAACATTATTGACGAGTTGATCGACTTAGTGCCTAAATTCACTCCTAGTGTGTCTGATGAGACGGTTCAGGTCGATATTGGCTTATGGCAATGCATATGGCCGAAAACACGTCGATGCACGCCTCAGCACAGACGGCGAACTCGCAAGTGCAACGCGCCACGATCAAACGTTGCAATTAAGTAGGCGCGCCGGCCACTATCTCGTCGCGAAATCTATCTACGTGTAGTACGCCCGCGCTACCGATACTATGTACCTATTCGTGGTCACGAAAATGTATGCTGACTGTACATTAACTGCCAAACTTCGAGGTTGATCGATATTGCTTACATTACTGCCGACGAAGAGTAATTGTATGGAGACGTGTAACGAAATATAATCTAACTGCTCTCGATATAGGTTGAAATTACGTTACATTACATTGATTACGCGCGATATATGTAAGTGGGACGTATATACGTCAAAAATCTGTCATGGGAATGACTAATTAATTATTAAACTAATTAAGTAATAATTAACGATATTGGAGATACTTGTGCAGCTACAAACGTGATATTAATATTATTAGAGTATTAAGATATTAATATTAATATCATATTATTGATATTAATATCATTATCATGATATGTGTCAATAAAAGATTGTAGAGATTGGAATTTTCCGCGTCAAATCATGACAATGTATTAATTATCGATAACCGAAGCAATGGTTTTGTCTCTCACGTCACGTAAACCATCGAGTATCTTCCCTGGCCTCGGACTTCTTTTCCTGCCGTTGTTAATTCCGTGTCTTCCGCCAATTTGTTTTACGGAAGATAAAAATAAGGAGTATGTTGTTCGATTACGAGATATGGGTAACTCACGAGCGAGGAGTTATTGCAGATAAGGGACATAGTGGACGAGGGTGTGAGTCGCGCAAGATGGAACACTCGTTTGTCATCGCTGAATAATCGCGCAGAACGGCACGAGGAGGGAGGTGTAGTGTAGTACGCAAAAGGGTGAGAGTCACAGCAGGGGTGGGCGTTTAAAAGTACAATAGAGACCATTTGCCCTCGACCCTTGCGCAGCGGTCCGCTCTCTTCTGTTCTCCACGGACGGGGTCGAAAGTGCCTCGCAAGAGGTTGGAATTCGCTTCATTGATGCAGCTATGTCTTGGTATGCGTGCAAGCACGGCTATTCCGCGTAGAATATACGAGACGAAGCCACTTCTTTTACCACGGGTATGTTCTTGACAACATCGGACAAGGTGGACTGATGATAACGGCAGTGACGGGGACAATGATAATAACTAATAGCGTCTTCTACCTGTATTTCCGAACATCAGCACGTTTTTGTTACGCACTAATGCCGCCGTCCTCCGCCGTAATTTATCACTGTCACGTGCGCGTGCACTCCTTCAGTATCGTGTTGGTAACAGCCATTTTATCGTGCGAGACAATGAATACAATCTCACGTAAAATAACAGAATTTATTATTCTTTATTGGCTAGGTACTTGACTGTGCTGCGGTTTTTCTTTTTACATTTTACTTCCCAATTGTTTAACTCTCCTGAAATAAATGAACCAACTAATATGTTTGAAATTTATTTGCCTTCAATCTATTGGTTACATGCCAAAGCACGATTATTGTCTTTTTATTCTTATATAAGATAATTTGAAATAATTAGAGTAAGAGATGACTATTTTTGAATTAAAGAAAAAAATCAGATAAAAAATACTTTTCGAGACAAGGAAGGAACTTTTTTGAGTTGGAAAGGTTTTCTGGATTTTTATTTTAAAATGAAAATTTTCTTTTTTTTATCTGATTTTTTCTTTAACTGATTCATCCTATATATAATGTAATAATTCTTAATGTATATACCATTTTAATAAGAATGTAAGTTTGTTATTTCAATTTTTTTGGATATGTTGTGAAATTTATTTTGCAAACATCATCCAGATTATTATTATTATTATTATTATAAATTATAATAGACAGTTATATAATTATTTTTAGTTACAAATTATTATTATTAGTTATAATTATTTTTATTTTAAATTACAAATTTCTGTATCTCAGAACGACATGGCGTTTCTCGGAAATAACATGTGTGACGGTTTATCCTTCCATCGACACCACCTCTCGAAGATTCTCAAAGATACATATCTCGTTTCTTCCTTAAATTGAGATTGATCGTACATACGAAGTCAGTCCGTCAGCACGTAGTATTACGAGATGTTCCGATTTCGACGACCGGATGTCGTACACTTCGCAATGGGTATCGTTCGCCGAGTTTCGCAATCTGATTTATGACAGCCGGTGATCGCTTACCATCGTATCCCCGGGCAAAGGAGGAGCAATTCGTATCTGCCTTGGATTTGATGGTTCTCAGTGCGACGATCCTCGATATTCCTTGATGTACGTACAATGTGAAATGGTGTAGACTTCACCTTAATCCCAAAGCTTATTATTAAAGATCATTAAAGAAGATTAACATCATTGTTGAAAATTTTGAAAAATTTCTTTTAAAAAACATTTGATTGTATATATGGGCACATGTAGAGATCTTGATATTATAAACACTATTATAAACACTAAATAGATAATATGATAGTATTTCTTTGTAGAAAATATTTCGAATCGAATTAAATGAATTTTTAATTACTTTAATTGAAGTAATACATTTTGAATCCAAATATTAAAATTAATATTACAATTAACAATTAATACGGGAGATGAAATTTTAGTTATTCATGTAATTAAATAATCAGGGTAATGTGATAAACCCACTATGAGGGTCGTTGATCTCTTCTCATCCCCAGCATCAGTAATTATTACGTGAGCGTTGCCGTGCGATGGAGCAAGAAGACGCCATCCGTTCTAATTACTCAAGATGGGCGGAATATCAACATTTGCGCACCAATGCGAACGTGCTCGTTCGGTCGATGCGTCGCACATATATGCGCAAATCGGTCAGAGAGACAGCAGCATTTCGAGTTATGCCTAATGTCTAAGTGATCCAATCTGTAATGCTAAGCACCACCTCAATGTGAGTGCGGTATGTGACAAAGGACTTTGACCCCAGGGCACCGTATATTTAGGTTGACATAAGACTGATCAGAGAGTAAATCCCTTCTCGGTTCGTATTCAATCTTACATTTAAAAACTGAAAAGACAACAAAGAACAAGTGGTAAAGAAAGAAATAGTACCATTCTTTTCACAAGATTCTTCTAATTAAGAATAACTTGTTGATATAATAATTCATTGAAAAGAAGACACATATTAATATTCCGAATATTTGGTATATAAGAGTTTGATAAAGAATACTATTTTTATATATTTATGTCATAAAATGGTATTCTAAAAATTCGAATAAGAAATCTCTAATGCATTAAAGATGCGCGTTATACCTGTTTGGAGGCTTAAAAAAAGGGTGTTTTTCAAGATTTTTTTGTGAGTACAGTTTTAAATTCTCGTTGGCAACTAATATACCATTTAATTAAGCAACTTTTAAAGAGTAAGAAAAAATTTTATTATGAATTTTTTTTTACAAAATGGCGGCTGTAGGATTGCATAAAGGGTACAAGGTTTTTTTGTAGTCCTCCGCGGCGAGCAGTAGAAGTCCCCTGGATTGTCATCTGGAAGCATAAAAAAAATTTTTTCATAATCTACATAAGATTATCTAGTGAAGTACACATGATCATAATTTTAGAATTTTTTTTGAAGAAGTGCGAGGCTTACAAAAAAAATCGCATTTTTCACCAAAAAAAATCGACTTTAACTGTTCATAAAAACAAATCCTCTTCATCAATTTTAAAAATCGTGTGTACTTCACTAGATAATTTAACTAAGAAGCTGCAGTTAAATTTTCAGGTCAATTGGACGAAAATTTTTCGAGTTCTACTGCTCGCCGATTTGCAAAATATGGTTTCGAGAAAAACGCGTTTGAAGTTTCACAACGCTATAACTTTTAGAAATGTCAATAATTTGGTCAATAAAAAATTTTTACCTTCACTCTGCTATCCCAGCACCATATAATTGCCCCTCAGTGGTCGTATTTGTCTCCTCCAGCTCTTTTCTCATTGAAGTAATGCTCCGTCGAGCATTTTTTGCAGCATCGGAAAGCGAGTGCTCGGCAGCTTTGATGCGATTTTCGTCCGATTCCAAGCAAAAATCATATAAATTTCGCCCAACTGACAGTCCGAGTGTATCGTAAACAGGAAATAAGCTCGATAATCCATCATTAAAATTCAAAACTGCGATATCAGTGGCTATGTCAACCACTTTTTTCCCGCTCGAAACAGCCTTTGGTGCGATGGACCACACGACGGAATTGAATGACTCGTTCGCATTTTGCGTGTATCCACCCAAGCAACGTGACAGAAGATCGTCCGAACTAAGGTCTTTGTATATCGGTTTTATGGCTTTGAAAATAACTTCTGGCATAGGTGGCTTATGCGTATAACTTGCTAGCGAACCTAAAGCTTTAGCGCGCTGCCAAGAGCACCAAGAATTGACTCCACTCGGACACTTGTCATGTTGCGGTTTTTCATCAGAAGATATTTTGTGGTATAAGGTCGCCCAGATGTCATTCCGCATTTTTTCGACAGATCCAGTATTTCTCCGAATAGCAAGCCCGTAAAAAATTGTGAGTTCGTCAATAAGTTTACCGGTTAGTTTACCTCGGCCTCCGAGACCCTTAGTCGTTTTTATGAGATTACGTAGTCGAGTTCCCATCCTTTTCTCGACATGACCAACGCACTCTTTTTTAAACACACTGCAATTTTCGTATGGTTTAGCATCAACAATGCCTTTATAAGTTTTCGAATCTCCGTCACCTATATAATTCAAGTATTTCACATTGTGAAGCATTTCGGAGCGTTGAAACATCTCTACTACCGAATCAACTTCCATTTTCCCGGCCGATCCTGTGTGGTTCGCTTCGCATTGCGACTCATGTTTAGCATATTCTTCTTCATATTCAGCCGTACCTACTTTCCTCTTCCAGTATTCACAAATTTTACAATATTTAGATTTAACACACACATCTAAAACTTTGCCTGTATGCCAACCAATTAGTGTGGTAACACCGAAAAGTGAAGAAAAACCTCTCTTTCTCCATGAACCGTCCCCCGATACAGTAAGTCCATTGTTTTCACCATGATTGATAGAAATCAGTTTTTCTTTTTCAGCGGCTTCTTTTAGGCATAACGTGCGCACACTGTCTGTAGCAATTGCAATATTGGCAACGATTTTGTCATATGTAACTTGAAAAACCGGCTTTGGAAGGCACATAAAAGCACAAAACTTCTTGATCCCGTTGATGCCGATGCCCAACAAACGCATTGCAAAAACAATACGTGTATTAATCTCATATCCACGATTGTTTATTAGTGGGCAAGTGTTCATTGAATGATCACTGCAATTTTTACAAGTTAAAATGATTTTAGATCCGAGCCCACGCCTGCTCCCTTCCGAAAACGACACATCACCTTTGCACTGTTTACACACTACAACTTGTGAAATGGCAGTAAAAACAGTGAGAAAATTTACGAATCGATAGCCGAATAAGTCATCTACATCCCTATCATATTTATCATCCACTTTCAGTTTTTTCGCCGACGTGCTCACAAACTCCGAATCGGCTTCAAATGAATGACGGTTAGGCGGGCGTCTATTTTTAATATTGCTTCTTTTATGAGCTGTACTTAGGTTTTTATTGCCTTTACGGCCAGCATACAACTTATCACTCATATTTCACTACTTTTCAGTGATAAATAGTCAAAATAAGAGCACAAACGCGGAACGACAACTTAAACTGCAGCAAACAGCTGAGTGACGAAACACATGTTTTCACAGTGGTAAAGAAGTAATACTCAGTATATAATAACGTTACTATAGTATGTGCTAACATCTGTGACTCAATTTTGAACTATATTCTCGACGATCGATAAGCCATAAGCGTTTTTATGCGCGCGAGATTCAAAAATGCAGCGTCAACGGTAAAGTTAAAATTATGCACTTTTACGCTTCGGAACTGCTCCAGAAAAAATAATTTTAAGAACATTTCCAAGTTGTTTTCATGCAAGGACGTTATTGATTATTAATCTAGGGATGTTATAGTGTATTTTAAGCCAATAAAAAAAAATCGCAGAAAAAAAAATTTTCAAACAGGTATAACCCTCGAGAGACATTTTCTCGTAAAGTTTAATCTATGACGAAACTCTTTCAGAGATTGATTTAGTCTGTCTTTCTTCCACAAACGCTGCCGACTTACAGTTATTAAACATTTTTTTCCCTTCCGTTCAATCGATAGCTCGCGATCTCTTTGATCCATTTTCTCCATTTTCTACGAACACTGCAGATTTTAATACGTTTTCAGTCTTCAGATCTCTATAAACTCCATTTTAATCCTCCGTTTTGCTAACGGTCCAGTTTTCTTTTCATCCGCGCTCCTTGGTTATAACAGAGAGACCTTTTTTACGACGCAAATATGGTTACATAGACGAAGAAGAAATGCATAACAGAAGGGAAAAATGAAACAAAATGGTGACCTATTTATTGTGCTTAACCGTTCGTATATTAGAGCCGACCAGAGATTGAACGAGTGTCATAAATTTGCATCGTGCGTTGTTCATTTTTTTTCAACAATGACTTTAATAATATTAAGAAAGATAGATAGGTCGGTAAATAAAAGATTCTATTTGGGAGATAATTCGCCTAATGACTAGCTGCCACCTTAAAAATCGATACTCAGTAATACTTTTGCAATAGGTCACTCCTTGTATACACATGCCGTAACGACATCCATTTTCATCAAAACATGATGATAATAAACATTACATGGCATTTGACATACCTGTATGAAAAAGCGGCGGTTTATTGATTGTTGGGAGGGATTGCCCTGGCCCATTATTAATACATTTCATTTCTGATACACGGAAATGCCACATGTAATTATCGCGACGCGCTAATCAATTTGGAGCGTTCACATTTCAATAAATTTTGTGTGAGCATTATCAAGAATATTTTAGTCATTATCGCCGTAATTTCACAAATGCCAAAAACGACATCACACCACCTCCAAATATAACGGGAATAATTACAACAAATTTTCGACGATTCGTAAAAAAAAAAAAAAAAAAAAAAAAAAAACTCAATGTCGGGATTCACAGTTGATAATTCATTCGTATTTGTGACGACAGCGTCTTAAACTGAGAATACAAATTACGTATCTATCAAACGTCTTGAATACTCCACGGTCATGTTCAATCGTGACGTCAAAGGCGAAAAATAACACGCTGAAAATTCTTACGTGCCATTTTCAAATAAAAAGATATTTGGATGCAAAACACTTTCATGTCGCTTTAGCACACCTATAAAATCCTACGAAAACTATCTTTTTCTCTTGACAGTTAAACAGCCGTAAAATGTGAATGTAATACGAATCCTATGTCATATAGTCATGACTCGCGCGGCGTCATATGCCTAAGATTCGTATTACATTCACATTTTATGGCTGTTTATTAACTGGGAAAAGGATAATTTTTGAGAAATTTTACAAGCTAAAGTTATCTGAAATGTTTTTGCATCCAAATATCGTTTTATTTGAAAAAATGACACACAAAAATTCTCAGCGTGACATTTCTCGCCTCTGACGTCACGATTCCACATGGCAGGAGCTTAAAGAATTGCGGCTAATAATATTGCAATTAATATTTTGCAAATGTATTCACAATTGTATTTTGTGATGATGATACTCATTATTAGAATATTCTCAATATAATTATTCAATACAATTGTCTCGATTTTAAAACTTTTTTCCATTATAATATTCTCAATACAATTGCGCCTCGATTTTAAGACTTTTTTCCTAATCGCATAAATCTCCAGACATTTCATGAAGTAACGGCGTCGATAACCCACACGTACAATCGTTAAGTCCCTTCCCTCTTCTTAACGATAGACGTGTTATTTATGGCGGCCAACGCGTCTCGAATCAATTGGAACGACGAGCCAAATCGCGTCTCCGTCCAGCCATTTGCGAGCGGCGGCCAGAACGGCTGTTTCGGATCGAAGGGGTCGTTTCTTACGGGTTGTTAGCCCCGATCCTACGAGCCATTACCGACATTACGTTATCTCGGCGCGCTCCTGAATGTTATCGTTCGACTTCCACACCCACACCCGTGCCAATCTGCCCCCTGACTTCCGTTTCCTCCTGTCGCCTCCGTCGAACACCTCTTGTGTGCCTCTCTCTGGCTAATCTCCTCTCGGTTGCATGACTGCAGGCTCGTCATAAAGCACGCACACTCGCGTGATGCACACGTAAGATTCCCGAGTATCCCTCCGAGACTGGAAAAACCAACTGCACCCCAAGATGAAATCGAACGAAGATGAAAGATGGTTTCAAAGCGGAAGCGAGGAGCCACGTCCTTGGCGATAAAAGGAATCTTTCAGGTCCTGGACTCGCCAGTGTGAATTGCCAGCGCGATATACGCACGGTTGCTGGGTAGTTACTCGTAGAACGGATGGACACCCACTCTCCTCTTTCTGAGCAGAAGCAATCTTGCCCTTATGGCGTATTCGCACACCGTGCCTCGAGCGAGACGATCGTTCTCGTGTCAATGGACGATGAATCCATCCGCGCGCGGTTTATCTAGCTAATACTACGCGTCGTCGCCGACGCTCTCGATGATTTATATTACGATGCTACTAGGGACCTCGTGCATTTTTTTCGTCGGCATTATGCGTGATATTGTAATGCACAACGTTGCCTCTGCCGACGACACCAAATTTGAATTATATCAACCTGGTCGTTGACTTTTATCTTGTCACATGTTTCTTTTCCACCACAGAAAGTGGAATAAGCTATGTTTATGTCCTTATTTCAACACCATATACATTCATCTTTTGCTGCTCTCCATTTTCTAAAAAAAAAAAAAAAAAAAAAAAAATGTTGTGTATGGTAACTTAGAATTCGTACGATTCGAACTAGACACAACTTTCACACACTGTTATACGTTGACAAAATGTAATTGAATTGTGGACATGATTTTTAACCTTTAGCTTGCACTGTACCAAAAGCCCCAGGCAAGTTCAGCCAATTTTTGTTTAAAATTCATTTCATTTCTCCAAATAAATACCTTTTTTTCAACATCCCCTGTCAGACTATTTTTTTCTGAAAATGTATCTCAAGAGTATCCAGTTAATTTTTTAGTTTTTAATATCAAAAAATGGAAGAGTTTTGAACTCTTAAGTGAATTTTATCTTAAAAAAAATTTTTTTCACAGTTACTGTTAAATTTGATTAAAATCAAATGGCATATGTTACAACAAGTATCAAAGAATATATACCTGAAGAATACCTGAAAATTTTTTAAAAAATCAATAGTTTTCTCGCAGCAAACATTTTTTATGCCCGAGGTCTCAAACGGCCCAGTGTGCCAGCTATGAAATTCTGGAGAAGTGTGCCAGCTAAGGGTTAAATTACAAATTACACATTTTCTAAGCGGTTTAATTCACACAATATGTATTATGACGATCGTGCAAAGCCGGGTGACGTTAAATATCTTTTCGCGAGATAGATATCGCGTTACGTGATCAATTCGGAAAACGTGCCTAATGAACCTTTGTTAGAAGATATAGCAGCGTTTGCATGATAGAGCTGTAACATGATTATATCACTTATGTAATTTGTATGCGCGCCCTCAGCGTCGTGCATGGCGCGGTAATAAATTCGCGATAATTACACCGGATATAGCTACGCGAAGTTATTAACTGGAAAGGTTTCATTTAGATCTCACGCAAAAAGCTTAAACGATGCATAAACATATACGGACATATCTCCGTAGTCGTTGCGTTTGCCAATTATAAATCGATACGTTATATACGATGACATAATTGGAACGCGAGCAATCTGTCGCCGCGTGTTACCCGAATGTGCGTATATCATGACTTCTCGTGGCCGGTGGCTGCGAGGGTTGGCAATATTTACCGTGCGCTAATATTGGCCTTTGCTATTGGCTATTTGCCAGTAAATAGAAATTTTCCCCGTAGTCCTGGATACTTCAGCAGAGTATCAACGACGTACACATCGAGCAACTACCCGTCGCCTTTGTACTGCGCGAAAACTTGGTACACAATTCTGGAAGACGTAAACTGTACTTCCGTAAAAATAGGACGTCAGCATCTCTAAGTACAGTTTTCTAAATGTGATAAAATAACTT
Organism: Crematogaster levior; assembly: GCA_901521435.1. Taxonomy (NCBI): domain Eukaryota; kingdom Metazoa; phylum Arthropoda; class Insecta; order Hymenoptera; family Formicidae; genus Crematogaster; species Crematogaster levior. The sequence continues at coordinate 168,973 of CABEGB010000643.1, forward strand.
CTCGATGCTGACTGGAAGATTTTTCTGTGCGGGACACGTGTCGCGTCGCGGGAAAGAATCACACAAGAAAGGGAGGCACAAGTCGAAACTAAAGTGAAGCACTGTAGAAAAATAACGGAGATAAATCGTAGCGTTTACGATCACGGAGGGTATGTCACTTTGGTGGCTGTAACAATCGCGTCAGTTGCCACGCAACTTCCTCCGCAGTTGTAACAGTAAACTGCTGTGACTTTTATTCGTTATATACGTAGATACCAAGACGATGCACTATAATATGTACGTAGATGTGTACTTTTCGCGCGACGATCTGTCGCGAATCTAATGCAGACACGGCAGTGTCTGTACAGATGTTAAGACATCACACTCGCGACGGGCGGTGGTATCGAAAAATGTTAAAAGCATTCGGTACATTTTTACGTTAAATAGATACCTATTTCCATTCGTGTGACAATTGAAACGAGACTGTTTGTACGCTTTTCTCTCACTGAAAGGAATCTGTGGAACACTTATTCACGCAAGACATAATCAGAGAAAGAAAGGAAAAGTTAAGAATAGCGACAAAGTCAGAAAGAGTGATTATACAGTTGGTCACGCGACGTAATAAACTAAGCTATCCGTTAGATGTCTTTATCTTTGCGCTATTAACTGCAATGTTTCCTCAGCGTTTCTTAAAGGGTAAGCGATTTTCCTGTTAATTGTTCGCCGTTTCTACGACAAAGGAAATAAGTCCTGGTCACGTAATGGTCATGATTAATGGATTACGACGCGCTGTAAATTATAAGTCGTGAGGTGTAGTAAATAGTAAAGTATAGTAGACAGTTCACGATCAGACACGGCGCGCAAGTAGTAGCGGCGCTGATAAGGCGAACAGTAGATACGGCGCGCTTTGAACAGCCTTAGGATAGTGTCTTGACATATCTTAATCTCATGTCATCATGGATAATGAATATGAATATACAGAATGTGTTGAAAAATTACTAAAGAAGAACTATTAAAAGCTCGTTAAAACAAACTGCGAAACCTGTATATTTATACGCGTAAACATATAAATTTAAAATTCGATTTTGTTTCTGTTGAAATACAGAATGCGATAATTAATATACGAATAGAATTATTAATAGAACATGAACCAAAATGACATTATTAATTATAATAGAACGTATTTATCATATCAGGATAATATCAAATCAACCATGTTTCTCGTTGTAAATCGTTCGTTAAGTTGCGCGCGTAACTGTTAGTCATATGTACATTATGTGGAATATAATTTGGAACGCAAAACAAATCTGAAGATTAAGATACAATCTTCAGAATCGAGCGCGATATCGAACTACACAATGGGCATGTACATATATATGCGGGGTAATGTATCTCGCGTTGGCGGAAAACTAATTACGTGTACATATATCAGCAGTATATATTGGACTTTCATTCGGAATAAATATGTTCGAGGAAAATAACCTGTCCCTAAGGGAAAACCATAGGCAGGTTCGTGACACAGGGGAAATGCCGATAATAATGGAACAACAACCGTGGGATGATTATTATCAAATAGAAAGGGAGTCGCGCAATCACATTACTATAACTGAATGGGTTAACCCATAATTAGAGAGACGTGCACCGGTCTGCGCTACCATCGTTTGTATCATCGCGAATCCGATCGTAGATCCGCATTGACCTCATTGCCAGTTGGATTGAACAAATAGCGGTTGGTAAATAGATTGACGAAGAATGAACGATGGAGGACGTGGACGAGCACCCTTGTCTCCCTCGGCTAACCACTTCCGCACACCGAGCTATCTCTCTCTCTCTCTCTCTTTCTGCCTCTTTTTGCTTTTTGCTGAGATGAAAGTTGCTTAAATAAACTCGGCTTCGATAAGGATCGCAAGTAAAGGAAAATAAATTACTTCGGTAGTAATGTCGAGCGACCCACCTTATTACCTCAGGCTGCTGTTAATCCACCCCCATCATTTTGCGTTCACCCAGTTTTGTTCCAACGCCCTGCTCGTTTGACAGAAATAGCAAGGTGGCATCAAAGACGCTGAAGTGCTCTTCTCTTTTCTTTCCTCAGCACTCGAGATCAAGTATTTTTCTTTTCTTCGGAAACATGAATAAAACGAATATATATAGCGCTATTTAATTAACAGCGCAGTATGACGATGATACGCGATAACGTTACAACGTTTAACTAACGAAACTGTCTTATGGTCGCTCATAAACTTTCCGCTCCGCGCTGACATTGTATTTTTAATTCGTTTCAAACATTCCAACATTTTCGTATTCTCGCACTGCACACGAACTTACACTGCATTATCGCGTGCTTTTTTAATTTGTATGAAAAAAATATGAAAATCCTTCCACGACTTCACAACCGTATTTCTGTTTGTTACAACGTCAACATATTAAATTCACTTTTGTGTCTGATATTTCTCGTTTTTTATACCAAATGTCCTGCAACCATCTCGTATATCATTTCTGTAACATATTCGGTCTGATATGCATTTGGTACGCTTATTACTTTTTTTTGGTTTTCCATTAATGAGTTTGTCTTGAACAACGTGACGTTTGTATTGCTACATGGAAAATTACAATACAACGATTGATGTTGTATGTATGTTCACTTGGCGCATAATTCTGAAGATTGTTGTCCGACGGTGGAAATTTAAACATCCGCAGTAGTGGTAATTGTGACACCACACATTTAACGTTCTCCCGCCGTCCCATCTGCACGGTGTGTGCCGTCCGTTTTCTCGTTATGACGTTACCACCGGGGTGTGTACACACTAACCAAGCGGTGGTTAATGGACCGGGACAATAAAGCGAATGGTGTTACATCGATTACTAGTCTGGAACGAAACTTTCCGCGATTCGGCAGTAACTCTAAATATCGAGGTATCGGTTCATATCCTGGATTCTCCGGATTAGTTAGACCCGGTTAGTCCACGACAAGTAACGGCCACTCTTCGACACCCGTTATATGTGAAACAGTGTCGATTACGTTAGCCTCTTCATTCTTCCTTTTGCTTGTCTCTCGCTCATCATGAAATTTATTATTTTTCATATTTGCAAGGGCGCTGTTTATTCAAAACAATTAAATCCCGAAACAAACATATTAATTTGTGTGTTTCTCTCTTCAGCAACAGTTCGACAGTATTTGCTTAATTAATGATGAAACAAAGATATGATCTGATATTCGAACATTTTTTATTTTCAAAACTGGGCTAAAGTATTGAACTTATAACTAGAGAAAAAACATACAGGTTTGTTAATACTGAATAACATTCCGTTTCACATTTCATTATTTGAGATTTTTTTTTCTATTTTGAAAACTTTTATTGTTATAAACTTGTTATTTGTAATGATATTGTAGATGATACTGTAGATTTTTATTTCTATCTTTTTATCTTTATTCGTCTCAATATTGCAAGGCACATTGCATTGTATATTTTGTGAAATAACGAAAAGAAAGTTAACGACGTGCTTAACTGTAGAATGCTACGATGCGAACATTTATACGGAGCAACGAGAGACAAACGAATATTTCCGAGTAATTTTATAAATTGGGAATGTCGATACTCGCGAGAAATTGATGATTCAGTGAGGTGTAATAAAATAGACACAAATCAGCCGAGCGTGCTGTGCCAATATCTTGTGAAGTCGTGCAGTTGTTAAATACTCACGAAAACCATCTCGTAAGGTGTGCAATATTAAGAAGCAGCCTTGATCGGGCCAGCCCGTCTGCTCGAGCTGGAATTGAACCAACCGAATTCATGAGTCTACTTTCGTAGAAGTTTCCATGCAGCGAAGTACTTCGCCAAGTTTCATTATTAAGCTTTCAAATTCGTAGTTGACCGGCCCATTATTCTTTTTCTTTCGAGTTTTTTTACTCCGTTTCTTAAAGATTAGATATGGCTGTTGATCATAAAATAATTGACATTGTGTGTGTGTGTGTGTATAAAAAAAGTTTTCGAAAGGATAAAAAGGTAATAAAATGAAACAACTATTTTTATTTTTGATTATAATTATTTTAATATATTTCTAAATATAATTTTTATTATAATATATTTTTTAGAACAATAAATTATATATGTATATATATAATTTTTCTATATCATTAAAAAAATATTCTTTTTGTCCTTAAAATGGCTTAACTCTAAAAATCACTTCTTTATTGCGCGCATACTTTACAGTTCCTACAGTCCCAGTAATTTTTTATTTTCAAAATTGAAAATAAATGATTTATATGAAGGAAATGCACCAGTAATGAAAAAGTAATTTCCACAATATCAAACTATTTTAAAGATAAAACTTTTTAATATTTTTAGTGATGTAGAAAAATTTATTCTAAAAAATATGTTGAAATAAAGTGTGATTGTAAAATATTGTATTGAAAAATAAAAATAATTATTTTATTTTTGTTTCACTATCACTATTTTACAGCTTTAAGCCGGAAATTTATGACTTCAATACTGTGTGAATATAATTGAATAGGACATTCATAACGGAACATTGAATTGAATTGAATTTATAAATAAAATATGTTTTTGCACATTAATAGTCACAAGGAAAAAAATGTAGTACTTCTAAAATTAGAAAATAAAAAAATAGGTATTCACAAAGTTCTTCACGAGTTATACATATATTTTTCTACATCGCTGTCATTATCCTGTATATGAAGACTTAAATCAATATTAAAACTTTTTGTAAGGGCTACCAAAATTATCTGAGAGAGAAAGAGAGAGAGAAAGAAAGAGAGTTGTCAAGAAATTATTCTTCCTCCAGAGCGTACGAAGGTATCGGAAGAATGGAGAGAAAATGGCTGGAGAACGGTGATAGAAGGGCAAAAATTGTCTCAGAGATATTTAATCATCGAAAGGAATTGTCATGTGACAAACTTAAAAACTATTCTTTCCTTTTACAATGATAATCGAACCGGTGCTTTATGTCGAGTGGACGCAGGATGTAAAATATACAAAGGACTCTCGCCCGTGAAGCAGATTTGAGGACATGAATTCGAGCGAATGAGAGCAACTAAAGATCGTGGATGAAATTAAAGAACAAATAAGAGACAAGATGAAATGGGCGATGGTGTATCGTGGCAAACTGTGCTTTTTCTTTTAACAAGCCGGTCGAGCGGTAAAGTTCTTTTTGCGGCTATTAACTTCACCGCGCGCGGCCCATAGGGGAAACGGATTCATGTAAAATTCATTCGGAGCCACCGGCAGTTCGGACAAAGTAAGGGCCTGAGGAGAAAGCGAGTTTTATGAAATTTACCCTGTCATTGTCGCAATGAGGACATCGGGATATATAGTTTTTTAATGAGTCACCTCCTTCATCTCGCTTTTTCTCAAGTTGGATTACGGCACGTAATTTATATCGAAACCTTATATAAGCTGAGTAACAGAGACTACATTGATATTATGTTTACGTGAAAATTATTAATATGTATACGTGAAAATTATTAAGCAAATAGAAGGAAACGAGACATTCGAGAATCGTTCTCTTTGCAGGTTGAATTTCGCGAATATTTGGCGACGGAAACAAGCACTGAGAAACAAGCACTGAGAAACAAGCAATGAGATGACTAAAATAAATTACGTACATTTTGTAAATAAAGCAGACGATTTTACTTTCTAACCATAAAGTTTTCTCTGTTTATGTTAATGGATTGTTCTTTCAAGATCCGCTTTCTCAAGATCCGCTTTCTCGCAGCGGTTAGCGGATGAGTTTCCTGAGATCCGTTTTATACCTTTATGTCTTTTCCTTTATTTTCTCTTTCTTTGAAGCTTGCAATAACTTTTTAATTCTTACCACTCTTCTCTGACATTAGTTTCGTTTCCGTCAAGCATTGTGCTGTTTACAGAACCCTTCAGCTAGTCGTATCACCACGGTCTGCACATTCTTCAAACTTATAGCACAAACGTTTAAAGGGGTGCGTCAAGGATAAGTCGGCGTTACTTCCGGCATTACTTCTGGGCAAAGAGTTGAGTGAGCGAAGAGTAGTTATTACTCGGAATTTACTACCCATCCTTACACATAGCTGGAATTCCTTTTTCGAACACGAAAAGGAACTACGAGAGAGTTATAATGCAAAAGACATGCCGGGAAAAAGGTCGAAGATTTTTTTCAATAGAACTGCTTCTGATTGTTTTGTTTGAAGAAATTGAAAGACAGAAGTTGAAATGACAAGTTTGAAAAGTTGAGAAAAAGTTATAGATTGTAACAATATCATCAAGAACACGGTTAGGATCTACGGGTAACGACGAGACAAACCGTGTATCTCTATACGCGAGTAATAAGAAACCGAACACCGAACGCAACAATCTCTGAAGTTTGCAAGAAAATATTAACATCGCATATTATAGCAAATATCATCCCCACGTTGCATTTTCAATGCAACCGAAGCAGTCGAAGGCATCTTTACGCAAATATGCAACTTCCATTATCCTTCGTGTGGTACCAACGCCGGCGTAACGTTAATTAGGATCCACGGCGGGATGTGCAACCACCACCATTTGCTCGAAATAAGGGTTGGATACCTACTGGAAGTTTAGCTCACCGACCAGGCTTCTCTTGTGAGTGCATCGCGCACGAGAATATTTGCCCTGTTCGGCGCCTTCCGCGCTAATAAACCGTTGCTACCTCTTGCTACCGTCGCTAATTACTCGACGAACGAACGCCCTCCGCCCTCCGTACTCTATCCGTCGAAGTACCGTGCGTTGCTCCTCCAATCTCACACCCCTCTAAGCGCGAAACTACTTACTACTCCTTAGTCGCGTGAAAGGTATTCTTGGAATTTCTACGAGATTGATGCCGCTTGCAACAGCGAGCGCTTTATTATCGGACACAGACACAAAGATAATTAATTTCATCTTTATGAAGCTGTAACTACGCGTGTATTTCGTTAATGTAATCAAATCAATCTGTAATAAAGTGAAATGTTCTGTAGTCTCAAGTCTAAATATAAACATTGTATTTCTACATATATAAAATTTCTACGTGTTAATATGGATAAGTATTGGATTTTATTAGTGCTGAAATTATTTTAATGACATAGACATTAATCGGCACTGTCCCGTGAGAATTTCTCAAATTCCCGAGGATCCGCAATCCCTTTCGCATTACTTCGCTTAGATCGAACCAACGGAAACTCGGTAGAAACTTTCGCTCAAGTGCGACCAGGCGTCGCGGGTGGATAGAGTTAGCAAGAGAAATAGAATTAGAAGGCACGCGAGTGGAAGGCCTTAAATTTATGTAATTAAAAGTAAGTATTTTCAATACGATGTGTTGCGTTTGTTAAATCCTAGTCGTCGACACGCTCAGATGCATCTCGATCAATTATCTTCCTCGCGAAATGTCAGGCGTACAAACTTGTGCGAAAACAGGCGACGGGCTCTTCATCGGACGTTTCAGGATGCCGTTGACGTGGTTTTTGCTTTTGACAGTCCGCTTTCACAGAGGACGACGCTACGAGATCACGTCGTTCAAACTCGGAGAATTGCTTAAACTTAGAGTGGCGTGAGGCAAAGACGAGCGGAAGCAAATCAGGGAAAAGGGGGAAAAATGGAGAAAGAAAAGATCGCTCAGATGTCAATCGTGGGAACGAGTAAGTTATTAACGTTTCAAATCACCCGAAGGCCTCGAGGACTTTGTTGCGGGGAAAAGCTGTTTAAACTTGAAACGTTCAGTCCTCTTCCGCGCCCGTCTCCGGCGACATTGACGACGACAGTGACGACGACGATGGCGATTTCGCAGGATACCCGATGACCCTGTATTCGCGCCCATGTAGACGTTCGTCTCGTATTCCCAGAGGGTTTAATTAAGAGGGCGTGTTGTCGGTGCCTCGTCGCCGTTGATCAATAGCTCAAGGGATACTACGTGCTGTGATTCTCTCCGTTTCGCATCCATCTATCCCGATTTCCCGTCCTCTTCGCAACCTCTTACGGTTCGGCGGTGGGACGAGTTGACGTATCTCGATCTATCTAACCGTCCATCTTTCTCCCACCGAGCTGGCTTCGATTTCTGTCACTAATACACGACGGGCTCTTTGATGTCGAGGACTGGAAGACACTGTCATCGCGTCGTCATGGATACCTATGGTACTTGAAAGGCGAAGAAAACCTCTTAGCCTCCTTTCCGCAAGAAATTAAGCGATCCTCTTTTACGTGATCGGGAAATCAAGCACACATTCTCATCTATAATGCGCGCTGCATCGTACGTATCTTGATTTCATACACTTGACGCGTACGCTCCATTTAATTGAAGGATAAGTCCGTCTAATTGAAAGTGCGACGAGACGATAGTGCGATGAAACTACCATTTTGAATCTCAAAGTCTGATTGAAAATGCGACGAGACGGTAGTTTGATCGTCGTATGAAATGAAAAGCCGTCAGTTTCACGATACACACTGTAAGTACTTGTTTATGAGTTAATTTGCAAATCATAATCTGTAATAAAAATCCGATGAAAATTTAACATTCTAATTTCTGAATAAATCTCATACAAATTTGACGGAGAGATTACGTTAGACTAAATTTACTTTGCACATTTTAGCATAGAAATCACCGCTAAATAGTTATAAACTGATAAACAAGACGAATGTATTTTATCGATACGAGAAATCGGAATTTTTTCTACAATTTTTGCATAATGTCTATATTTGCGGTAAAGTTAATAAACCACATTGATCATGAATAACTCTTCTTTTCACTCGTTTTAATGGCGTTTTATATTGGGATTGGCAGCTCGAAGCCAATATCGGTACCGATATTCTTCGTCAGTATCGAATATTTGAGAGTGTTGTTTTAACAGAACGGCTTTCAACGAATATCCTCTTACATTTCCTATATGGAGCTATGAATGAGATGAAAAGTACTATATATGCATTCCATTATTCAAACGACGTTGTTGGGATAATTCTTAATATTGTATGTAACGTAATGTAACGTGATGTTGCAAATAATTATTGCTAGAAATCAACAAATAATTCCTTTGATTTATGTATACGTAACGTTTCGTCCTATTAACGTAAATACGCATAGCTTTGATGAAATTGTCTGTATGTGTGAATTTAGAGAAGGTATGTGGGAGGAATATAAGAGATTCCACACGGAATTATGGCATTTATTATGATGATACACACTAATGGTAACTTCGTTTTTCCTCATATAGGATTAAACTACGCGACAAGCGATTTCTGCGTTACACCGCTTAACACGCAAATTCAATTTTAACAAATTTATCCTAAACCGAGTGATGCGGCGCCCTCAACCAAAGTAATCTGTTTACAAAGTTTTGAACCGGCCCTGTACTTGAGACTCAATTAATAATGGAATTAATGCATCGCCTCAGTAAAGCATATTTACGAAACACAATGATACTTAAAACGGTACAGATTACGCTGAAAAGTTACACGCTAAACTTTTTCTGAATCACAGTCTAACAAGCGTTTCATAATTTTTATATTACTCAAATATATTTTAAAAACACACTTCAGATATTAGAATTATGAATATCTCTTTCACTAGTGAAGGGGTGGGTGATCGTAAATGCTCAACAAAAATTCTTTTAAAGAGATTTTTTTAAAGAACAAATAAACATTAATCAAATTGTTTTGGTAAAGGGTCGTGCAAATAAATTTTGGTAATAGAGATGTGCGATCTACAGCATAGTTTTCTAAATTGTTGAAGCAGCAAATTGCAATGTGCTGAACCACTTAACCGCTGCCGGCGCGCTGCGGCGGTTAAGCGTGCATCAAAAACGGTTCTCGCAGCGGCGAACCTCCTAAATCTTGGCACTTCCGGAATTCCCAGTATCAAGACTCATCCTTGAATTCGGGATTAACGGTACGCGTGAATAGTATGAGTTTGTTTGTTGCTCGACTAACTTACGTGAGAAGCGACTGCTAGATAATTTGTGGTTTAATGAGGGCAGTGAACGTGTGGGAGTTGCGAGGATTAACTTTTAAGCTATAAACTCGTACATATAATTTAATTGTTACTTTTACATATTTTTCATCCGCAAATATATGACTAAGAGACGATATGTATCTGTAAAAATCACTGACTAATCGCTCTAATTAGACACAGATTGCAAAAGTAAAGTATTCGGTCTAAATTTATGCTGGTTATTATCAAATATTTATGAATAGAATGATTGATATATATACAATATCAATTATACAATATTTATTATACAATATTATACAATATCAAAACTGTCAAAATTTATGGTCGATATAGTTAATAGATAGATAGATAGAGTAGATAATTCCATTATTTTCTAAATATCCAGCAAAAAAATGATAAAAAGAAATAGAGAGAAAATCTTTTCTTCTTCATTGATTAAACCTCTATAATGTGCGTTCGAGTTTCCGCAGATATCAGAGAAAATCAATACCTATTGTAATGTAAATTACATGCAAACAGTTAAGCAGTCACGCTGAATAATCATCAATTTTTTTAAAAGCAATCGATTGCTAAAAGGATAGATAATAGATGTGATAGACTCGAGCAGAAAATGATGCAAGAGGGAGAAAAGGTGGTGGAAAGCGGATGGAGAGCAAAAGAGAACCGGAGGGAATAACATCGGTGAGGGACCAATGGTCTGGCGGAAAGACAGAGACAGAAAGAGAGCTATCGAAATAATATATACAAAGCCATAAATCGAAAGTGTGCTGCCGACGCAGCAACAGTGTTACCGACTACACAGAGGGTGAAAATGCCACAGTTCTGCCGTTCACATCCAGACGCGATATCCTGGTAACGTAATGTTACCCCAATCGTTTGCGCGGGCGCGTTTGCAAGGGGGTTAAATGCGAACGAACAGAAGATAGGGATATTAATCCCACAAGTAACTCACTGCGCAGTAAACCCCGGCAAGTGCGGCGTGTGTACCGGGTGTCCCGCTAAAACGAGACACCACCCGGACGCCACTGATTTACGTGCGAAGTCGCCGCGAAGTTCGCGAGGCCGTGGCACGAGTTTACCGGGCTTTTTGGCACGTCCGTGCCCCTTCTTCCCCCTGACTAATTGCCAAGTTCCCCGACGTGGTGCCGCTAATTCGGCGCTTATCAAGACCGGCACGTTTAAGGGGTATTCCACATGCACTTTTGGCTGCAATGGCTCTTAGACGCCGGCACCGGCAGCTCTGTTATTAAGTGTTCGCTCGAGACGTAACATTGCGGAGTAATGAGAAACCACGAGATTGATGTTTTACTTGGATTTAATTAAAAATCTTGCTTTACATTTACGACAAAAAACAATGATTATTAAGTATTTTTTTATTTTGTAAGAAATCTCTTCTAACGGATATTAAATTTTTTCCGATTTATCGAAGGAAATAAGTAATAACAGAGGAAGGAGGAAAGAAGAAAGCTGCAGAATTATAATTAGCCACGACAAATGTCTCGATTTTTGCAAATAAACCAATAAAGCACACAGAGTATTGTTTTAGCAGCGAATTTCTTAAAAAAAAAAATGTTTATCCATTTTTTCTCTGTCATCAGTTTATGCTTTGTTTGCGAGATGATAACTTATTCCGGATAGCAGAACTCGCAGGTCGTATAATAGTTCACAGACGGTTAACCGTGAAATTAATTTCTTGGCAATGTCTCTTTTTACCGTGCTCACCGCCGAGTCCGGGTCGCGCTATTTTCCATTTTTCCCTCTGCCGCCTCACCACTCTCAAAAGCACGTGACAAATGAATTGGACGTAATCCGAATGCCCATTGTTTCACTTTAACGATAGTTTCGCCGACCGGGTATGTTATATCGTATGGAAGCACTAATGCCTTTAAACATGATACCTCGGCCTGTTAGAGACAGACGCGTACAGAACAAACCGACAGAGTTTACGACAAGCGCGATGCAGTCTTCTCTGATTTCGAAGAATTTGCCTAATTTATTTCTACATTCCTCTCCAATTTTAGCGCGACTATCGTTACCTTTGTAAAGCGACGCTGTGGAGATCAAATTCAATTCTCGTGAAATATTCTTCGAGCAATTCATGGTGCTATCAAACAATAAATAATATTTTTATCTGTTTTTACCCGAATTAAAGAAATTATTTCGATATTTGTATATTTTGTTCGTTGTCGAGCAATATTATTGTTATGATAATTTATAATTTCAACAGTTACAGTGATGTACTCACCGCGTGAGTTACGAAACAGAATTTTTTTATAAACAAACGTGAGAAACGAAGAAATTAAATGCAGTGCGCGAACAATAGCGTGTCAATAGATGACAATAAATGAACATTTGTTCCTCGCGATCTACTCGCATGGCTCGGCGGCATGCAATTTCGATGAGCACGCCAATTCGCGCCGTGAAAGTTGTTTACGATTGCGCGCCGAAAAATACCGGGACACCGATGAGTTTTCGCACAAAAATAAAATATTTTTCGCGGACGCGGCCGGCCAAACCCGCCAATGTGTCGGATTTATTGGTTTCCACCCCCGACTCTTGCAGATTCTGTAGCGGGCGCAATTGTGCCGATATTGTCTCACTGCGTTTCATTGGAATTCGTTAAAGTATTGCGCTTCATTGAAATAATAAGCTCGATAAACCAGTGAAACACGCCAATATTCGTTTCGCTAACATATCGCGATAAATAAATTAGAAGAATTATTTTCATGTGATTCTAGTTGCATGAAGAATTATCGACGTACGCGAACATCAAAGTTTTCGCTGTTGAAACTCATCTTGATATCAGCGAAGCAGAAGATGCAAAACATACGAAAACTCGAAATTTTAGACGGTTACAAATCATATTAATTGACATCGTTAATTTGATTTGCATATCATCACTGCTGAAAGTTCCACGGAAATATACATACGTGTTCCAACTGCGCTTCTACTCCTCGAAATCGTACCCTTAACCACTGCTCCGGAAGATTTTATGATGATGGACGACTTCCCTTGATGGGGAGCTTGGTGGACACCCCTTTCATTAAACGCATGTTGCGAAAGCCGCAGGGGCGAATCCATTGGGTAGTGATTTTCTTGGCATGATTACACATCTAGCTAGTTGTACCAGGCACCAGATCTTCCAGGCAGCCGTGCAGTCGCACGTTTCCCCGTCCATTGGCTCTGTTTGATCGATATCATTTTTTATGCGACTTAAACCCTTCTTTTTTTCGGTCTTAACGAGCCCCAGGACGACGTAACTTTCTCTCATGCAAATTGCCCGTCCGCCAGACGCATTAGTCGGAATAAAAAAGGTGCATCCGCAGGGAATACCATCTAATATCTCCGCTAACGTTATTATAGTTCTCTGATTGACGGCAATTCTGCGATCTACTAACGTCATTATCGTCACCCTAACGTTTCCCTAACGATCGCCCACGGTGCTTGCTCGGTCGATGGAAAACGCATTTCTCGTCGCTGATTAGATTCGACCTGCCGTTGTTGATCAATATTCAAGGAAGGAAAAAACGAAAAAGGCGTAAGATTAATTAATTCGATATACCTTGTACCTGTCTGGTAAAAGAATCGAGTATCGTGACTTTAATTGCTCGATGTTTTAATTATGAGCCGGATAGATTTTAACACGATTCCTAAACTTGGCGTATCTAATGAAACTTTCCACCGGTTGTTAATTCAACGATAAAGCCGGATCTTCCCATAGTTTTCTTGCCCCCCTCCTCCATTACAAATATAACATTACGAAGGCAGACACGATGCTTTTAACGCGCATCCCTTCGTCCCTTCTCAGGGCTTCCAAAACTCAGTGAGCTATTCATTTCTGCGCTCTTTTCAGGCCGTGACGCATGTATAGAGATAAGGGTGCTAGACTTTGATAGCGAGCTGTCTCACGCACAAAGGGCCTGAAAACCCTATGGTCGACATTGTCAGTGCTACGTCGCTATTCCGTATACACCTCCGAGTAAAGGCTTGCTTGAATTAATTAAGCTTGAATTAATCGAGCTGCATTTTTAATCATAAAATAGGCAAGCATGAAGTAGACCGATTAATTTTCACGATTATCCTCGTCGGTCTTTTTAATGAATTCTTCGTGAATTCGGTATCACAACCGAGAACTTTCAACGGATAACAGCCTTTGCGGTTGTACAGCGGTATTATTATACGATATTACACTTTTGACATGCGTCAAGAATCAAAGCGAATGATGATATTTAAATAATTTGAACAACTTTTGTAGTAATCTACAGTATTAATTTCTATGAATGTTTAATAACGAGAAAACGTTGGAAACGTTCAAAAGCTTTTTGCAGCTGAACTCCAACTAAAACTCATCAAATTCAAATAAAAATTTTTACCTCCCAATGTCAATCTTGCGGATTTAAAATGAAATGTAATTTTGCACATCATTGACGATAATTATATTTAATATAAGAAACTGTAACATATTAATTACACTTCAGTGTGTTATGCACACATTCTTTAATAAATAATTAACACATACGAGAAAAATATCAACGTTATTTCCATGCTTGAGAATGCATGATATCTTGTATTTACCTTGCCTCTCGCATTTTAGCGATTACTTTTTTTCAGTCAGATGCTTTCTTCGCTGTGGTAAAAAATAATCCGATCTGCGGATTCGAAGCCGGTTAGTAAAGCCTGCGCTGTCACGCTTTGCGCAAAATCACGTTTTTCACTGTTATGGCGAAAATATTATTGATAAAATGAAATGGGATGGGGAATTGACACGTACATCTCCAGCGGGAAAAACTAAACGTTCGTCCGATTGTCGATTTTTATGTACACGAATTTGACTTGTTGATTTAGTTCATAAAATGAAAATGTACGATATTCACACAGTGAATAGGTAGGTACATTCAAACCCATCGGCATCCTATTTTATTGATGTATTGTGTTGATTATTACTAAACGATTTAACAATTCAGATTTTTAAACATTTATATAGCCGTAATTTCCGACAGGCCTCTAACTCTTTCAATATCTCATTTTGTTGACCATAATTATGTTGATAATTATTTGCGGATGTTTAGTAATTGTTGCGAGTAAAAATTATTATTGCGTGTCGTGTATTTCATGCGTATATTAAAGATTATGCAATAATATTTATAGGGCTTTTAAAAACAGCCATAAAACACTGCAAGACTACTCTGATTTTCAAGACAATGGCAATAGATGATACCTCTATTGACCAGAAGTTATCTGTAACTTCGATACTATTTACGACACCAAAGGTAGTAAACGAGACCCGCACCGCTATAAAAATCCCAGGCCACACGATTACGGCCATTTTCTTTATTTTTCTTCTTTTGCGACAAGCGACGCGGTCGTAATGCATCGCACAAAATATCCCGTGACGTTGAACACGGCCCATTTGTGCAGCATCTTCCACCGGTGTTATCAGGCAAATCACTTTCCTCCCCGCTGCCTTTGGATAATCTACGAGCTGTATCCATAACGTCGCGAAAAGCGATTTAATTCTCTCGAAACGTGGAAAAAACTTTATAAATACTGCCAAGTATTGTCAAGAAAAAAAATCAAAGTTATAAGAATCAGATGTGTTACAAAAACTTATAATAAAAGTAACTAAATAATATATTGTAATTAAAAGAATAATTAGTTTTATATTATATTACGTACTAATAACAAGAAAAATAATTTAAATATGTCTCTAAAATACATATTTAATTCAAGGCATATTTTTTTCAAAGCATTTATACAGTCATTTAATTAACGAGGAACATACGTTTCATTTAAAAAAGTATCTCAAGACTTAAAAAAAAAACTAGTTAACTAATCTCGAACGTCTACTTCGGAAGATAATTCGCATCGTAAACGACGAGACATTATAATCAAACTGTAAGTACATAATGATAGAAGTGTTGCACATCCGAGACATGTTGAAGCTCGATAGGCGCTTGCAGCCGGAAGGGATAAAATGTCGTGAACGAGTAATCTCGCGCGACGTGCTTCTTAAAGGGAACGAGCTATTAGCGATAGCGAGCGGCTGATCCTAGTTTAGGACGCAGTGGCGACGTCCGTTTCTTGGGACGAAGCGCCTGCGAACTTTGACGAGCGTCCGCAAGATATTAAACCGAAGCTAAACTAACTTCCTCGTTTGCCCTTCCACCTTCGCCTGAGCGCGGTGCAGTTCGTCGGCTAGTTAATTACTTAGGTTTCAGACTTGGGAGATGGAGATTCTAAGGGGTCTCTCTGCGTTACACATAATGCCGAATGGCGCTTCTGCCTCCGTGTGACTATTTCGCTGCCACAGGAAGCAGTTCCATGCCCCGAAAGTTCGGAGGAAATGAAATCTATTCGAGTGGACTACAGACTAACTATCCCCGTATCCAAGCGGCACCCCCTTTACCATTATCGTGAGGCTTCTACTTCGTAGTAGGAGCGTGCAAGAGAGCCCAGCCACTCTTCTTCTTCCTTCACCCCCGCCAGTTCCTGCCGCTTTTCAGCAATTTCGCGCAAAAGCTTGGAAACTCCACGGCACTTTGTGCTCTATTGTTTGACTTGTGCTCTAACCATCCGCTCCTAAAATCAACCTAATATTTTACTTCAGAGAACGAATGGCCCGTCTTGTATGATGGAGAACTATTGGAAAGTACTTGTACCCGATTGACCCTCTCTCTTTTCCCGGTCGTTTCTTATGAACTTACTTGCACTGTCGTTTCCTTTATCCCTCTTCCCGTTTTTCCCTTATCTGTCCTCTTCGCTCTTGCTGGCAAGCGTATTGCTCGTACTGCTGCACTCGCAGAAATCACATTGTTCCAATTGTGGATCTTCGATCTAAAAAGTTTTCGACCTGAGGTGAGTCGACGAGGTTTCACTGCTAGTTTCTTACGTCGATGATATCCAACGTAATCAGAGTATAATTGCGCCCATCTCTGCAGGTGGTGAATCTTACCGCACTTGCACTAACAATTCGTCCGTATTACGAACAAGGAAATACATTCTCGCCCGGGATAACAATTTCTCGGGAGATTAACGTGAATCTCCTGTGAAGGTCTTTATTTTCACGAGCGTAATAAAAAATCACACGGCTGTAATGCCGACAAGGTATTTTCATCGAATGCAGCCGCGTTGAAAAATCGCGTAACTTTCCGCTCGCGCTTCGCGCCGAATGCGGCTTACTCGCTGTTACTCACCGCTTAAATCCATTAGCGCATCGAAATCGCATCGCTGATAAAACCTTTAGGTTTCAGCGTTAGGTAAAACGGTACGAGGGCGAAGAGAAAGAGAGAGAGAATGCTTTGGAAATGGTCCCGTCGATTATACCGTCGCTTCTGGAAACGCTTCGGCAGTCTCATCCCAACAGCGCTGCTCTTCCATTCGAACGGAATCTTGTCATTTCGAAGCGACGATTGCTGCGTCAAACTTCGAGCGGCCCTTTTCAACGTCCTATCTGGAACACTTTCCTCGATCCGGACCAACTTCCTACAGTGTGAATTCCACATGATAGGATGAGGCGGGGCGGCGCGACGACGACGTCTAAAGAACTTGGAGGGCGCGTTGAATCGATTAAATGGCATTCCGAGCTACGAAACTTTTCTCTCCCGTGAATTCATAGCTCACTCGGCATTTCGCCCAGATTATGTCAAGACTGCTCGAGATCACCCGAGATTTGTCCTGCCGCAATAGCTTTCGCCATTTCCCCAGTACGTACGCATCCGCGAGAAATTTTATTAATCTCATCGTCCGAATATTAAAAGTACGAACACGGTCGCGGTCGGCCGAGTGACCGAAGTGACCAATAGAGAGAGAAACACCAATTATTAATCCGTTTAAAGTGTTCACGTAATAATTTATTTGCTAGACGAAATCTAGCGTTAAATCTCAAATCCTGCATACGTAATGGAATCTCTATTAACTGCACTTTTAATTATTAATATAGCAATTAACAATTATCGTTCCGTGATTAATTATTAATTCCCGAATTTATAATATTCGTAAATCCATTCATAAATCCACGCGTTTCAAATATCGTTCTAAAACCATGTACGATATATTGCCATATTGCACCTGTATCAATCGAAAGAGAGTTAAATGTCGCTTGAATAAGGAACATCTTTCCATGATATATCCTAGGAAACATCGGCCAATCCTTTCGATGAGATTTCTTTGAGAAAAGAAACACCTTGCTGAAAGGATAGTTAACTTCCTCACAAGTCCTGATTTCGTCTCGATCGACAACGGCTAAGAATCGCCATCCTAAAAGAATTCTGCGACGCAATTCCACGAAGATCGAATATACGGAGGAGATCGGACAAAAAACCAGCTGCCCATCGTCGATGCTGATAGATTCCTGATGTGTTCCCGGGATAGAAGTTTTTGTAACATTCACTCGAAACCTCTCGCGTCGAGGTCGCCGGGATGGAAGAGATAAGAAGTCAATGTACGTATATAGCGAGACACATAGCGTCCAAAAATTATGTCCAAGATGGCAAAGGGTGCTAGTTCAATGGCTTTTTCCTCTTGTCGATCTTTCATATTATAGCATGTCGTATCACAGTGATAAAAGCGACATATATGCTTATGATCTATTATTATAATATTTTATCTAATGGTCATCCTACATTCTCACATTTGCCGTTTCTTCAGTTATATGTTCAATTTAGTTCATCTTATCGTCCGAATATTAGTACGAATATTAGTACGGCTGATTGAAATATAGTAGAAATGTTAATCATTGATCCGTCTAAAGTATTCATTTAATAATTAATTGATTTTCTATGGATTTGGCGCTAAATCTGAAGTATATAATGAAATCTATTAATTACACTTTTAATAATCGAAACATATTTTTTCTTTCTTATACCTATAATATTATATCACTGCGTACATCATAACTGTAGACTCGCTAATTATTTTTGAAGGACATAGATTAGTTCAGGGTTATCTCTGTGAAACATTTCTCATCTCCGCCGACGTAGTTCTCATGATTTAACTCTTCATTTCTTGCATAATACATAGTATCACATGTTGTAGCTTCGTTAATGATCCTCACGTTACCGAGGTAACGATAATTTCTTCATCTCGTCCTTGTAACAGGAGCTAACGCTCCTATGTTAGCTCCTGTTAGCAGGAGGGACGTTCGTAGAGATATAACGTAAAGATTCAAAGTCCAAGTGGATCATCGTCAAACAAATAGACTTATAAGTTCGTTTACTTGCCGATCATTTCGATAATGGTCGTTTATTGATCCCGGGGTAACGAGTATGTATGAAAGTTTGTGGTTGTTCGAAACAGTGGTTACGGCTACCCGCCAAGGTAATCCTATAAAAGAGACTTAAAGCTTGAGTGGATCATGTTTCCGTTGCAAGAAGCACATACTTTTCCGAGCCAAATTGGCTTAACTCTTCAGTGGCGACTTCCGCGTGTTATACCGTTTTATAAAAAAACCATTCCCTATCCCGAGCACAATTATGGAAACATTGCACAATAGTGATAATAAATATTATAAATTGACGAAAATTTCGCAAAGATGCGTTAATTTGTCATAACGCAGCAGTTTTGTCAGAATAATATTTCATATATCAAAAATTAGATAAATTCAATTTGGAATATAAATCTTTTATTATAATTTTATGTAATACTTCTTTTAGCAACATTTCTATATTATAATTTACAAATAATTGTGCATTTTCATATAAGCATAATTTTTTAATTTGATTCTTTCGTGCAATTATATTTCTAAATGTTTTAAGCATCATACAACTGAAATATTTTTATTAGACTAAATTATTGGATAATTTTTTCCAAAATTTAATTTTATTATTCCGTTAATACAACCTACAGAACAAATCTCTAAGGGACGTCCTCTAGACATCCAGAGGACATCTTATGTCCTAAGGACGTCTACAAGACATCTCAAGAAGATTCCTTTGAGATTTTTCCTGTACGGGAATTCGCCATATCGTTATTTTTTGCCGAAATACCATTTCGAAATTATTACATGCGTAAACAATTATTAATGTTTTATAAAAGATCAATATTTCGACATTTATTTTTTGAATGTACCCATATAATTTTGCAGATTACAGATTTCATGTAAGATTTCATTTATATAATTTCATACATGTTTTCCTATTGGTAGCATTCAAAGTATAAATTGACAATTGCGTATACAAAATTATTACCATAAAAAGAGATGTTATGATTGCGAGTTGTATGAGCTTGTGAAAAATCTATTTCTTTCAAGAAATTATTAGAGAGCTGTATTCTCGATATAACTCAGACATTATAAAATAATACAATAATTATCCATGTTAAATACGAAATTGTAACATTCATTCATTTCATCGTAATATATACACATGAAAAAGAAATAAATTGCTTAATAAATCTTTTTAGTACTATTTCTCTCTTTCTCTCTTCCTCTGTATTTTTCAAGATTTTCCAGAAGAATTTTGTCCCAGGGAGTAAATAAAATATTATTCATTCATTTCGTTCATTTTCCACTGCACTCCGACCGTACTCTTAAAAGTGTACTTGCCATAGAAGGCCGCGATAAGCACAGCTAGACTATTAAGCTAAATTAAGAATTGCAGAGCGCCCTGCTGGGCGCGTAACGAAGACATCGCGTTTTGCTCGGATCTGGTTCACCATCGCCGAGCATCGTTGATTCTTAATACGCGCCGCAGTGCCCATTGTCGCCATTTTCCTGGCGATTAACCCACGGGCCGCCTTCATACAAATTCCCTCTCCGCAGCTCGGGCTATTTTTCTCGCTTAATGTACGCTCGCATTAGTGTCACAGAGCTCTTCACGAGAGGGAAAATTATAATTTCCCTGGGAAAAGTCAGCGCTGAATTTACTACTTCGTGATAGTCGGGCTCACCCTACGGAAAATTCCGTCGTGCGCCTCCCTTTTTCCTGCACGACCTGCTTCTCTTCTTTTCTTCCTCCTTCTCGCATTCACTCGTCCCCAATCCACCTTGTGCATCCTTGTGTACCTATTCTCACTTATATCTACGAGCATTTCCCGCCTCCGTCACATTTTCTTGATTGCGTGGGTCGCGAATACTTTCGATAAAACATGGGTGTGTCGAGGGGCGTGACCGCGAAATTATTTCTGTACATATCGCACCCCGTGCGACCCGCTTTTCTCGGAAATACCGGTAAATTAAATGCCCGAGCTATTTTACTGTCGTGGAATATGGTTCGCCATTCGAAAGACTTATGCGGAGTTGATACTAAAATATACGAAACTAATAAAAGCCTATCGTGTCACAATTAACAAAAAATGTCTCTATTAAAAAGTTGCTGATTGATATGTTATACCTAGTCAGCAGGTCGAAAAAAATGTATTTTTGGAAATTAAAAAAAGCTGTTAGAGTTTTTTTTTTAATCGATTTTCTATCATAATATACATCTGTCAAAGACGTTTTTAGAATTTTTTTTAGTTGGAAATATCAAGAAATATATGCACAGTAGCTGTTTTATGGAGACATCTTTTTTCGGAAGCGCATGATGGTGAGCAAGATTGCTCGGAGTTGGATCATCTAAGATCAGAAATTCAAAAGGATTTAGCTTTCGTATGAATTTATCTAGTCAGTGAACGAAGGATTTTACAAAAACATTGATTTTTTTACAAAATGACAGTCGTTTAAGCAAAATACGAAATTTAACACGAATTTTTCATGTTAAAAATTTTCATTTTTTTTGTTAATAAAAATAAAAGTTTTTATTAAAATTAAAATCCCTTCATTCACCGAGATAAATTCATACAAAAGCAAAATTCTTTTAAATTTTTTATTTCAGATGATCCAGCAATCTTGCTATCAAGAAAAAAGATGTCTCCAGAAAACAGCGACTGTCTATATTTCTCGATATTTTGAATTAAAAAAATTATAAAAACGTCTTTGATAGATTAGTATATTATGAAAGAGAATCGATAAAATAAAAATACTTAATAGTTTTTTTAAATATTAGAAAATATAATACGCTCGTTATATATAATAACAAACTGAAGGATAAATAGGCTAAATATGTAAAGAACGAACTAACAATTAGATGACATCGAAATTTTAAATTAAACATAACGTTCATAGGGGAAATTATATCTTCGAATTGATAATTTTATAGTCATGTGATAGGAGAATTTAATTATGTATAGTTATGTTAAATGTTCTTTTGTGTACTGATGAAGATTCCGTGAAGTCGAAACATTCTTGTTGTTTTTATCTATAATAAAATCATTATATTTAATTTATAATTTCAATGTCATCTAATTGTTAGCTCGTTCTTTACATATTTCGCCTATCTACCCTGTAGTTTTTAAATTTCCAAAAAATACGTTTTATTTTTATCTGCTGGGTATAACCCCTTAAGAAAGCGTAATTGTCTCGTGACGAAAAACACGAATGAACAATGATTATTCTCTCTTATTCTATTGCTCGTTATATCGTAATTGTATACGACCGTAATTGTGCCGACTTGAAATACAAAATCCTATTTCAATCAAATCGCGAAATGGTTTCGACATAACCACTTAGCGTGGCAGGCGATTTCAGGCGCCGAGGCGACTACGCCCGCGCTCGCTGGCGGTGGCGATTTGTCTGTTTTACGATAGACCCTGTAATTCCTCCGCGCTCGAGCGGTATTATTGCCTAATGCGGATCATCGAGCTTTACCGTGTTCGCATTATGCTTCAGTCCGTGCCTGTAAATCATAGGCCTGGCCTGCCGTTAAACCCTACACATTCCAGTAGTAACGGCGCGTCGTTGCCAGCCGCGCGTCACCAATAGCGTCGTCGCAAGCGACGACGTACGACGAGTATCGTAATCGGCCAATTAAATTAAGCGGCGTGTAATTGTACGTCAAAGTCTGCCTGGTTTCGTAATTGGAACACCACCCGAGGTATAATTAGGGTTGTTTTCGTTGTGAAAACGCGCGTCGGGAAAAACCCTGGCACTTACGCGTCGTCGATACGTTTTATTCCCACCGACGCTGCTGCTAATTATTTCACTTTATTTCGTTAGCCACGTATCGCGTACAGCTTTAATGTTATTGCGACAATCACGCAAGTGCGCTCGGTGTGCGTAATTGCCAAAGCTCTCTACGTCGCGCGATTCGTAAAGAGATCTTCCGGAGTACGTGCTTGGTTTTGGGAACGAGGCAGCGACTCATTGACGGCAAGTTTTGCACGCTCGCAGGAATATTCGCAGAAGAAACGAATTTGCATTTTTTTCAAACAGTTCCAGAGAGATTAGTAGTAGCCCCATGTGTTAACGATTATTATCATTATTATCGTTAGCAAACTGTTGCAGAGCATTGTAATAACATTTGTTAGCACGAATTTCACACTTTAACGACTCACGGTGTGATAACATTCAACCACTGTGATGAAAGATCGTCAGCTTGAAATTCAGAACTTTCCTCCCGAGAGCGTAGTCTCGCAATGAGAAATTATTACCAGCTGCTGCCGATGGGCCACTTATGCGACATATATAAGTTTGCGTACGGGTGCAGAGAAGCGTGCACTTAACGCACAATGCCACGAGCGATACACACAACAGATGACGACGGTGGAAGACTGCAAACTAGAATCAAAACAGACGCAAAATCTCTCGCCTGTGGTTCGTGGCATCGCGTCACACACACACACAGACATACTCACACACGTACAGAGAATTCTGATAGTATGTATGCACATGAGACGCACACACGCACACACACATGTAGACTCTCGTCGTGCTGTTAATTCGGCACCTAGGCACCGAGCTTACACCGCAGATAAACAGTGCTATGACACTTGATTCGCAACGTAAATATATGTTACACGAGAGCTAGTCACTGTTAAGGAAACAGGTCATGCGAAATTAATTCGCGGATTGAAAAATGAAACGACAGTAATTCCGCTCTCCGCCTGTCATGTTATTCGCTGTGGCCTGTATCATGATAAATTCGGTAATGGTATTATCGATGTAACTCAATACTGCCCGAAATGTCAAAGTGGATTATTTGATTTCTGGTCTGACGATTTTTGTGTCCCCCTCGTTACGCCAATCGCTTTTTACTTTTTTTTCTGGTTTTTTTTTTACGTTTAACGATATTCTCTGAGAATCGCAAAGAGCATATCTTTTTATTTCCCAGCGAGATTGAATTATAATTATACATCTCACTTGATGTACACATAAAACCACTCTTGTTGATACTGATGCAAGTGATGAAGTAATCTGCTGCTATGAAAGTTATGAAATAATCCGCGAATCCTAGAAAACACTAATTACATTGTAATGATCTCATTTTGTCTCGCTTTGATTACAGATTGTTATACCACATTCACAATATTGCTTCTGTCTATCATTTACATAGGTTTATTCGTGGTCGAACATAGCCAACAGAGCCACTGCAATCTCATAGTAGTTATTGCGAAGCGTGGTCAGCCCAGTAGTTACGCTAACCCATATATACATCAGTTAGCGCTCGCTAGTGTATAATGCATAGCACACAAGTATTTGACATCAATTAAATCGAGGAAGTGTATTAATTAGTATTATACATCAGACGTCTGGAATCGAATAATTTAGGTAGAGGCTCAAAATTATACATGGCATCTAGCCTCGTCGAATTATGCTCCATATCTAAATAATATTAATATAATAATATTAATATAATAATATTAATATAATAATATTAATTAACGATTAATTATGTATTTGGCATTTTAATTATGTATGTGACACTAAGCCGGATACGTAGCTAATTAATAAATTTAAAATTTAAACGAGCCCTTTCTTTAATTCCAAGCCAAGCCGGCTTCAATCTATCTCCACCTAATTTGGCGGTGCACAAAGCATCTAATTCATTTCACGGATGGTTCTGAGAGACGTAGTCCCATTGTCGCGTAGTTAATTTCACAGTAATTACAGAACGATGCTCGGAGAAAATCAAGACGAGTTTTATTTCCGCTCTGACGATTTCTGTGCTTCTCTTGTTACATCTCTCAATTTTTCTGTTTTTTACAGCTTTTCATGGTTCACGACTTTTTTCAAGAATCGTCAGCAAGAATATACTTTTTATTTTCCATCAAAATTATGATATGACATGCCCATAATTGCTATTAGCGTAAAGTTATTAATCTTGGAATACATTAAAAGTTGTGTTCGTTAAGCGTAATACTAGAGACAGAAATTATTTTTATGATTTTTTTTCTGTGTACCTATATGAAGAGAAATAAAATTGTGCGACATACAATACATTGTGCAATATACAAAATTAAGTCTAGCTAATAAACTAATTTGATAGCAGGAAAACGATCGCGTTAAACATTTTGAAATACATATTATAAATATTTATTATAAATATTAATTGAAATATATTTGTTATTTGAAATATTTATTTTTTTAATATGCTTATTTTATTAATGTGTTACAGAGAGAGATATATTCAATAATTCTGTCGTTAGGAGTCTCTTGTTTTATCCCTTATATTTTTTATGAGCATTGTCTTTTTTTAAACATAAAGATTTTCAGCCAATATAAAGTTAAAACGTCAAATTCTGATAAATTTTGTAAGACTAATAAATATTGACATTTTCTATTTCTGATCGTGACCTCGCGACCATCTTTCGAGCAAATAAATTAGGTATTTTAAATGCAATTGAGTCGAATGCTTGTTATGTATCATATTGTCAAATATCATCACACCGCGTTCGGATTACACATTTTAGAATAATAATCTCGTTGAATTCGTGACCGAGCAAACCGCGGTAACTAGCTGCACAATTTCCATGGTAAAATTTCGATTTGCGCTTGGCGTTACTGATACAAGACTTCATGAGTATTGGTAAATTGTGTCGCATTTTATTCAATTTGAAGCACATATAAAAAATTCGATACACTGTCGCATGTAAAATCACATGATCTCGTTATGATCAATAAAAATAGATTAAATTCTACTTTTATCTTTGTTACGGATTTCACTGCGGTGTAAGCTAATTAAAAAATTGTCCAATCAATAAACAAGTTTGGACATGTGTGTATTTAATTATTGCAACGATAACATTTCGGTATGCCGTTGTTTATTTGCATGGCTTTTATTATGCATACGAGCGAAATAAAAAAGACAATATAAATGACAATATACATGTAAATGAATATATACGTAAGCCATGGACAAACTGATGTTATAGGAAAACGAGTTGATTTGTACAAATATTTCAATAATTAATGATATAGATTAAATTCTTGTTATTTTAAGTTTGATACTGACTTGGAAACGTAAAGCGACGACATAAATTCAATAAAAAGCAACTGCGACCAGAGTTTTCTGCAATTATCAAAATGGGATATAAATTGATAGAGCTATTCATCCTGTGTAAAGTCTCGCTTAGTTTCTACGCTACGCGTTCGCATGTCACACGGCTGAAATCGGCTTGTGTACGCATAAACCTCGAAGCACGTAACCGGCCAATGCGCTCGAAGAGAAAAATTGCGAATGGGGACGTGACAGCGTTTTTTTTTTCGCGACAAGAGATCGCACAGTTGCAGCAACGAGCGAACGGTTTTTCGAACGACGAACAAACAAGCACTGACGACAAATAACAAGAGTTGTTGAGCTTTGGCAGAGAAAACCCGCAGAGAGTCATACTTAGCCGGTAAAATCTTTTTTGCGTAACGAATTGTTTGTGCAATAAAAATTTCAAAAATTCTTATTTGAAAATATTGTCTCAGACATGTGTACCATTTCGTCATTTCTACTTATAAAGTGATGATATAATGTAAGATTTCATAATAATGACATTTATGTATTTTTTATAAAAGCTTTTCAATAAAAAAAGAAAACTACCGCATGTCAGACTCGAAATGGTGCAAACATAAATCTTCGTTATCGACAAAAATAATCCAATTATTTTCAAATATCATTTACGCAAATTACTGTCTGCACCTCTGCCTGGCGAGCGAGATGAATTTAAAAACTCGGTCACGCAGCAGTTAGTCGCGCGATTTAATGAAACTCTTGCAATATGTAGAGTGGTACCTGGTCATGGGAAAAAGGAGAGGGTCTGTAGGTGGAGGGAAAATTACCGACGTGACGAAGTGGCCATTAATAACGCAAAATGGTCCCGCGACGCTTCATTACTTTCACCCCTTTTTTTAAATTAGCAGTCGAGAAAAAGTGTTAGACGGTTGGTACGTTCCTTGAATTAAACCTCTGTACGAGGTTTCATTAGAACAAACAGTGTAATGGTCGTTTTACTTATTTGCCATCAATTCGTTGGAGAAGCAAGCAAAAATATAATGGATGAATAACAAGATAAATGAGATTACCAAAGTCAGCATTTCAACTGAGATCGGACTAAAGTTTTTTGGAAAATTAAATTTGACAAAAGAAAATATATTCTGTGTTGAATTTGCTTTTTCGTGAGAAGTTATTATTTTTCCCAATAAGTTCGATTTTTCCTGGTTCTGGAAGGATTTAATAATGAATTTTACTAATAAATTTTACCAGCAAACTTCAAAGGAAAAATAAATCTGTTAAAGAATATGTTGGATTTTACATAGAATATCTGGAAGTTGGAATGTACTGTGAAAGCTGGAAAAATGAATATTAATTTCGCGTTATTTTCGCGTGATGATGAGGAGCGTACAGAAATTGACCCGCAGGCAAACTGCGTGACAGGATCGAAACTAGTTTCGCGATCATTCCATCCCGACATCGCTCAACAACTTTCCGTTATCGTATCAGGCATACGTTTTGTGTGTGTGAAATCTGAGAGTTCTCATTTAACTTTTGTTTAATTATTATTACGATGGGACCATTTGGAACTGTCATTATCACGGTACATGTGATTTAGTTCGTGGAGGATGTTTCACTTCGGACAAAAATCAACAGGATTATGAACCAACGCAGCGCTCAGTACATCAGCCCAAGTGTCGTTAAATTTATGCAAATAATTTTCATTAATGTTAAACGGTAGCATGATGCAGCTTGAGAGACAACGTTGCACTGTTCGTTCACACTCCGTTAAATAAGGCTTGTGAATGTGATTGTACTCTTGATTCAGATCCTGAGTTCCCTAACTTCCCGAGCTTCACATGCGTCGTTTTATTTCAGAATATTTCAGAATCGCCTTCTGTCATCTGTAACAGAAATGTAACAGTATTAAAATTTAAAAAACTCGTGCAAGTTTTTTTACAAATTTTTTATTCCGCCTTCTCTCAAATTGTTAAAATATTTTTATATCTTTTTTCCTCACGTGTAAGAATGTCTGGATTTGGACATTACGTTTGAGAAATGTTTTTATCGTAGAGAAATGTTTTTAGAGTATCTTGTTTTTATAGGTAATGTAGATTTTGTACTGTTATGTATACCTTTTAATTGTACTGTTCACATTGCATTAACATATGAGCATATTCAGTTCTGCTGGTAATTTAATATCTCATTCTTTTAATGGAGCAGAAACATTAATAATATTGATAGTTGATTTAATTTTTAGTTGTTCGATGTTTACAAAAAATTTGTAATCAATTTATTCGAGATTTGTACAATCTATCATGATGGCGTTTATGATTATACAAGTGTTACAGAGTGCATTTTCATGTGCATTATTATTAATATAGTGTCAACGTCAGTGCAGCAGCCACGCGAGGTCAATGTATTGCAATCAAGTCAAAGATAATATTCCTTACATGACACTATAATATACTATAATACATACTCATGTTTTCAAGAACAAATTTCTCGTCAAGAAGTACGTCTCTTTTGCATGCTATCGCGCATTAATGTCGGTAATGACGCCCTTGCGCACAATCAGTCTTATAATCGATTCTTTAAAAAATACAGATTCCCGTATATTATCAAAAGTATAATGGAGTTAAGACGTACATTTACCACCGTTTTTTACCTCGTTTCTTCGCGAGATGCAAAGTATAATTCAAAGTTTTAAAGATAGTTCAGTTCAGGAAATTTTAGATTCGCGTTTTAGATTTCGTATAAATGGTCACGAAGATTAAAACACAAGTAAATTGTACTAAACTTCAAGTTCTCTCCAACTGCATTTCTTTTGCAAGATCCATATCTTTCTTGAAGGGTGCACTTTGTAGCCGTCGACGTTTGTGTTCGCGCACGACAATTATGTCATATTAACTCAATCCCGCGATGTGTTTCAGCGTCGTGACAGAGCGTTGTCACACACGCTGCGGACACATTTCTGTGCCGCTGCCGACTGCATTGTCCGCCTGGAATCAAAGCCGGACCAGGTCCGACCACAAAGGGAGAAGAAGAGAGGGAGGAAAGTTGGAGAGAAAGAGACAGGAGAGCGAGAGAGATCCGACGACATCGGGATCGGGGTGCCGTAACCGTAGCATAACACATAACGCAAATACGACTCGCTGACGTATGCGCTGACGTAGGTGAGACGCGACATCGTGAACGCGCGTTTCATGAGCGCGTAGCCGGATTGCGACGTCGGTGCACCGCAGAAGCCGTGACGGCCGACCAGGGGAATGGAGAATGAGGGGAGACAGGGTTAACGAAAGAGAGGAAATGGCACAGGGAACGGCGGCAGAGAGGGTAAAGAGAGAGAGAGAGAGAGGAGGGAGAGCCCTGTTGTGCAGCCGTCAGCACTGAGAATGGCAAGTGAGTTCCACCGGCTCTTTCGCCCGTTGTGGTACAACCCGTGAGTGGCTTCCGGAGTGACAGAAATCTTCTTCCACCTTGTGCCCCCTTCTCATCCCAGTCGCATTTGAATCGCAAATCCTCCGCATCGTCATTGTTCGTCCCGGCCAACTCCGAAACGAGGCGCGCAACGCATTATCCATAGAGTAAATGTTCCGTATGGATGGACGATTTTCGTAAGGTCGTACGGCGAAAGGCGATGGAAGGATTCGTCACAGATTCTTCTGTAGGACAAGTTTTACCGATACTTAATGTCTGCGATATATTAAACTAGCGTCCCCCGTCTCGGTTTCGCCCGAAATAATAGTGAGACCGAATCATACGTATTGATATTTTTCGGAAATTGTTTATTTTTGGCTTCTGATTACATTCATGTTTCTTTATGTTTCTCAAGAATATCATGATGTAATCTGCTTGCGAGTAGATAAAGCCGCGCGCCGCCTAGCGGTGACTGTATTACACGGGTTAATGCAGTCGTAAATGATAAAAAATGAAAACATCAATTTCTGAATAATGAAAATATTTTTAGACACCCTATATAGCCTATGTCCGTCCTAGTGAACATGAGAATATAATGTCAAAATTTGGAGGAAATCGGTTCAATAGTTTTTGAGTTATGCGGTAACAAAGAAACAGGTTTTCTCTTTATATATTAGTATAGATATAGATTTTAACGATTTTCAGTGGAATCGTATACACATAATGCACTATCAATAGAGATTTATCTTGAAAGATACAAAGACTGCGCCAATTAAATATTTTTTGTTCGCAAGTAGTTATACTAGAAAATACATATTATCAGGCTGCAGTATCCCTTTGTTATACATAGTACACGATGTTATCATCTATCTGTATGTATCCATGATCGAAGATACGGAAAGCGAACCTAATCATGCTTCCAATTGGATACATGTGCGTTGCTCCGGTCGTAATTGAATATCGATCTCTAGTAAACGCAAAAATTTCAATTTTGACTCGTCTTTTCGCCTCTCTGCTTCCCGCTTCTCTGAAATTACTGCTGGTCGACTAGAGCCGGGTAAATTACGAAAAATTGATGTATCACCGACCGGGCCGCGTTATGCGAATCGAAATTGCGACACCTAATTTTCATGATAACGCTATAGTATTGTATGTGCGCGTTGCACATACAATGCGCGGGTAAAAGCGCGCGCGGCTTTTCCCGACATATCAGCCAGCCGAAAATAATATGCACGTGCGTGAGCGAGTACGGACGCAGGTGCGTTCGTCTCCTCTCTCGTGCATATATTGCACACTTAGTGCATGCGGCCGGAACGCGTGCGAACGCCGCATCTGTATCACATACCGCGTGCACACGTGGAAGAGATAGAGATAGACAGAAATAAACAGAGAGAAGAGAGGAGAGAGAAAGAGAGAGAGCTCTACCATTCTCTGACACCTTTATGCTTATCGTGTAACATCGCTGTGCAAATCAACATTTACACAAAGACGAATTCGTACATAGAGAAGCTTCCACGGGACGGTTTGTTATGACTAACGGTTCGTTTTGCTAGGGAAATATACGATTTTTTACGATGGCAAAGGCTTCGTGCTCTCCTGCACGTTTCTCTCCACCCTCTCAACCTCTCACTATCCCTCTCCGCGAAAGGGATGTGAGATAACAGGATGCAACGAAATGTTATCCGTTCGTCCGGTTTTAACGGCGAATGCATGGTGTTAGTGATTGGGATTTACACAGCGCGGTTTATCGATGTTGTGTGTAGCTGAAATTTTTTTCTGTTTTCACGGCTGTGACAAATATCGATACATTTCACCGGAGTGTCGCCGCAAAAGCGGGAGTTGCCAGAAAGAGTGGAGTCATAATATACAGCTTTCACCACTTCCGAAGGATACAACGAGTTTCAGATATAGTGAATTGCAAAGTAACAAATTTTTAATCAAGAGTATGACGTTGCAAAATGATGTATGTCGCGAAAGTTGTGCGTTCCCTTTGAAACAGAGAGAAAATTAAGAAAAATGAGATTTTAATGTCGATTTTAGCTTAATGATATATTTCAATCATATTAAAATTAAAACAGATAAAAAAATATATTCTGACAATCATTCATTTAATTCGATTCCTTAGTATGCATTGTTCTCAATGATTATAGTTGAAAACAAGGTTACAAGAAATTGAAATAAGATTTAAATTGAGATGCTTTTACAATTTTTGACAGACAATTTTTGCATACTTCGAAATTTATAAAGGAATATATAATTAAACTATAATAAAATATAATTTCGAAATATAATTAACATGCAACGAATTTTTATTATTTTATAAAACAAGTTTGAAATCGTCAAAAATATTAAGAATGTATCTTTTACGATAATTTAATTTAATTATAGATTTTTTAAATTTTAATTAGTAATGACTATCCTTTATATTGTTTTTTATTGTAATGATTATTCTGATAAATCGTTATGTTTTTATAAAAGCTAAAGATATTATGCTATGTATAATGATCCGTGTTCTTTATAACTATAATTATTACACACACACACACACACACACACACACACACACACACACACACACACACACACACACACACACAACACACACACACACACACACACACACACACACAACACACACACACACACACACACACACCACACACACACACACACACACACACACACACACACACATATTTTTTTTTACAATGTTTAAACATATCATTTAATTATATTGTTTTAAAGTACAACTATTGTTAAAACTAATAATTTTGTATGTTTAATTAAAGAATAATGTGTTTTCTCTTGAGTTATTTACAGTACATGTATATATGCAACACTATTTTTATATAATTGTTTTTTGTACATTAGAACTAATTTAACTTTCTAATAATATTTTTTTATACTTTAATAATTTGTTATATAAATGTTTAATTAAATTATGTTTAATTAAAGAATAATGTGTTTTCTCTTGAGTTATTTACAGTACATGTATATATTCAACACTATTTTTATATAATTGTTTTTCTGTACATTAGAACTAATTTAACTTTCTAATAATATTTTTTTATACTTTAATAATTTGTTATATAAAAAAATTTTTTTGTTTTCTGAATAGAATTTTTACAACAAAAGTTCAATAGAATTTCATTATATTTAAAATAGCTTAAATTTACATTTTCCTCTAATATAGAAATTTGTATATTTGAGAGAATTATTTCACACAAAAGAGTGAGCCCAAAATCAGTGGTTTTTTCGCCTGTTTTAGGTCCCACGATTTTGGAACTAAATTGTATACCAAATGATACCTCATAATAAAACATCAATCGGAAAAAAATTTTAAGTTGAGGTGACAATTGGTTTCTGAGATATGGAGGGTCAAAGTTGTAAAAATTCATTAACGTTTCAGCTCATACGCTTTGAGGCATAAAGTTTTATGTTAGTCTGATAATTTAAAACTTCGTACCCGGAGATTATTGCTGAAAATGAGTTTGAAGTCAGATTTTCAAAATTCAAAAAGGGACTCTCTGTGGTGATCCGCTTATATACTGTCTCTGGATGGAATTCTCCTCCAAGCCTAGACGCTGTGCACTACGTAGCGGCGCCGCGACGAAGGATTTAAGGAACAATATGCCGTGTAAATATTTTGGTATCTAAAGGTTTTTTTTATCGCGAATGACAAATCTCAGAAGATCTGACTTCAGATTTGTAATCAGTGACTCAAGACAACACCTATTAAGTTTTGTAGAAATTAAAACATTTTTTAAATATATGGTTCGCCATATTGAATCGGCCTTTTTGAATTTTGAAAATCTGACTTCAAATTCGTTTTCAGCAGCCAGCAAAATCCCCGAGGGTACGAAGTTTTAAATTATCAGACTAACATAAAACTTTATGCCTCAAAGTGTATGAGCTGAAATGTTAATGAATTTTTACAACTTTGACCCTCCATATCTCAGAAACCAATTGTCACCTCAACTTAAAATTTTTTTTCGATTGATGCTTTATTATAAGGTATCATTTGGTATACAATTTAGTTCCAAAATCGCGGGACCCAAAACAGGCGATTTTTGGGCTCACTCTTTCATTATATCCAATTATTCCATGGTACTAAATAATAAAAATGAATAGATTAAGGATTAATGTCTATTTCCATGAAACGTTATGATAAAAAAAAGATATAAAATTATAAGCAAATGGAAACATTATTGCTACAATAGATGTGTTTATTATAATGAACACTTTATTTACATTAAAACTATATACGCGTATCCAGATCAGTCTGAACGTTATTTTTCTCAGTTAAATAATATCAGATTTATTGTCAAATTTATTAAATTGAAGAATAAAGATTTTCGAGTAAAATTAATATAAAATATATGAAATAATATAAAATATATGATATAATAATGATATAATAATAATATAATATAAAACTAAGTATTTTGAAAATACAACGTGGTTGGTGCGTAAATATCTCAAATTACACATATTTAATAAGTAATATATGTTATATAATATATATTATATAAATACATTTAATAAATAATATATGTAAATATATGTAAATATAATATAAAAATATATATATTTCATTCAATTCATTAGTAATATATACAAGATAATACGGATGTTTCAGTTCCGGTTTGAGCTATTTTTACGAGCATTGTTACAAAAATAATAAGTAAAATAAATAGTATAATAGCGGTAAATGACCTTTCACGTTCTTAATTGTTCCAAAAGTGAGCGCTCTAAGAATCGAAAAGCGTGCCATTTCGAATTAAAGGTTGACGAAGAGCTTGACTAAATAATCACTGTCATAAAATCAATGGAACGTGAAGACGAAAAAGAAAGTAGTAGCACATCACATCAATAGTTAAATCTAGTAAAAAATCGGTAAAAGATGTACAATAAGTAATTGACAGTCGAGAATAGATTAATAAACAATAAATAAATAAAAGTTAAAGCAACAGTTAACTGACAGTGATCAAATTTATTATGTGCAAATTTTCATTTCATTCGTAATGTTGTGAATTTAAATATGACCATTAACAACATTAGAGAATACACTTGGATTATCTCTCGCTTGGATCTTCAGTCAGAATCCTCCATCTGTTAGCATGATTAAACTTGCCTTGTTCAATCGCAACGGACACGTAGTTTTCGTGTACATTTTCAATTCACAACGAGCTAACAAATGGAATAACGTGACCTTGGTCTCCAATAACGCAAACCTATTACCTACACGCATTCTTGGACCAATTCCAATTATACGCGACTGAATTGATATCTTTCTTATTCTCATCCAGGAAATGTTCGGGAAACTCGTCCGGTTTCTCGAAATACTTTGGATCCCGATGCAAACGGTAAACAGGAAACCAAACGTTCATCCCTTTCTTTAAAAGGAAGAGCTTGTCTCTGGGCAATGCTGGAGGTAGTTCAAAATCTTCCACACATTTCCTGTCCAGAACAACAGCTATAGGCCACAATCTCATTGATCACGACGTCCAGATATTGCATTCCATTCAGCATGTCATAGGTTAATTTTCCGTCTGTTGTCTTTAGAACCTTATCTACCTCATTGCGTAGTTTTGCTTGAACATCCGGATTCACGGCGATTTCATGAGCAGCGAAGCACATCGAGATGGAGACAGTCGAAACCGCTAAAGAAGATGATTGCCCGTGTCATATCCTCGATAGTCAATTCCTTTCCGGGTCCCCTTTTTCTTCTGGTCTTCATCATTCAGTTATGTCTGATCGTATGATATTTCTCGTGTCTCTAATAAGTATTGTGGTTTCCTTACAAGATCTTTAAAAAACTGACCTACGTGGTCGCTAATAAATTTAATACCCAACATTTTGGCGACAACTGGCATACTTCTAATGAGAAGTAGAATTTTATGGTGCATGCACAGAGTTGAAAGTCGTAACTTTCTTTTCATAAAAAAATGTAAAACTGTTAGGATTCCTCGTAGAATCGACGCTGATATCGAAAGCACGAGTTGCAATTCATTCATGCAATTACATCTGGTAAAACTGTTCTTCATTTCCATAACATTTTTGTCCGCAGGTAAATTAAAAAGAAAGTTGGCAACACATTCGGATATCAATTTAAACATGGCTTTCACTTTACTGGAAGTAAAAACGGAGCTTAGTAAAGTCCTCACATCTCGCCAACTTTCGCCGCAAAGCGAAAATAGATTCTTACCAAACAAAGGGTCGTTAACTTCGTCGATTAAACTTTCATTGCCATAGAAAACAAAAGTGAAAACAAGTACTGAAACTCAATCTGTATAATGTGCAGCAATATACGTTTTATATACGTTTTTTGTATAACGATTAATTATTCTAATAACAGTGACATGTGATAATCGAGAGAAAATAATATAATTAATATAAACTCAATATATAATTTTTAATTTATATTTTTGTAAAATGCTCATCATTACTACGATTCAATGAGTTTATTTTAATAATTGACGGAATCTGATAAACACTTTACACTCTGATTGAAACTTTTGTTCAGTATTATCATTAAAAATCATTTTACCCGTATAAATGTAATATGGCAGAAAATTATATGAAATATAATATAATAAATATGAAAAATTGTGTATATAAAATTATCTTTAGAGATTTTACATATTTTTCGATAGTCTCCAATTACGTATTCATTTTTCCATTAAATACTTCGGTCCTGATTTCATGTCATCGGCGAACCTGATGAGAGAAGCAAGCGGTTTGTTCAAGACTGCATAAATCACGAAAGAAAAAAATCGAAATAATTTCTTTCTGCTACGTATAAATATTCTGGAGACTTTAGAATCGATTCGAACGATCGGTTTTTCAGAGATTGACTTATACTTTTCTTTGTCTCAGATGCCGCGTAAATAAACACTCGAGAAGAAACGAAAACAGGTCGATGACACAGCTAAACAGTCATTAGCACATCGTCGACATCAACTGATCGTCTGTAAAACAAACTAAAACAGTTAAGCGACCATTTGACCATTTGTCAAGTTGATGTCTTTTTATTTATACCTATTGTTACCGATTAAAGTGTCTAGACTAATTACGTTTTAAATGACTGTTGTCTTTTTGATTCGACATTCTAACATTAAAAGTACCTATCTAACCATTTTTTAGTTTTAGTCTTGGATGTATTTGCTTCGTTTGCTTCCTCTTCCCAAGCTCGATGTATACTAGATAATATCGCAAGTTACTTGGTTTTCTTTTTTAAACATCGTGAAACGTCGCTTTAGATCCAGAATATTGCGAACGATGGCATAACGTGCCATGACGTCCCCCTAACTTTCTTAACCCCGTCCAGACAATGCATGCGCCATTCACTCTTAGCGTATACATCAACAAATGAAATGTTGACTGCGATATTAAATAAATATATGAAGTTCGCGACTAAATTTACGACTAACCTGGGCGCAGTATCGTTATATAGGTTCAACAACAACAATGTTCAACAACAACAATGCAAACTAGCAAAAGTTTATCGACGATTTTACGCAGTGCATACGGGCTACAACGGTTTTCGCTCAAACGCGCCCATTCTGAACGGTAACGTCCGGATGTTGCCGAGTCGCATGAGCGATATTTGTCGGAACTGCGGTGAACCCTGGCGCTATTACTGGGCCTTTTACTAGGCATGTGGCATCAGGTATAGACAGCAGCGGCGAGGCGGAAAACGCGATGGGAAATCGTCAGGGGGTGAAAATCTCCGGATAGACGTGGCGGGGGCGAAGGGAGGCGTGGGCGCGCGGTTTGCGACGAGAGCGAGTAACCGGGAAAGAACGGAGAACGGAATTTGAATAATTCAATCGCAGAGGAGAGTCGGACGCGGCGTTAAATAAAATAACGCGGCAAAATGTTGGAATAAAACCAGCGATGGCTCCCGACGTCGGTGCAATCGTTTTGGGGAGAAGAGACTGCCGTCGACGGTACCGCGATCCAATTTTCTCTGCTGCCGCTTCGGGGACTTCGTCGACGTCCCTGCTCTTCCTTCTTTCCTTCCTTCCTTCGCTCTCGAAGGGACGAAGCGAACCCCGGGGCCGGTAAAAAATGCCCCACGGCAATTGGACAGGCGTAACGTGTGCGCCCAACAAGAGCTCGTTTCTCAAGAAATATGCATAAACCCGCGCGATATATGTCTTGCGATCCGCTGCCCGATATTACCAGGTTATATTATTCACCAGGATACAAGAATGCGTGCGTTGAGCGTTTTAACAAGCTAATATCCTGATTTGATCAATTGCATTTTTTCCTTTACAGGAGCTAGCGTATAAAATTTTTATTAACCATTTCCCTATGGTAAATATGGAAATATGGAAGCTACTTCAAGTATGAAATACGTCTATCGGTATTTCTTCGTTATTATAGTTTCCATTACATTATTTCAGAATTATCAACTAGTATTATATACAGCGCTAGTACAATTTCTCATTAAACCTTCGAGACAGTTCGATTATTCACGTTACCTACAAAATTTATGATTCGAACATCAGAACAGTGAAGATTTAATTGAAATTTATCGTAAATAGCAGGGAAAGCTTCTCTTTCTCATTTATCGTTATAATTATAACCAGGTTAAAATTTCAATTTCTGTGCTTATCTTCGGATTATTAAAAAAAAAAATATCGTCTGCATTTTTTATTCGGCCACATTACGACCGTTCTCATGATTCCAGGAGATACGATTTCCATTTCGCGGGAAAACGCCTTACTCAGGAATGTAGAATTCGAATGAGCCACCGGTGGACGCTTACAGTGCCCGAATATGCGAGTGCATTGTGCAAAAGGACAAGAGGACAAGAGCGAACAAATTCCAGTGACCTTTTCGCGGATGTAAATGCTAGAGAGAGGCCGCGCAATGAAACAGGCGGAATTAATCCCGCGGTGTATTCACTCGGAAGAGGTGGCAGATGATTATGGACCCGGTAGTCGGGGTGATAAGGGGGTGAAAGAGAGTGGATGAAAGTAATGCGCGGCGGCGATGGTGGAAAAAAGTTTTTGGCGAGTAAATTGAACGCGCGGTCGCGCGTGGTGACATAAAATTAAAGGGAAGCTGCTTTCGACGGTGACGGCTACGTGGCTACGCGACGTCTGATGCAGTTTTGCCGCTATCAGACCCGCCCCCTTTGAAGATTAGTTTACGGATAGTTTTAGAGGTAGACGCAATCGCGGTTTCGGTCTCCACCGAGATCCGTCTAATGGCCGTCGGGCTTTCGAGCTTGTTTCGCTTTTGAATACGAGCCAGCCACGAGGTAGGCCATGTACACGGAACCACTTTTTTATATCTGGCGCACATCGCGCGGCATGAGTCTGCCGAAATATGGACGTCATGTATCGTTGTCGTTTTCATACATCATGCAAAAGAACGAACTGCCGCGATTAAAATGCTTCCGGAAATAAACGCTATCGGAGAATGACATCGATTGGATGGAAAAAAAAGCTTTTTGCCACAGGACCCGGTAATACTCTTTATTCGTCAATTGCGGATATTAAAAATCTGGAAATAATTTAACACCGAAATTTTCAGCTCGGTGCTGCTAATGGTATCATGACATTTAAATCACCAATCAGAACTTTGTGAATTTTTAATAATAAAATGAATTGCTTTATTCTTAATGCATTTCGTTATTTCACGAGCCAAATTCTTATGATATTATAACATAATGTATCTATACATTCTAGTAGTAGTTTCATTATCAGGTTTGAAATTTTAATTTTTTTGTATTTGCGCGTGAATTGAACGAATGTAATTATTACTTAACATCTTTATTACTCAAGTTTGAAATTTGCATTGCATAAATAATTCTTTACATTGAATCTGTACAGGAAGATAAGTAAACGGTAAAGAATATAAAAAAGAGAAGATGAATATAAATTAAAATCACGCTCTTTCCTGTATATTATTAATGTAAAGAAAAACTACCTAGAGAGAGAGAGAGAGACGGGATATTAAACTCGTAAACGTATGCTTGTGTGATCGGAACGTTTTCATTATACGACATGTCAGTAATTTAAACTAATAAGTAGTTTGGAGCGTGGTGTGACAGTGTGGCGTCCTTACTGCTGCTTCAAACTTTTCGTCTCACAAAGTTTTGATACGCATTACTCGCGTGGAGTTGCAAGACGTGTTCGTGTAAATTTCACTTCACGCGCCGAGATTATGCCACGGGGACAAGCAGTTTTACTACGTGTTCGCTGAAATTTGTACGTTGGTGTAAATGAAATTATTGCGAACAATGCCAACGAATCTTTTTGTATATACAGTCCTAATTTAAATACTGTAAATTTTTAAATCGCGCGCGCCACTTATTGATTTTCTTCATCCAGCAATCGTTGGAATGGTTTAGCACTTTTCTTAAATTTTTGCTACTGAAAGGCGTATGATATGAAGAATATAGGATTTATGTTTTATTAAAATCTAATAGATATGTAATAAGTAAATAACGAAAGTAATTTTTACGATTAGGCTAAATCTTTCTGTGTTAAATAATATTATTCGTGTAAATTTTATGTACATTTCATACTTTTGGCGGATTAACGCGCCTTTACTTTCAGACAAACGAAAAGTAATGGCTTTTCCTTTCTCCCTCGCGGCATTACAAAGAATATGTTGCGAAAAATATTATCTCAGCCAGAGAACCTGAAACCGACTATCCGGATACCACTGCAATTCGACCACTGAGACTTAGGACATTTATCGTAACAATCTATAAGTATTAAGGAGAAATGTTTCTAAGGCAAACGTATATAAAAATAAATATTAAAAAGCGAGAGGAAGAATTTAAAAGATACGTATTAGTATCTTTATTATTAAATTAATAATTTTTATTATTAAATTAATAATTTAATATATATTCGTACATTTCTAGCTTTGGGATGAGATTTATCCAAAAATAACGGCGCATTAATCTGTCAAAAGCGTGAAATGTAAAATTCACATGAATAAGATTATTTGGCACAAAGATCAGCTTGATCGTAAAAATTGATTTCATTATTTATTTATTAGTTACTATTTGAAACGATCATGGACTTCTTAATATTTAAAATCTAA
This sequence comes from Crematogaster levior, assembly GCA_901521435.1. Lineage (NCBI taxonomy): Eukaryota > Metazoa > Arthropoda > Insecta > Hymenoptera > Formicidae > Crematogaster > Crematogaster levior. The sequence continues at coordinate 209,604 of CABEGB010000643.1, forward strand.
TAAATTAATCTCCGGTTTTAATAATTCCATCAAGTGTGTACTAGATTTAATTACTGAATTCAACAATGTAAACCTCGTTTTGTTTTTTTGCGATATCATAAAAAATAGTGGATCTAACGTTTTAGTCTAAAATTGAAAAGTAAGTCTCCTATTTTCGAACCCCTTGAAGTAGAAACAAAATAAAAAGAGATACAAGCGATTCTCTAATAGCATTAATAAAATTAAAATATATTAAAGTTGGACACTGACTATTTTTCAATCATTCTGTATTTTTTTATTTTTTTAGGTACAAACAAGGTACAAATGGACTATATTATTAATTCTTTTTTAGTTCACATCGATCTGAACTCAACTGAATTTCATTATTCAAGTATGAGTTAAATTTAATTGAATATATGTTATATGTGAGTTACGAATCCCTGTCACAAACAGTTGATAATAATAACGACAATAAACCATTTCGTAATGCTGCTGCAGATTCATCCACTTCGAAATTCGCTGACACTCTCAAAGCAATGCGCATTGTCTCGAGGCGGCTGGCAGATGACGTCAAACTCGATTGTGTTAAACGAAGTTTAACATGTATGACGCATTCATCGACATATTTAGTTTGCATAATAATATCAATCCATGTCACATAATTATTTCAGATAAATGTGATTACGAGTTACAACGCCGATATAAAATTATTTTGCTATCAATTAACTCGAGATAATTAATTTTGAAATTTTCTTATTAAACTGTTGCACGATAACGTACAATATGATATTAATCGGAATCCACAAATAAAATTGTGCAAAACTTACTAATTTATTCAAATAATCAAGTAAAAGATATTTAGCTAAAATTTTGATTCTTTTTTTATAACGAGTACAACTCGTGGAAAAATAGTTCAATAAAATTTGCAAATTTACAATTGAAAATGCACGAGAATGCCAAAATAATGTATATGTAACTTTCTTTAGAGTGACTTTATTTGTTATTTTTGTCTTTTCTCTTTTATCGATATTCTGTCATTGTTCAAACGACAATACGCTACTCAATCCACAAAGAAATTTTGCGAGGTTCTTCTTTAATCAGACGGAGCTCTTTTAACGTACCATAAACAGACGCGTGCACAAATAAGCGCACTGACGCCTCTGTTTCTGCAGCACAAATTTCCATGAACAAAAAAAAGGAGTATGAAGAGATGGAAAAGAAGGAGCGAAAGAGAGAATTCGCGCGTGTGGGAGTGCATGTATGTGAACGTATCGTTATCGCGTGAGCGACACGCGTGTCCGGAGCCAGTCAACGTTAATTACTGCGGAATCGGTAGCCCCGGTTGCTGCAAGGGAATGATTCATAGCTGGCGAAAAGGGCTTCAAGAGCAAACGCAACTACGGTACCCTTTAGGCCGTATTTCTTTTGTGACGATCGGCCGCAACTCAGTGTGACTCACTAACGCCACGCGTTTTTAATTGGACAGTTAAGTGGATGAAGGCGGTGCGACGGTGCTTAAGTTTCTCCAGATTACTGACGAGTACGTACTCGATTGCTGGATTTTCTTGGGGCAAAATTAAAAATTAGCAAGTAAGGTAGCACGTAGCGAGATTTAAAATATTTTTCACACTCCTTGTACAAATAACTCTAAAAATACATAGAGCGTAATTATATACAGAAATATTTGAATTTTTACGAGATGAAAACATAAACGACATTGCTGTCTCGATAAATTAATACAATGCGTACACAGTTTTGTACAGAAAACATAAGCTTTAATTAAAACCACATTGCCGGCCAATTTTGCAAGTCAATTTTTGTAAACTGATTATACGATTTTTAGTAATTTTTACTATGTAATCGAGCGTAGTAAATGTTCCTTATGTCTGCAAAAATTATTTGCGTTTCATATTTTCTAAAAAATGGATTTTGTATAACTTTACAAAAATATTTGATATTTGATACGAGAATATGACCATGAGAACACGAATGCGAATAGGTTTTCTCTTGCTATTTTCAAAATTGTCGATCGATGATTTGCATCCACGTCTCTGGTCGCGATGCATAATTCGCACGAGGAAAGGACACAGAGAGCGCAGTGCGTCGCACGAGAGTTGCAATATGACGAGGGAGGGCGAAGGGAGAGACGGCGAGAGTGCAACCACCAGCGCGCGGGGTCGCCGTGAATAAATAATGAGCCCGCGGTTTTATCTCAGCGGTTACATTCGGCCTTTAACATTTTCCAGTCGCATTAGCGCTTGTGGATGACAGTGCCGTAACAATGCGGCCGCTTTTCCGCGCATCGCCAAGCGGAATGGCCGCGCCGCACCGGGCGTTGCCGCTTGGCCATCGAGCGTGGTCGAGAAGCAGTGAGGAGCAGGGGGATGCAATTCCGCGAGAGAGAATAAAACGAGCGCCCAGCCGAGGGTAGTCGACCAAAAAGGAGCGCGGAACATCCTTAAGCCGCGATAATAATTATGGCCGCCAGCAATTAGAATAAATCGCCAGCTCTAATAGCCTTATTTATTCGTGGTTGGGAAAAGGTTACGTAACATTGCGGACGCACCTGCGGCCGCACTTTACACTAGGAAATCATCCCTACCGTCATTATTATTGTTCTGGGAAAAAGCGCTTTTACGACGCTAAGAAAAATCTAGGAACGCATTTACCTAAAAGGAATGTTCGTTACTTCTTATTCATGTGCATGCGTATGTGTCCTTTTTGTCTCAGAAATACATTTTTTTAGCTTGCATAAATATTTTTGTTTTAAAACATCAATTTTTTAGCTCTTAAAAGTGAAAAGCTGCTGTTATATCCGAATATTTATTTGAGTTTTTATACATAATAACGAATGCGAGCAATTATTGGGAAACTCATTTAATTCTCATTTATATGCGTCATTTGTTGCAACTACGATATGGACGACGTATTTGAAGAGGCACGATACATGGAATATAAGTCTACGAATTATCAAGAATTATGCATTATTGAACATGTTTTACGCCAGATTTGTCGCGCTTATCTATGTCGTATAACCGCGCTCGCTGTCAGTCGATGTGACACACTCGGAATACTTTTCCGATCCCATGCGGGTATGAGATATACATATATTTGATGTCATTCGCATTCCCGGTTCTTTTGTGCGTTGTAAACACCAAACGTTGAAAATTCTTTTTCTCTCTCTCTCGCTCTCTCTTTCATACACGTGCTTTTACTCTTATTTAAATTTCTCCATCATAAATGTTGTTTCTCATCTGGCATGCCTCCGCTTTAAATCCCCAATCGAGTAATGGATTCCTTCTCTCGTCGACGTAAATAAAACAGCAAACTATACATGTAGAAGTGCGACTCGCGCAATAACAATTTCGGAGATCAAGGAGCTACATTTTCTCTCCCATCTTTTTTCGTATTGCAAAAAATATTTGCAATAGATCAAACGCGGGAATGTTTTTATTGCGCATCTACCTACATTTCCGCCACAGCTTCTGACTCGATCCGCGCACAGCCCGGTATTTTGTTTTATTTTTTCCCCCCTTTTTTGGCGGCGTATCAAAAAAATAGAGAACACGATAGGATACGGGTCCACCATTGAACGTGTTCGTTATTCTATTTTCACGGATATTTTGTGAGCATCAAACATCAAAATAATTCTCTCGTAATGCAACCCATTTCCAATTCCACAATTTCTGGAATAGTTTGTCGAACCGCCCCTATCGTAAATCTCTTATTTTCCGCAATAGCAGCGAAACAAATAAAGTAGCACTGGGTATGGCAGTTGGTTAATGGTCAGATTATGGTTATTGCATTCCTAGTTGGTCTTAACAGGTGGCAGTACAATTAAACTATGTTACGGTTATGTCAGGTGTGTCGAGCTTGGTTGGGGAATTATGCTTACGCTCGCTCTTGCGTTATGATCGCCTACCGTATTCGTACATTTGCTGTGAGTCTCATACGGGAATAATAAACTACAGATGTAATAAGCAAAGCAATTTAGTTACAGGACTTTATTTAAACTTGATCTCAATTTTTCGGGACATGTAAAATCGTCATTCGCGTATCAAAATATTATATATGCATACATTGGTCTGATCGTTATAAATAATATATCGTTATATAAATCATGCACACGTAGTGATTAAAATAAAATGATATAATCGATAATTTTAATGTAACATTAAAATATAAATTATGTATACATGATAAATATATATATAAATGTGTATATATATGTATATTATGTATACATGATAAATATATATATAAATGTATATATATATAAATAAAATATATATTAAATACGTTAAAAAAAGCGAACAAAAAATGCAGTTTATGTCATGAACTATTTAATCATTCCGAGATATGTACATACGCAATTGTATGCAAGATATGTGTGTATATATATATATATATATATATATATATATATATATGTATACGTGATAAATTTACCAAATACATATCTCGCCGGAAACCGATTAAATATTCGCGAAGTACATCCGCCTTCTTTAATGTAATTTTGCGCTGGAAAACTTTCACAGAGCTGTTGCCAAACTGCCAATCCGCTGTCGCGATAGACCATTACGTGCGTGTCCAGCGGTCAGTCGGTGCCAACACACGATACACCGACGAGAGCCCACTCTGACTGGAGTGACTGGCCAAGTATGAAGTAAAACTTGTCAGCGACGCGAAGGGTGTGAAATCGCGTCACGCACGGAAATCGAGGTACACGTGATGTAGCGGAAAACTGCTCGAATGTCAGATCATACTTTGAATTCGAAGTAGCAGTGAGAAGCTAACGTTGACTACTTCTAGCTTAGTAGACGATCAGAATACCATTTGATCACAGATAAAATAATCATTTTGTAAGGGTGAGATTTTTCCTAAACATATCGTCCGTGCTACAATAACAAAATTTGCTACAATAACAAAATTGTTATTTTTGGGTTATTTGCAAAAGAATGGTGAAAATTCAATACACGGAATGTGTGAAGAGCTCTATGTAACTAGATACTTTTATATCTCCACAATCAGTTATTACAGCAAAGTCGCATTAAAAAAATACTACAAAAATTTTAATGATTCAAAATATTTACAAATTTATTTTCTGGAAAACTTTATTTTTTGAGTTATGTCACTGTTGTAGCAAATGAGCAATATACATTGTTTTTCAATTTTATTTGCAAGTGCAATGTTCTGACGTCAAAAATAAAATTCTCCAAAATAATCTAAACCAAAATAACTTTAAATGATTCTTAAAAACGCAGAAAAGATAATGTTATTTTTACGTCATTAACCTTATCTGTCATAATATTTCTTGCATTATTGTAAAATTGACATATAATTAGAGAAATAATACGAAATAACGGAAATTTATCACTAGAAACGTTACTCCTACCTTGGTGCGTTCACCAAATTCTTCAGAAATACGAGAGGGTACAAGAAAAGACGGAAAACAGCACAAAGAAGAGGAGGGTCGGGAGGACAGTACTCGAATGATGTCTGTTCAGTCCGATGGGGGCTTTCCAATTAAATTGCAAATTAAAACGCATATTTTACTCGAGTGCCAGTGGGTCCGCGGGGATATCACGAGAGTCGAAGGGGTAACAGAGGAATGGCCGGAAACAGGAGGACGGAGCACGGCAAGAATTAAATTTGCCATTTTCTGTAGAAAATTTTTTTCAAGTTTGGCTGCGCCGTCTGCCGTTCCTTCCGCTCCGAGAATACAGGCCATAATCTCGTCAGTGATTTCGCAAACTTCGAGCGAGCCGTAGGTCAAATCGAATCATCCCTCATGGCGCAGCGATCTCGCGTCGATATACACCCGCCACAAGACGATTCTCCACCCTCATACTTTCCGGTTGCAGCTACCCTTCGCGTCGTGGCGACTACCCCTCGATCGGCCGGTTACCGGATTTCCCTGGTCTGGAAACTGCGGAAGTTTCTCCGCCAATCCCATCCTCTGCCCCTTCGTTCCTCATGTATTTTTGCTCATTACTTTGCACGACCGCCGTTTAGTCGAGGAATCTTATTCACGGCTGAAATAGCTTGCGAAACGAGGAATGCCTCGCCAAGCATTTTTATTGCTGTGTGCGATGCCGAGCAATGAATCATGAGCGTGGCCTACCCGAAAACGTCGGCAAATAATACGCGGATGCTTATGGTGATAATAACAATAAAAGTAGGGATTTTTATGCAGCCCACACAGGAAAGAATGATAAAAATGCTGGAAACGACGTGGAAGTTCTTCCGTCCGTTACTGTATAATTTTGATACATTACCACTTTTGTAATCATTATTCATATTTATGGTAGCGGCATAATGTTTGCATTTGTTGAAAATAAATCATTTTTAATATGTGTCTTGCTGGATAATTTAACGCCGTGAAATAAAATACTGTTAAATAAAACAGACATTAGATGAAATAAATTATAAATGCAAAATTAGGAGATAAGCGTATTCAAAATTAAAACAGTATTTTTAATCTTTTTTTATAAAACATGATTATAATTATTTATATGTAAGAAAGGGATTGATTTTGTCTTTTATAAATTTCTAATAATATAAAAAAATTATTTTTCATAGAAGATTACTACAATAATTATATATAGCGCTTTTCTTATGACGGTAGCAGAAGGTTAAAAACAATGAATGTGTAGGAAACGAGAAAAGCTCAATTCGGTAAAAGGCACCTCTTACAACGATCCGCAACGATAACTCGTTAGAGCAGAGTGCAGAATCGTTCTTCGAGACGCCCGAAAAGCCGTTTTACGGAAGGGCATCTAGACAGAAATCTTCCTCGCCGCAGAGCCGAGAAAACTTTTCTCCGACAGCTACAACGGAAAGGCAGTGGGATCCCGGAAACGATGGATATATCCTGAAGGTGTCCATCCCACCAAAACTTTGCCGCGATATCTTGGGTTAAAGGTGACTGTCGGGGGTGAAGGGCGGTCGTCCGCTAGACGTATCGTTCGACGTCTCTAGATTTATTTGCGGATAAGATTTTTGTTTTCACCAGATCGTGAAGCATGGGAAAACGGAAAGCGTACGTGACATCAGGATGCATCTGAGAATCGCAAAAAACGACGGACATCGGAAAATTGTTTCAAAACTTTTCCGCGCAGCGAGAGTTGATTTCGTGAAGTGCATTGTTTTGACGCATGTATCATTCAACGTGTAGACAAGCGGATTTAGAATTTCCGTTTCCGGTTTTTGACATCGTCACACGTGACAAAATATATATAACCAATATAACCGATATAACTGAAGCGATTTGATTTTTTTCGAGATCGTAAACGTCACGTAGAGACGCTATGTTAATATATTTTTCTTTGGAATATCCTTCTGAATATTCCCTTTTAACGGAAATAATTACGAAAATGACTTCAACTTTTTTGTAAACATTGTAACTTATTTACTTTAATGAAATTGGCATATGCGTGCGCGCACAACACACTCACTCACTCACTCACGCACACATGTGTAGCTAGTACAAAGAAAAGATGTACAGACGTACATCTGAGAATGCGAGCAGTATATGTGTTGTGATTAGGGACATTACATGTTCATATATATACAATTATATGTATATGTATATTATATGTATAAATGTAAATATAGCGTCCACTCATATTTATGAACCCCTTCACCCACAGATGCAAGCCACATTACCATTTCTCCATTCCTCATGAGATTAGTAGTGTTTCCAGTATCTCCCGTAGTGTCAATGTTCCTGGAAATCTGGGACATCTAGGTCCTATAACTCGGAAATTGTGGGTCCTACAGTGTTGTGTCCATGAGGACTTTTGATCAGCATGTTATGACGAACATTTTCCCACAGTTTCGGCCAATTCAACTGAAAATCATTTTCCATAAGAAGTGTACAGGGTTCTTTATATTTAAATCATGTAACATTTCGAACATCATATGAATATTATCGGTATGTATCTTTATGTATGATAGAAGTCATCTTTTGAAAAATATAAGTAAAGAACAAAATTGATATACATTAAATTTTTTTCTATTATTTTCTATTATATTTATTCTATTATGTTCAAATAATATTTTTTCATGAAAATGAATTTCCATCCACGATTTCGCAGTCTTTCTATCTGACTACTACGCGTCAGTCAATGAATTTTCTATGTTACAGAGCTGCTCCGTTTTAAACATACAGATACTTCAGATGTTCCATCGCACGTACCGCTACTTTGTGGGCCGTCGATCGACTGCAACTCGTCGTTCATACGAATTCACAATTCATCCGTAGATCCAATTTTCTCTTTCAATAGTGTCAATTTCATACACAAGCGGAAACCTTTCTCGTAACTACTTTTATATATATATATATATATATATATATATATATATATATATATATATATATAAAGAGAGAAAATATCGAAGAAATACACATTCGACTGAAAATATAAATCGTTATTTTTGTTCATCAGGTTGTTCCATTATAGGCAGCAATATTTCACGATCTCTGACTTTATTTTTGAAAATACACATGCACATATTTAAATTGTGTAAATTTACACATAAATCATACATTTGATGGTACCAAAAAGGTAGGGTTATGTAATAGATTATAATAAATCATAAATTAAAAATTCTCAGACAGAAAATGTACAGGCAATTATTTGAAATAGAAAAAAATTTGCGGCTTTATATCGAATGAGAAACTAAAAGCGTAAAATCCATTGAACCGCGTTTCGCGAATGTGGAGAGCGAACGATCTATGTACGTACGATGAGGTCAAAGAAAGCATGAAGTGAAAGGATGGTCCATGTGTGATTTAAGCTCATGGCAAATCCTGAATATCCGTACTATCGAATAGAAAATGGTCCGCCGCCTGGTATTCTGCTTCGCACTATGTATAACACTACGAAGAGTATTCCCTGATAGCGAAATGCGAAGGTCTGATATTCTCTCGTTGCCGCGAAAAGGTAAACAGGATAGAAAATGAGCCGACTACCGAAGCGCGCGTGCAATCTCGTCAGCGACAGGTTGAATGCACGAGAAAGAATTTATCTTGAAACTCGTTTCTACGAACGATCACTCCATCAGTTCGAGCTTTATTACCGCTAAATTACTTTAGAAACGGAAAAACTCTTGAAGTCGAATATTATCTTTAAGTTTCGCAAGCATGCAGTTTTAGAAAATAATATTCAAAAAAAATTTTTTGTGAGATCGTGACCATTTCTTTCAAATTGTGCGACAAACGGTTAACTCATTTGCTTACTTATTATTGTTTATCGATGTTATTACTATTACTATTGCTATTGCTATTTCGTCGATTACTTCTTAAATAGAAACGCAGGAAATAGCTGCAGTTAAACATTTATTAAGCTATAAATAATTAGCAAAAATGCGAGATTATCCCAGCAACGTTTACAATAGATATTAGAGACAATAATAGAACATTGACATAAAGCGTCGCTATATAGATTCAAATAGAATCATCATGTGAATTATCTAATATTTTTAAATGTGATGCTGTTTATCAAAGATATCGGCAACGAAGCTAAAAATAGACATTCCAGTGAAGATATGTTATCAACCGCGTACGTAATAAATTTATTAATGTATAGGTAATTAAATATTATAAATTTTGGTACTAAATCGATAATAATATAGAATAATATTGATCTTTATAATCGGGATATTAGAGAGTTAATAATTTTTGTGTAGGAAAATTATTAATCAATTATCATATATTTTGATTGGAATTAAAATCTAATGCATGGGTGATTAAACGCGACAAAATTGCGCAAAGTCTGCGTAATGCAATCGTGAAAGTTACGGAATATTTATGAAAAATATTCAAGAGCGGCAAGAGCAAAATGAATAATTCCCAGGAGCGGAGAAGTAGTCGAGCATCAGCGTTTCTTGCTTCCTCCCGGTAGAAAGTCGGCGCCGAGCGTCGTGACGCAGTACCGACTACGAATGTACATGCATTTCAATACATTAGCGTTCCGCAAAGTAAAATATAATTATCCTCTCTAATCCATAGTTATACTATCTCCCACTTCATACTTTTTAGAATGATTTGCCATTCATGTCTGTATCTTTCGGACGTATCGCTGCGGGTAGCAAAAAATTATGTTGAGCGTGATTAATATACTACATTTAAATGTTGTCGTAACGTATACCATAATAATATTTATAAGTAATATCCTATTTATAGTAACAATGCGTAATATCTTAATGGATAAAATATTACAGTATTAATATCAATATTTCGAAAAAGTAAAATATTTTCGAGCCGGTTTTTGCATCGTAAATAAATGATAATCAACGTTTCGCGTTGATAAACCGTGCAATATCCTTTTCTCCTTCAAAATACGGGAGATGGTAACAATTGTTTCACGGAATTCCAAGGTCCAATTCAATATAGCCATTTCACGTCTTGTTTTTGTAAATATGAAATCGTATGAATAATCGCAAGTTTATATCTTGTGACGGAATATCTGCACGAAAATATCTTCCGCTTTAAAAATATATTTATCACGACATGAGTGATATAATTGTATGCTAAATAATGCTGAGATTCTTTCCAATAGATTCGCGACAAACAGATGAAGATATTGTTGAATAAGCAGCGCAAACAATCGCAACCTAACGTTACTGCATCACATTGGGCCTCAGGGTATTAAACACATAATGAGCACTTGTTGCTTACGCAATTGGCGTAGGTAATTTACTCGAGTACGACGTCCGGTATTGTTTCTCAGTGCGCAGCTGGTTCGTTAACGAGCTGCTATGGATCGCTACTACGTAATGACAATTTATTACTCTTGGTGTCTCGTTATCGTCTAGGGAGAAATGGATGATGGAAAAAATACCAAAGAAGTGGGAAACAAGAGTAGAGAAGTTGCCATTGGCAACAGGGTCTCGAGGCAGGATGATGCGACAATTAATTGCTGCACACGTATCGCCATTATTCTATCGCAAAAAAGAAGAGAAAGAGAAAGAAAAACTCATGGATTACGGGAATGAGAAGGAGAGAGAGAATGAAAGGAAGGGAGAGAGAAAGAGAGAGAGAGAGATAGAGAGAGAGAGGATGTCATCATTTATCGGACGGATAAAAGGCAGATACGTGGCGTTATCGGCTGCTCACACACATACACACACACACACACATATATATATTATATATATAGTATATACAATGTACACACATATAATCGATGAAAACCAAGCTCACCCTCTCTTGTTCCCATCCTCGCTATCTCTCACTGAGCATTACGTAGAACTCCATCAGTAGGGATTAATCCTGCCAGTAGGCCGGATTAAAAATTACGCCCGGATTACGGCGCGCGAAAGGATTTTTGTCATATCTGCTAATGAATCGACGGCCCACATTTTAGAATTATCGCAGCTCGCGCGCGTCCGCGCGTCCGGGACACTGAAATCCGGTCGCGGCGAGTTGCTGACGCCACTTTCATTCTACATTTTCCATGCTCCACGTTTCAAAAAGAATTTTTTTCTGCTTACGGTATACCGGCAGAAAAGATACGGGTAATCAGATTATACGGGTTTTTGGTATTAACATACCAAATTGCATGCAAGGCGAGCACGCGCGTGCAGCCATTAATTAATCCTCTTAACTAAAATGTGCGTTATTAGTGGTCCGATAACTTTTCTTTTTGTAAAACGATCTTTATTATCTCTACAAATAGTGATGTAATATGAATATTATCCTATAAGGTATAAAAATAAAACGTTAATGCTATGCGTAAAAATATAAAATGCATGTATAAAATGCTGAAAATTCTCGGTTATTTTTCCTCTCTTTCTCGTATTTTTGCGATTTTACTAACACAGAGTTGTTAGTATAAGAACAAAGTATACTTTTTATATGAAAGAGAAGTATTAAAATTTCTGAACAATCGTATATTATGTATGTACTAATTGAATATGATAAAAATAAAGACGCGATCTATATAGCAAATACCTATTATTTGCCGGTCATTTGATATTTGTTTTAGTTAAATGACAATTTTTTTTTCATTTTTGTTAAAATGCAATTTTAATTCTTCGGATGTCTGAATAGGCTACCATTTTACTAATTGTTACGAACGCCTCCATCTATTTTAGAACAGAAGTTGGAGTTATTGATTCTTGCGGTATTCTATAATGATATTGCTGCTACATCAATACATAGTTTGTCACATCAGTGGAAAATGGGTAATAAACTAAACGTGAATTACAATATTCATGTCGCGGAGATAAATCGAGCATTTTGCGACAGCTGCTAACGTTGACTTCACGAAAATCAATTGAGTTTATGACGCAATCATGCATGGTGAGTTTTATCATACAAATTTCCTTTTTTGCATGATAAGGACCGAGCATCACGATTCCGGTAAATATTTCAGAACGTGCGGAATATAACACACAGTTACGTTTAATATTGTACGGTTATAGTACATTAAATTGTAACGTATGTTTTTGAAATATTGCAATCTAATGTATATATAATCTAATGTATATATACACGTATTAAGAATTTCTTCAAAAACTGAAAAATAGCTATTACTGTACTATAAGTGGTGAAATATTCTCCACGTAGAATAATTTTGTACACGCTCGTTTTTCTGTCGATCTAGCGACAGATATTTTTGACGTGGGTTGAATTTCATAACAGTGATATTTAACCACAATTTTCTTGGTACCTCGCCTAGTAGTATTACTTTACTATTGAGCAGACTATTGGCTGACTTTTATGAGTACTTTCTACTGTGTAACAAGATCGCCGTGCATTATTTTGTTCATTTTAATGACGTCGTTATGATGAAGTGACAACTATAAACACATATCGACGGGACTACTGTGTATTATTATAAAAAGTGCAAAATAACATAAGGTTCGCATTCATCAAATTTCACATTTATCAAGTTTCATACGAATAACATCACATACGAGCATATTCATTTAATCAAACATAGTAGCGAAGTAAATATTCCATTATCGTCCATGTAATTATCGGAAAAGTCTTGTTTATTCAGTCTAAATTATTATGAGAGGATTTATTTTCAATACCAGACTTACAATGGAAATAAATTTCATGTGGTAGCTACCCTGACATACATATTACAGACAGCGATCTCTGCTTGATTAATTAACATCAACATACATTTCATGATTACATTCGAATAATCAAGATAATCGAACATTTACATATAATGATTGTATCTTCGATCTATAAAATTATCAATCCTTCGAATGCAAGTTTATTATTGTAAAAATTATAATAAACATTATTGGGACGTACTTACCTATCATATTTATGGTACACGACGGTTTTATCTTTCAAAATGCAGTTGTATAACTCGGTAACGATTGAAATCAAATAAGAACTAAACGGACATTCAAGCGAATACAGACACAGAGGATAACATCTAGATCGTCCGTACCCTCCAAGCTCACCGACCTGTAAGTCCGGTGCTTTCAAGTCTTCCGAGCATTCTTCCCCTGCCCGGGCTCCTCGAGACGAGTATCGAGAAGATAAAAAAAGAAAAAGAAAAGATACCATCGACCTACGTCCAGCGTGCAGTAGGACAGTATAGAACGCGCAACAGCAGCCAGAAGCTAAAAAACTATTTCCTCACTGCGAACGGACGGACATTTTTGCCTTTTGGCCGTGTTCCCGACGCGCTTTCACGGTTATTGTTCCCTGCCTCCCTTACCGACTTGTTATTATCGTTCTTGCTATCGCCTCGTTCCTTACTCCTTCGGCCCGTTTCGCCACGTGGCGGGACCGTGCGCGGTGGAAATTCTACCCACCAACAGAACCACCCCCATTCATCCACTGACGGTGTAACAACGACTTGCCTCGGGGATAGCTTCGCTTTTAATCTGGCCCAGGAAAAATCACCGTGGTTTTCTGCGCGTCCATCCGCAACGCGGACCTTTTTTTCTCTCCTTCACCGAGAGTATTCCACGCTCCAAATGTTCCACCTCATCTTGCAAATTCTTGTGTCTCACCGTTTCTCAAATCTCTTACTGTTCCCCCGGACTATTTTGTGACAAATTAAATGATTGATTGTGAAGTAAAATCACAAAATGCCAAAAAATATCTAAAATACACAAAATGAAGAGCAACAAATCTTGGAAAATTTTGTAACAGTATGCTGTCGGAATAATTACTATCGCAATTTAATTTCTGATTATTTTTTCAAACTTATAAGAAGAAAGTTATAATCAATGCACAAAACTTGAGTATAAAAATATATGATTTTTTAAATAAGTTTATTTTCTATATAATGTATAAATTGTGGGGAAAATGGTGGTTAAATTTACTATTATATTTACGCATAAACTTGAGATAAATTCTTGGGATAAATCCGAAAGAAATATTTTCGTGGATAAATGTTTAAATCATACGGGATATGGTGGATTTTATCAAGTTCCTCTTATTTCATAATGTGATATGAGATGCGCAAAGGATGCACGCGCGATATTAGGATTCCAGTGATGCACGCAGAGAAATACGTTGGTACTGGGAATTTATGGCGATGTTGATGTTCATCGCTGGCTCTGGCTGTGGCATACCACGATAATCGATAACCATGCAAGAGCGCACGTACGTGTAATTTTTGTTCCCTGTATTTACATTTTGCGAAAAGCTTGCGCAGTTTACGATAAAATTACCCCATCCATTAATTTTCTTACAAAGAAGAAGAGGCATATATACATATTCCTGAGGTCAGAAGGCCAACGACCTTTGAAAGCATTGCATGGCCATGAGATTATGATATATCACTATTGTTTTTGATTAGTTATTCATGCAAACATCGCACTCAAACGTTTTACCGTAATGCAATGTGTGCGATCAAATCTTTTTGCGGTGAGTAATTATTTAATAATCTGATTTACAATTGCGCACGCGTTCGTGATAAATTCTACGTTGCGTTCTACGTTTTAATTGTAATGTGAGAGTCGTTAAATTATTCACGGTAGCAGTTTACAATTTTATTCATATCGCTACGATATTACCAAGAGTGCGAGCACCCTCAGCGGGATGAATATTGTTACACATTCCATTATATAAAGGTAACAATGCAATTTCTTTATACTGGCGAATTTTATAGCCGTCAGGAAACTAAGAATCTAGGTTAAGCAACCCAGTCAAGATGAATTTACAATGATAATATCATAGAAAAACAGCATTTCATTTG
The DNA here is from genome assembly GCA_901521435.1 of Crematogaster levior. Lineage (NCBI taxonomy): Eukaryota > Metazoa > Arthropoda > Insecta > Hymenoptera > Formicidae > Crematogaster > Crematogaster levior. The sequence goes on from CABEGB010000643.1 coordinate 224,768, forward strand.
CTAACAGCACGCGCGAAGATGAGTCTTCCTTATTACTTCTTATCGATCAAAACATGTCTACTCTTTTGCTCTGAAAGAGTTCAACATTTGCTCTCAAACGACTTCAATTCATTATTAAATGATTACATGAATCGAGTATAATAATAATATTTCTTTTTCTGTAATTTTATGTTCTTAATTTTATAATTTAAATAAATAAAAATAAATACTTACTCAAATTTTTTAATCTAAAATAACATTTGACTTTTTTAAGTGTAAATTGATATTTCTTAAAATAATAATAGAAAAAAATTCTCTTGATTGAAACAAAATTTGTCGATAAAAAATACTTAAACATCTTAAAAAAAATTTAAAATATAAGTTATTACAAATATATCTAAATTCTTGTGTCTCGTGAAAAATATTATAACAGTTATTTTATGTCTTGCGCATATAATACTTTATACTATATTTTCTTAAAGCGCGTACCGTTTCTGTAATTGCGTACATAGCTATTTTTTCAAAGTCCAAGAGCAGGCAATAATGAGGAATACTAAAACAGTGCTGCAAATACATATGTACTAGCGTTACTTAGTAACGTTACTTCTGGAAGATGCGTGGTGTGATAGCGAAATCACCATAATGCGATTAGGCGAAGTCGAGTGAATGTGCATACAATCAAGTGTTGGAGAAGATCGAACAGTGGGGAGGGAAGACAGCGGACAAGGGAAAAGGAGAAAGAGAATTAGCATAGAGCATTGGAAAGAGGTCGAAAAGGAGAATGAAGGTGTAATAAAGTATCCTACGGCCGACATAAAGAGCGACCGTAAAATGCACCGAGTGCCGTACTCGTAATGGCGTACAAGTTTACTTTCTATCCTTCTTCTCAACCTTTTCTCTTTCCACAGATAGCTTCGATCTCAAAATAGAGAGTGCTTCGATCGTAGGATTCTGCTGAATTAAAAGTGGCTGCCGATAACGGACAAATGCGTGGAGAAGTCGCTATGTGTATCGACTTTGTGATTCAAAGTAATTCAAACTTCAGGCACGTTTAAGCATTTACCCGTGGCTCAATATCCTTTAAACGACACAGATCAATTTTTAAAAAGCACTATCCGATTCTAATAAATGTTTAAAAGCAGGCTGTTTACGTCGAACGCACGTAACAGTTTTAATAATTGCATTATTAAAACTGCCACTCAACGTTATGGCTGTTAACGCTTTTTGCATTTATTTTTCATGCAAATTTGTCTCACAGTGTAGAATGCCAATATTTAAGTAAATATTAATTTGGCATGCTCGTAGTCATGTGACGGATACACAATAACTATGCTGATATTTGCAGTAAATATTTTACGATTACCAATAGACTAAGTTTTCACACATGGTAATTCCATAATTAAACTTTATAAAGTCATTACTATACTTTAAGTCATATATTGTCATATACACATTTGACCATATACACACTCGAGTATATATAAATTAACATTTACGTCTTTCTTTCCATCCTCCAAAGATTTTTCTACTTCGAAGGAGCACTGAAACGAGATAGCTAAGAGATCTCGAGGGTCAAATATACATCCCTCTCTAATTGCCATGGCGTAATTAGCTCGGTAACCCAACTACCGTGGAATAATTTATCAGAGTTGTTATTAAGTCCCGACCAAACCGTTACGAAGAAAAATCATCTAGAATTATACCGCCGCAATCTTTCTTATCTGAACATCGATTTAAAAACCGTGCCGTGTCATAAATTTTCCTTATTTCGCAAGGCTTCAAATTGTGGTTATTTACCATATAAGCATCATTTTACGGTATTTTATCACAAAAAAGTATGTATATTTTGACGTAAAAAAGATGTTTCGAAAGAGGACATATGTCGGGGAAAAAAATGAACATCGTTAAAATTTAGATGCATGTCGCTGTGTCAAAAAATTACATTTAAAAATATAATATAATTTAATTCCATCCCCTTTTCGCTGCTAGCTAGTTTCCTATTAGATTAGTAAAGAGGAGGTTGAATTGAGGAGTTGCTGGCTCAATCTAGAAATGTAAAAAGCCTCTGATGACCCGGGCGAAAATAAAATTAAACAGACGTCAGAAATAGAACGAAGTATCGCAGCCAGAACGTGAATAAACAAGAAGGATGCAATGAAAGTTCTCTCTGGGGACGATGATATGCGCAATGTGCACCATCACCTTCGTCTCGACTCTGTTTATGACTCCCTATCTTGTTGATTTGCAAAATAAATTCAAACAGGAATTTCCCATTTTAGAATACGTCACCTCGTAACATTTGCCATACAGGAATAAATGTCCTTCGTGTATATTGTACACTTAAATAGTTAGCTCGTAGGACTGCACTACATAATTATCGTAAAATCAATGGTTGAAAATATGGTTGTAAAATTTGGGAATAGATATTGCCGACAATAAGAATACAAGTGCAAAAACAGAATGTCACACATGTCTATTTTGTTAAAGCATTTCGAGGTTCGATTTCTCGGGATGATCTAATTTGCCTTTCATTGACAACTTCGAACATCGTGTGAAATTCTCATGAATAGACGTACAAAGAGAATATTTTTGTCACATAAGGATGACACGTTTTCGGAGATATGAATTTATTCACAGCTTACCGCAGAGAGAAAGAGAGAAAAAAAACCACGATGACTCTCTGCGTAGTAGTCAACGATTTATCTATTTCTACTCTCGTTCGAATTCTTACTCGCGTGAGTATTTGAGAAATGCGGCGTATAAAAGAGAGCCGACGTAACAGCTAGTGGTGTTACGAAGAAGAGTAATGGCGGGTTGTCACAATACACGTAAGCCGTTACTTTAGCATCAACGGAACACTCATGGATAAAGAATTCAGTACCTTATCTACTTCAATTTAAAGCTTCTTGAACGTTCAGCGCGACAAATCATTCAGCTGCAAGATGTACGGATTTGCTCGAAAAAGAGAATTTTGAGTGCTCTATAGATATTGCACGTTATTATATTGGAGACTTATTATTGAATCTCTTTTTGGAACTTCCATCTTCTTACCAGACATTAGTGTCTGATAAGTGTCAATAAAAACGCTTCTATATAGACAATCTAGATTTTAGAGATTTAATCTAAAGATATATAAATAACGTGATGTACATATAAAAGTCAAATAAAATACTATATAGAAATCAAAAGTAAAATTCTAAAAATGAATAATCCAAGCCAGATAGGATATATAATTTTCAGAATCTATAAATCCAGAAGCATTTTCAAAATAAAGTAACTAATACAGAGGGGGATATAGATCAAACTATGTGAGAGTTAACAACGCGAGTGCACATATAACGGAACGAAAGGGAGAAAATTCCGGGATCGTGAAAAAAAATTGGGAAGTTGCGGTCGATATTCGGCGGGTGCAAAACCAATATAGGACCACTTGCGGTTACTCCTCGATTTCGTGCTTGCTAGTTTCTCTCGTTTTAAGCGGGAACGTTCTCCCGGCCTGTGTTTGTCTGTCATCCTCACAACTATGCAACGTTAATAACAATCGCTAGAACTAATGACGTTTACTTTGTCACCATTCGTGCTTTTCCTCACAATTTCCCCGGTACTGAATTTTCTCGGACTCGTCGTGGAAAGCACGCGTTTGATAGTGAGCGCGGTTTTTGTAAACAGTACGCAGTCTAGCTCATATGCGACGAATGTGTGTGCTCGCCATTAGGAGTTACCATTTAAATACTGTGCGACACAACGCTACTTGAAACGCGACATAGCGTGTGAGGAAATAAAAAAACCGGATCGACGGACACGGCGGCGTTGCATTTCGCACCCGAGCGACGTGTCGTTCGTCGCATGCATTCGTCTCGCTTTGAATGTCTTGCATAAATACGATGGTAACATGTTGAATATACAACGTTAAAAGGAACGATAACGAACGTTGACAAAGATTGGATTTCTCGTGCGCGCAAATTTTACTTACTTTTAGAGAATATGCGAGGAAAATATGTAATATAAAATAAAAGTCGAAACGAATCTAAATAGTAATTCCCTTGCATTATGATTGAAGTTGATAATTTTAATGTGGATACATTTATCGTTGGTAATAATTACTAAAATCTAAATCGCCCTTGAAAGGACGTTTCAACTCATTGCATATTGTAAAATATTATATATTGTAATATTATAATATTAATCAACATACAAATATTCATTAATGACTTATAACTTACAATTATTATAACAATTATTTTTAATAGACAAATATTTTCATTAATTGCCGTTATATATTAATTTGGACAGAAATTCCAGCAATAATACGTCCTAGATTACTGATTATTTTACACATTTCGACATCAATCGCGTGAACGAGCTCATTTATATTGCTTCATGTTATGGGAAATATGGTGACTAATTATCGCAATCGATCAATGTCGCTGCGATCGGTATAGGAAAATTAAATCGACGCTCATTCCTCTGACATTAACCAATCGTTATTGTCCGAATATATCGCGATAAGCGAACAGTAAATATGAACGAGGTAAATCAACTAAAGTAATATAATAAACACACAATGTAATTTGGAAAATTTTCACGCTACAAATGAATGTTACTTCTCAGACGTATTCGCTTGGATTTCATGCGGAATTTTATTCAAGTTAATTTTCTAGCTACCGCGCGCGACAGTGAAGAAGTCGTTCGAGTCCTCTTCCAAAGGAACGTAATAAAACGTAAAACCGTTGAATGCGAAATGCACTCTCTCCCTTTCTTTCTCGAAAGCGAATGAGGGCACGCGGAAGATTGTCCTCCTTTTTCTTACGAAATCCTTTCGTCCGTACCTTCTTGAGTGACAACCCTCATTACGAATCACGATATCACGATAAAGCCGAATGTCTCGTCACGGATGTAAAGTCACAGTTGAATTTTGCGCTGCGCTTTCCGTTCACGGAACACATCGGATGAAAAATGAAAGACTTAATGAAGCAGATCATCTGGAACTGACAGTTGAGTAAAAAAAAGGGGAAACAAAGCTGGACGCCGGGACGTTAAATTTAAAAATCATTTTAGTGCCAATTTTGCGCGCGTTATACAAATACAAAGGACTAACTATACTAATTTTAAGTCCGATAGCGAGATGACTGGTGACAATATAACTAGATTTACTTGTTATTTTACGTATAATCTACGAGAAGTTGTGGAGAGGGTGATCGTTGATTGATAGTGACAAATAACCACACGCCAGATAGGAGGTGTTCCGAAAAATGATTGCAGTTTAATATCAACCCCCACGCGTGCCAATCATTTATATGAAATATGCATTATGCTGAAACGTTAACGTGACGATACAACGTTCGCGAACGTGCCTTGCGTTTCTCGAATGTTATCCTGAAAATATCAGTTTCGGCAGTTTTGACGAGCCTTCTCTGTATTTTGACTGGCTCGTTATAACTTTTTGTCAGCAATTTACTTAATTAAAATTTTCACCGAGAGAAATAAAGTTCTAGTAGCACAATACTCGCAAAACGAAATCTACTACATTGCGTAACAATCCGCGTGCGTGTCACGTAATACGAATACAGCACACACTTGCCAAGTAATTGAGAACGATCGTTCGACAGCGGTGTATTCGATCGACGAACTGCCGGGCTATCAGTTGATGGGCGCGCGTGCATTAGTGATGAATAAATTATCGATAACCTGCCGCGCACGATCGGCCGGTTGTATTAAAGCTAACCCTTTTCAAATTTTTATCAATAATTAGTCGGATAACTCGGGAACTCGATGCGGTGAAATTGCGAGTTATATTTTTGCGATGACGGGGAATATTAATGGTGCGTCACGTCGCGTCACGGTTTCATTTCAAGAATTAATTAACGAGACCGTGCGCGGCGTAACTAACCGCACGAGAGGAATAAATAGTAGCACAATTAACGAAATATAAGAAACCGAGACAGGAAAATGAGCCGGGAATATCGCGAAAGAAGCAAAATAGAACGACATGCGTGGTTCGTACATATGTCATTTAATCAGGAATTTCTTTCAATTTTCCACGGATGCTAAGAAGTAGAATTGACAAATAACTAAGAATAGAAAAATGATAAATTGCTAAATATCGTATACTATATAACACATTATATAACCACACAGTTGAAAAATTTGACTTAATTTTAACAAATATCACACGTTCCAAATTCACGTAAATTTTTGTGTTAATTTAATATAATATAGATATGTTAAATGGTGACATTAATACTTATGTTGATATTTGAACACAAAATAAACAAACATCAAAATATTTGAACACACAAAATAAACAAACATCGAAATAATTTGAAATAAATTTTGTGTAAAAACAACATATTTTTAATGTTAAAATTAATTTTAAAAAATTATTAATAACAAATGACGTTCACTCTCATAGAATAAAAACAACATTTTTTTCCTGTTTTGTATAAATTTTAACAGATATTTCCTGTCACTAATAATACAGAATATATGTATTGTGTAAAATAAAAAATAGACATGCACATTGTGTTATTTTAATACTTTTTTCAATTATTTTGATAATTTAACTCAAGTTTAATTAACATAACAGCAATATATTAGATTAACAAGAAAATACTAATTTCTGAACTGTGTATACATAATTTTCACAGTGCTTGTTCATTCGACATTTGATTTTCAACTGAATTTATTTCCTTTCTTCTACTTTTTCGTTACATCGTTGTATGTTCTTTCAAGGAATCCTTTTCTCAAACATTGCATATGACGAGTTCGTCGCAAGGAAGTTACTTTGCCTTCGCAAAGAAAATGTTATTCTTTGCTTTTATTTTCCAGTTCGTGTTATATACGTATTTATATTGTACCAATAAAATTACCCGAAAGAGATTCTTTACATAGTGATCTACAGCAAATAATTACATACCCTCATGAAAATTAGTGAAAAGACTGTCATTATAAAAAATTCCCAATCAGTACTATGTTTAAAGAATCGATAAAAAATATTATTAACAATTTCTATACACTTTGTCGTTAAAATCATGAATCAAACGGGCATATTTATCTAGATGACAAAATGCCACATGGACATTTAATGTCGCATGTCATAAATAACCGACGAGAAATTCGATAATACAAAATGACCTGATTAAATTGAACGTTACATTAAATTAGATCAAACATACGTTTTTACGGTATGCGCACGTATTGCAGTTACGATACGTCGAGCAATTAATATCTACGGCAGTCGTCCGTCCGCTGATATTAAATTTTCGATGCTTACGTGTAATTTACAAGTGACGTTGTTACAGAAAATGCGGAATATACGAATTTTCGTGCTATGCATATTAATGTCGCGACAGATTATTAGAAATAACGCGCGTCCGATATATACACCCGTTGGCATAACCAGCGATTCCAGGACAATTATTCTCCCATGGCGTCGGTATCACGTTTTCATTCGATTTAAGCTGATTTAATTTCACGCCGATGCATAAAATTATAATTACAGCGTTGCGAGTTTACGGACTGATTCCAATTTACCGTGCGCCTCAAAATGCTCGGTCGTTCCTTTAAACGATTTATCTTTCGGAATAGAAAGGAACGCGCGCGCATCGAACTTTCGGTATCATCTTATGGTGCAACTTCGATACAGTTTGTTAACGTCGACTGTCTCGACGCGATCGATCGACATTACATAGAAAAGACATACAATAAGCCGCGTGCAAGAGCTGCACTGAATTTTCAATCGTTCGATAGTATAAAGAAAATCGATAAATCATCCGGAGGCTTATCCTAATCGGACAACACTTTTCATACGCTGGCGTCTTTTGTTTTCGAACTGGGCGAAAGTACGAAAGTTCCCGTCAATTTCGTCTCCTTACGCGACGCTCGCGTACCAACGACAACAACGTCTGCGCCGCGTATTGTATACCGACGCCACCGTTTTCTCGTCCCCGGTTCACGCTCGGGACCACCCCTCGCTCGCCACCCCGTTGAGGCATCTCTCTTTTCCGGGACCGCTGCCAAGTTCGATGTCGTGCCCGCCACAACAATGCACCGAAGTTCCATGAACTTCTGGTTCGTGGACTAGTGTGCATCCTGTCCTCCCCGGTGCCGCGCGACAGTCGGCCATCTTTCAACCCGTTCGTCCCTTGAAATGTATTTCAGCGGTTGCCTGACTAGCAGTGAGGAAGACGGGAGGTCGTCGCGCGAAAGAGAACTCCGCTGACAAACTGAATCGCATCGTAAATCGAGAATTTCCGATCATGATGCGCATCTATCAAGTTGTTTTAATCTCGAACTTTTTTGAAGAGCTGCAGGTTATAACTTTTATAGAAGACATTCTGTATTTTTAGATGAGCAACGACCACACTTTGCAAACACATATCACAGAATCAGTTAAACAAGCTAACCGATTATAATCTGAAATAATAGATCGTTGAAGTCGACTTTTGTTTTGTCATGCAGATAAATAATCGTATCAAGATGAAGATATTATTTTAGTCATACCATGATATATTGCGACGAAAAAAGTGGTGGTCTAATTTAGTTTCAAGGTAGTTGACCGTGACGCGATAAAAGAGCGGAAGCGAATCTTCTCGAGACGAAAACAATGCTCTTTTCACATTTTTCGTAATCGATATAAAAACAAAAAATTGTATTCCACAGACCAAATCTAATAAGATTTCGAATTATGGTGCGATTAATCCGGTGAAGAAAGACTCTCTACCGTCTTGTGCTTGCTGTTATGTCTCTTAAAAATCTGTCTACTACTTCTTCTGATTTATTTTTGATATCCTTACACTTTTATATGGCCGGATAACCATCGAGTGTCTCGAAGTTCTGAGAATTTCGTCGCGAATTTAACTTTCCTTCACGCATCCGCCTTTTACCCGAAAAGCGAAGGTGAACCAAAAAGGTCCATCCAGCGTTCTCTACTTCCTCGAGAGAGACTTTCTTTCTTCGACTCCCAAGACTTCCCCGTCGTTTCTCTTACCTCTTATGCCTTAGCCTGCGTTCGATCGTAAATGCAATACAATTTGGACGGAGAGAAGACGAGAATGGAATCGACCAGCGAATGAAGTTTGATATTCTGCCTGACGCAGTGTAGAAACGCAAAAAATCGAGCCTAGTGACACGTGAGAAATCATAGCAATCGTATATTCTTCGTATATTCTTATATACTATCGTCGGCGATCATTCGCAATTCTTCAAGTCATTTTTTATCATACACATTTTCTATCGTGACGCAAACTAATATTTTCATTAGCTCATTGACGTTTTGGGCGAATAGTCAAATTTAAATTATTTATACTATAACACATACGATTACAATAATTTTTTTAACAAGAATTAAACTCCAAAGTAAACCGACCTCTAGATCTAGAGGAGATTATAAATTGAATTGGTATATAATATTAAGTAAATATTAGGAGTACAAATAAGTTTCCGCCGTTTTTTATCAAAAATTGGGCATTTATTGTGAAAGAACGGTACTTAATGTTTTATTCAAAGTATTGTCCATCGCTAGCCACTACTTTTTCCCATCTTTCTGGCAGCATACGTATACCGCGTCGGAAAAACGCTTCATCTTTTGAGGCTATCCACGAATCGATCCAATTTTTGGTATCTTCATAGGATGTGAAGTGCTACTCAGACAGGCAATGCGTCATCGATCGAAACAAGTAATAATCAGAAGGAGCAATGTCTGGTGAATACGGCGGGTGGGGTAAAACTTCCCAATTGAGTGTTTCCAAGTAGGTTTTGACCGGCTCCGCAACATGTGGACGAGCATTATCATGCAGGAGAATAATTTTGTCGTGTCTGGAGTAGTAGTGGGCGCGTTTTTCCTTGAGTGCTCGGCTCAATCTCATCAATTGTGTTCGGTAGAGAGTCCCAGTAATATGGTTTCGTTCGGGCAACTCACGACACCAAGCTGATCCCACCAAATACACAACATGAGTTTTTTTCCATGAATATTCTTTTGAAACCACTCACGACAACTTCTCTCACTTAAGACAGCCTCACCATATGCTTCTACAAGCAATCGATGCGCTTCAGCTGTAGATTTCTTCAAATTAAAGAAGTAAATCAAAAGTTCCCGCAAATGATGCTTATTCGGCTCGAAACTCGACATGTTCGCACGAAAAAAATATATGATGCTGATACAAAATCGCTAATATTTCAAGATTATGTTGTTGACAGATGTCCAACCTTACGATATGACGCGCGTTTTACACAGACAATTTTAACTATAACTTACTGGTGGCACCATCTTTTAAACGGCGGAGACTTATTTGTACTCCTAATAATTGATCTTTTATTTTTGCTTCTCTTGCTACTCTTATCTGACAGTATATCAATATATTTGTAGATGTGTCTATATTTAAAAATTTGTTAAATAATTTATAAATGTTCCTTATTTTTCTACAATTTTATTATATCACATTGTCAACTTTTCTGACTGGAAAATAATATTGAATAAAATTGAAATTATTAAATAATTGAAACTATATGTGCATTGAATTCTGGAACTTACAAATCAAAAACTTATTTCACATCGTGTGCAATCGCTTGCATCGCTATTGTCTTCTAGATTTTATGCGCTCTCGTGTTTTATTCATGTCTTACACGGTCATGGCCGCGCGCGTCGACAAGATTGGATTTTATTTGGCGAATTGTCTGAGAGAAATTCGACGGTTCACGAAAGCAGATAGGGTAATCTTCGTGACATCCAGGAGAAATCAAGGTAGTCACTTCCAATATATTCCCAGCACACGGTGATCACTCACACATTCCTGAAATCCTTTCCTTGCATGTGGGTCATGCGGTTCGGTAAATTTCAGCCCGCCAGAATTTCCTACTCGAGTAATCGAGTTGCGCGACTGTACGGGACGGGAAATGATAATAGAAATTGATATCGCGTCTGTCAACGAGTCTGTCGTGCAAGAAAAAAGATCGACGTTTTATAAAACGGAAGAACCATTTGTTTCGACAAATTTCAGCACACGATTTGTTCGCGGTGGTATGTGCAAGATTAAATCTATAACTTTCTGTGTTCAGATATACCTGGAAGCAATTTAATTGCAAAATAATATCAACAGTAATCATTATTTTTACTTGATTAAAAATATACATGCTCATAAAACGACGTAATTAAATTCCAAAATGTAATTTGAGAACTTTCTTGAAACTTCTTCCTCATCAATCGTAGAAGCGATATCGACTGCAATTCTCCACAACGGAACATTTTTCGAATGAGAATTCGAACGTACGAACGAAAATTTATCTTATTTCTTCGTTCTTAGTTTGCAGTATTGTTCGCGAAATCCCCATGTAAGTTTTTGGTGATTAGTTGTTCCGCTGTGGAGAACATGTTGCTGTCTTCGTATTTCCGTGTGCATCGTCGCATTTGCGGAGTGGGAATTTCCTTGTAGTTGGCATGGTGGGAATTTCCTTGTAGTTGGCATGGTAAGCCGGTGTATATGTAGGTACAACCGGCAGCCAAGTGGGCCGGGAATTTAAGGTCGAATAAAGTTGCTAAACCTGACAGGTTCCGAAACCGCGTTTTCTAAAGTATACGTGTTTGGCGTTCGCATCTTGCACCGTATAAGATAACGCAAACACTCGTCGGGGAGCTTCGGAATGGTTATACCGCCTGCGGAATGCAATTTTTGGTCCCACTCATACGGGCGCTGCTTGCGAATAATTTTGCGAGAATTGTTACCGATTTTCTTCACCACACCTTCACCTCGCATTCCTTTCGTCCCGCCGTCCCCTTTTTTCACGAGGGTTTTGCGTTTCGGCCAAATGCGCCTGATTCCGCATGCAAAACCGCGAATATCGATGTCATGAATTTACAGTCGGTTCCAAGCCGAAGATCATTACGGTCGAACCCATCCAACGGTACTCTCCCAACGAAGAGATCTACATGCCATTTTGCCGAAATAACATGTTTCCAGGGCGTCTGTAAAATCAATCGATGGTCGTCCGTGCGTTTCAATTCATTGCATCCGAAATACGTTTTTTGCGCGCGAGAGAGGGAAAGATTTTTACGTTTCGTTCCGCGCGTGTGCTACATGGAAGACCAATTTGTTGTACATGCGCAAATCACCGAAACAATTAACGGCGAATTATGTCATAAAAGTATAATTTTCATGACACGGGTACTCTGAATACGTTGCGCAACACAATTTTCGAAAATGATGACAGTTTGGAAAATTTATGTAGTCAGTGGCGAAGCAATATCATAAAGTGTCGCGCGCCACGATGCACATTTGAAACTTAGGCAAGATGCGATATGGCCCGCCTGATTTATTTCATGAGCGGCAATACGAAGCGCGTCGTGCCATTGTATCGAGTTTTCAAACGAAGAAACTTGCTGCTTGGTAGTAGTTCGATATAACGGCACGAGAAGAACGGCGTTCGGCAAACGCGTTGGCGCAAGAAGGCCGGGGCACAAAGGAAAATGAATAATAGAAGGTGGAGCAGAGCATGTAGGACGCATATCGAGCGATAACAGCCGCCAACAGTGAGAGAAGCTTATCGTTTTGAAAGTAAAACAGCGCACGCTGAATATTGAAGGGAATTTGAATCTCATTTGAATACATCAACATGATTGGTAAATTATTTTCTCCTGTGTAAAGTTTATACACACGACGATGTCTAGGGAACAGCCTGCGAATAGCACCGGCGTCGTCTTGTATCAGTCCCTGTTAACACCGAGAAACGCTTAACGCCGAAATCAAGTGCCACGGCTTTGCACAAACGCACTTTACGTCATCGACCTTGCGCGCGAGCTGACGAATAAGATGATTTGCTAGAATCCACTTAGATAGCATTAAAAGAATAGAATTTAACGATACACGCTCAAAGAAACGTCATCGTTAATCAAAATTTCGTTTTCTATCTACTAATATTAAAGTATTTAAAATACAAATTCTATATAAAGAATATAGAAGAATATATAAAGAATATAGTAGAAACCCCCTAAAATACGTATACATTTTGTCGCACTTTCTATTTGCGATTATTTGCTTCCAGGAAACATAATTTTGCAATTCATTTATTCTAGAAACAACGACGCGAGGGGTTGATATCCTTTCACGATTATTTGATGAGACTCCGAGGGGATGCCAACGCGTGTATCCCTTCTCTCACACGTGCACGAGTAGAGAGCACGTAAGTTTAATATCTTCGTGTACCAAAGCACACTAACGCGTCGCGAGACCCTGACGAGGCTAGAGGTGGAGATGGGAAGCAAGGAGGACCAAGATTATTGCTTCAATATTGCCCGATGTCAGGCATCGTAGTTACGTCTACGTATTCGTCCCCCAAACTACCCTACGGCACCCTTCCTGTCCACGATACTCGATGGTAGAATGTGTTAGTGTCGCGTATACACGTGCACGTACGCCGGCGATAGTTGCGCATGTGTGTTGCAGACGGTGCAACCCTCGGTGACGCTCTCTGCACCGTTATTAAACTATCTCTTACCAGTTGTATCTTTATAAGCTCTGCCATCCTCCATCCAATTGCTTCTTATCTGGAATACAAACCGGAAGTTGTTGTTTACGATTGCAAGATCGAACGGATAGAATGCCGAAGTATTCATCCTCGTAGTTTCCCTGAAAACTAAAAATGATTAATATTGCTAATAATATAATATTATAACATTTTATAATACTGTACATTTTATAATTACTATAACATTTCTCTTAATTATTTCAAAATATAAATCTTTTTTATATTTTGATAGCGATTTGAAAAAGTATTGTTACATCGTGCATCAGTATTAATATAAAATAACATAACATTTAGAATAATTAGAATAAAATTAATTTATAAATTGAATCTAATCTGCAGTTACGGACTGAGATTATACAATAGAATAACTAAAATTTATCCGCTTAACTTTCGAAAAAATGTAAATAGTGATAAGTTATAAATATAGACTTCCCTTTAATCTATTTTTAAATTCATTAAGCATAATAAATTTATGACATAAATTATATATATATAATATTATGCGATGGTTTTCTTAATTAGAGAAGCAAACAACGGCCTAGTTTATGAACAAACATAATGAATTGTAGGAGCTGCAGTCGTAGAAATAAAGCTTCAACTTCATGGAAGCAGCTTTGCTCTTGAAATATTGTCTACGAAGAGAAACAAGAGAGCCTCGCACACCGAAAGAATTACGTATGCATGTCTCGTGAATTTCTGGATCACAACAGAATTCCTTTATTCAAAAAACAAATATAGTGCCGTACGTCTTGTGCGGTGGAACAAACAGTGGCGCGTCCGTGAAATTGGGATGCATCTACTATGTTAACATCTGCGACAGTTCCAAAACGTTTAACCTTTCTATAAATAAAAATGCAAGCAGGTTCAAATAGATTCGTGGAAGAATGACATATATGAATATTTAAAATTTACGCAGAAAAAATTACTTAACACCTAACTACTTTTTTTGATCATAATATTTATGTATATTTATATTAAATTAATTATAATAGATTCAACTCAAAGAGCTTTTTCATAAAAAATATGAATTTTAACATATTTTTAAAATATTATAATATTAACAAGTTACATGGCTGTTACATTAACAAGTTACATGGTTGTGATTAGTATGATATTTTGTTCAGCTTTTAACATATTAGAAAAGTCCGGGCCGGGTAAAGAATAGGTTGCCATTCATGATTGAGTTGTCGTATGGCTTCCTCCTTTATGGCATGACAGAAGAATTAGAAATTAGATGCATTCAATTGCTGCTCGCGCTTTCTTTTCACAAATTTCAATCGTCGCTAAAGGGATTCATGTTGGATCAATCGGTATTCACGGAAATTTAGCAATCAAAGCAGCACAAGAGGAGGAGGGAGATCGGCTATATGGTCAGAGAACAGCGAGGAGAGGAGAGAGACGGAGAGAAAGAGAGAGAGAGAGAGAAGAGAGAGAGAGAGAGAGAGAGAGAGACTGGAGCCCAATATACGCCGTCAGTAATTACAACGGCTACAACGGAATCATTTGTTTGTGCATTGTTGCCGCAAAGCATTGTTGCACGGTGAAATGTTCCACCATCAATGTCCATCGTGCACACAGTTACATCCTTTTGCCCTCTTCCACTGTGTGTATGGCCGTTGCGGACTCAAACGCATTGTACACCCTCTCGATTCAACCTGTCGATGCATCTATGTACACATATACGTACAAACGCATACTAAATACGTGTACACATATATACACCAACACACGCTTCAACTACTGCGTGAATCGTGTGTCGCTGCATCTTTCAATCTCATGCAGAACCGACTGCTACGTAGCGTGCACATGCTTTTGGAAATGAAACACGTGAAACAA
Organism: Crematogaster levior; assembly: GCA_901521435.1. Taxonomy (NCBI): domain Eukaryota; kingdom Metazoa; phylum Arthropoda; class Insecta; order Hymenoptera; family Formicidae; genus Crematogaster; species Crematogaster levior. Next base: position 240,101 of record CABEGB010000643.1, read on the forward strand.
AAAGCTGACCGATTCGTAAGTAGGTATGTCGTATTGTGCACAGATAGAACGAGATGAACATGTAACAACAGGGTGGATGCACATGTCGGATACCATGGTATGAATTAATGTTTACAGAAACAGACGACAAGTCTCCTCTTATTGTGAAAATGTGGCGCAGTTGGTGATATTTAGATACGACACAATTGCAGTTTCCACGCTTGGAAATTTATCATTTCAGCGAATTTCTCTCATATTATTTGTCATATTTATTACGCTCCTATATTATTTGGCGCTAATGCTGCTATAAAGTTGATTTTAGTTAATAATCAGAAGAAATTTCTATATTTTCTCATGCATTATATTAACATTGAACAAAATCGTACATTAAATCTTTTAGTCGGATTATAATATATACATATAATAATAAGATTTTACTAATATTAAACAATAGTTTTAAACGTAAATGTCATGTTTCATCTTAAAATAATATGGAATATGAAAATATTTTTCGAGCAGAATTACACCGCGACAATTTTGCATGATTTATATTTATCAACATTCAACTCCGGATCTCAGTACAGCTATATACAAAAAAAATATATATATATATATATATATATATATATATATATTTCTCTTCTGTGACAAAACGTCGAGCGTATTTTTAGTTGCAGCGTTGATGAAGCAGACACATCTATTTAAACTAGCTACTCACGCTGATATTAATTCCGCTCTCACTACAGTGTCTGTATTGTGGTTTCACTGCCGCTAATAACCGCCGCTTCCAACCAGTCACTCGTTATTTTTCTGTCAAATACGAATTCCAACAAGGCATATTAATTATCGAAGATGCTACCGCAAGCAAAGCAATTCCCTTCCTCTCTCCTACCCCTGGTGCGAGTTCGACGTCGGTACTGCTAGAAATGCGAGTACGTATTGGCTGCGGACTATATCGGCCGCACGTCGAATATCCGATATCATCCAATATTTCATAATGGATATCCAATATTTACGATAGTGGACAGACGCCTGCGGATGTGCGATGCAAAAAACGATAGGAAGAGTAGAGACAGAGAGAAAAGCCAACTATACATGGAAACGTGAAAGCGAAAGGGAGACCAAGAATCGTAGAAGAGATGAGGGAGGCAGAGCAAAAGTTACAAGAGAGGAAAAAGACTCGGATTGATTTCTAGTGAATTTTCGATCGCGATATGATCGCGAGATGAGAGCGCTCGTTTACAAGGATCGGTTCATCTTCGCCATAATCGAAACCTGCGGTAATTATGCCGTGAATGTCCGACGTAATTGAATTATATATATCGCGCTTCTAATTTCGGAAGTACACATATTCCGCTCAGTGTCCCGGCGTACATAATTACATAATCGTAAATATTTGATATGTTTGATTAGTTGACGAGTGGACATAGTATAAGTGGATAACTAAAAATTCAAATACATGTGCAAGTACAAGTGTATGCTTCCAATTGCTGATAGGATGGATATATCAATATCATCACTTATACATTTGAGTCAAATCATCAGTGCAATCGTGTTCCAAAAGATGAGTCTAACAAGATCTGTTATATCAAATTCTTCGTAAAGTAATGCACACTAAATAAATTAAATATGGTAATAATAAGAGAGAGATACATAGGGAATGTGTGCGGCGTGATGTGAAAATTAGATAGTATTTCACTTTGAGCAACGCGAACGATCAGGGATTCTGGGAAAGCGAATAAAATGGATGAATCATTACCTGATAAAACGAAGTTGACTTGTGTAAGTACGGCTCGTATATCAAAGTAGGATTTAAGAAGAAAGATATATAAATGCGCGTGTCTACACAATATCAATAATAAATCGAAATATAAACATTTCCTGAGGTAAAACAATAAATGACGATATGTTTTCATTTGATTTTTAGAAATGATTGTAAAGCAAGCCGAATGCAAGCCAAACAATTTCTACTGCAAATTGTTGTTTAACCGTGTAAAAAACCGAATAAATTTCCAAAATATGTTATTTTTATGCGACAAATCGCGCAATTCAAGCTGATGCACTTTGTCCACCGGTGCTTGCTTGAAAACGACGTTTCTATAATCCCAAGAGAAAGCATTTCGAGAGAGATGGTATTGTTCGCAAACCTCCGCATAGAATTCGAGACAAATGAAGGGCAGAAAGCGTCCCTTTCCCTAGCACCTTGCGCAAACAGATTCGCGTAACCTCAAGGTCCAGTGCACGCTCTTCTCTTCTACATCATGAAATTACGAAATTTTGGTTGCAACTGGAGTCATTGTATTAGTACGGCTCGAAAGGTATTTAATGTCTGGAGCTGGATTATGTTGTTACAAAATAATCCATAAATCTTATTAAAAGCAAAAATGCAGATATTGCTTAAATGTTCTATTAACACACGACATTAATATTGTTTAGGAACAATTTTAATGTGAATCTCTAGATTAAATTTTCATATTAATTAATTAGCATATATTATATATATTCGATGACTATTCGATTATATTTTAAATATTTGACAATCTAATTGCATTAGACTCAATATATTGAATAACACTTTGAATAAGTTGCTTGTGCTAATTAATACATAACATTAATGAACTTTACAAATATACGAACAATGAAGCAAGTTCCATAGTAATATTTGTGTTGCAAATGTTCAATGTATATTATTTGCATTGGTATTAGTATCGTGAAACACTAGACGCTTCTGCAGACTTTAGATTTAGTTAAAGCTAGGATAAACTTAGTACTAGCATATACCATACGATGTTGTTAGTGCGATTTATTGATGGAAACAATGTATATAATGTTCCGCAATGTGTTAACTACGGGATATATCGTCACTCCTTACCTCTGGTCAATAAATCATAGTTAACGTCGTTAACAACTTTTAACAAAAATATTACTAAAAACCTTTTTTTAGTCAATGTTATCAAAAACTTTATTTAGTATTTTCTTCTTTTAGCTTCACCTGATTTTATGTGAGTTAAAATTACAAGTTTGATCTTCTTTAAAAGATAAAACTTTACAATTGTTTAGATGAGAAAAACGTACATGAATCAAATACATTAATCTCTTTGAAAACCATACATATAGGTGTAGGTAGACAGTGATCATTCAACGGAATTTTTCTTCTGACGCGAGAGAGACCTTCGCAACGATAACAAACCGATTAATAACGTTGGGACCGGCCTTGGTTCGATTAACGGAGGAGATTTGGAAAAGGGACATGGAAGGCAAGATCCGTGCAAAAGCCCCTGCCTTTTAAAAGAGCCGACGATCCTCGAACATTTGTTAAGCGTCTCAGCGGCGGACGCTTTAAAAACCATGTCATTTGTAACGCTACGACGAAGAAAGTGTCTTCGGGGTAGGAAAGAGAATATCTTCTGTAAGAACGACATTCAAGACGTGCCACGATTAATCCAAAAGGCCCATGTGGGACGAGAAAGGAGGACAATGAAGTAGTTTCCTCGGTGTCTCCTCATTTTTTTTTCATTTCTCTTTGAATCTTTTATGTACTCTTGCCAGTTCTGACAATGAGTCTTCATGTACCTCGGCATAATATCGATACAATGTAATGTAAATCTTTGGTAAGAGATAGCGATAGAGCACATGAGGTGCGAAAAATATACGAAAATGTAATTATGCAAAAACATCAATTTCAAAATCAACAAAAAAATATATGAAAATGTAATTATACAAAAACGTCAATTATGATATAATTATAACAAAAAATTTATAAATTGGCTGTGATGTGTAGATCGATTAAATGCATAGTAACTTTAATAAGTAATAAAAAATGCTTTGTTAATTTATTCAAGTGGATAACTATTACTGAGATCATGAAATATTAGTACAGAATCGCCATAACTCGAATTACATCCTGACAAACTAACTGAACCGCGGACGGGGAATTTTCGACAATTCCGGGGCAATTATCGGAAACGGTTTCCGCGGCTTCCTGAACAGCGGCTCTAGATTCATTTCCTGTCTTCACCTGCTTTGAAATCGGCGGCCCCATCCCATCATCCGAGGGTCGCGCGCATCACGACTGGGAAAGTTTCCTGCGGGTGCTAGATGGTGGGAACAATGTTACCGGATGCAGATGAGTCTCATTTCCCACCTACTCTCTAGGTTGTCGTCTCCCGGCCTCCCTCGCTGATCTCTCGTCGCCGCCAATCGGTACTCAACGACGATTCTCTCTTTCTCTATCTCTCTGTTTCTCTTCGGTGTGCGTTCCACCCCTCGCTCTCATTTACCCCATCCTGCACTGTCGTTGCTTGTCTCACTGTCGCTTCTCTCTCTATTTGCTCCATTTGTGCTTTCTTGTACCAACCAGCACCAGTGCGGGATTCTTTATCGCCCTGTGGTGTCGAACGTAAGGATTGACCATAGTTTATCGGCTGGCCTTCGATCGACTAGATAGAATGGAAAAGGACGTTTTCGCGAACGCTTTGTGATCTCTTTGTTATGACCTATTGCCGCGGCTACTTGATCGTTTTACGAGAACTTAAAATTTACGAGAGAAACTTTTATATTCGTCACGCGATTACTGGCGCACAGTTTCTTCTTTTAACTATATTAGATCATTTAAGTGAAGTTATCGTAGACTATTCTTATGGAAGAATTGAACGCTCCTTTTTTTCCTTCCTCTCTTAGTCTATTGCCCGTCAAAAGATATCCTTGAAAATATAAAAACGACGAAAATTATAATGACAGGTGTCGAGCAATAAATGGAAAATAAATGGAAACCTGAGAGTTTATTACTAGAGTTTAGTTTTACTTAGAGTTTATTATTATTATTAAGCTTATTATTATACATATGTAACATAAATACATCTGGTTTTTGTCAAAATTTATCGCTCTTAAAGTTTCTCATTTACTTCAAAAAAATACGGTTGGAAAATACAACATATAATTTTTAATCTCATGAAGTAATGTAACTAGAATTTTATGGTAGCCAAATCTAACAGCTCGCTGCATGGAAAAAATCGTTAATCTTTGTAATTTTCACACATTCAGTGATAATAGAATCTCATTTGCTAATGTGTTCATAATTTAATTCGTCTTCTCGCATGCCCACACGTCTCATGTTTAATCATATTAAAGTAATTCGTTATGAAATACGATTGCAATATCCATTTCGTGAAATCCTAAAACTCTCGAGGACGTTAACGCGTGTAAAATATGGTTGTTGCACCGTTCGCTGAATTTCAGGCACATTCCTATGGGGGCAATCCTTTTAATGTCATGGGAGAAGATTAAGACTGTGCAATAGTCAGTGTTTAACAGCCTCAGTAAAGTGAAAGGACAAATTACGTCAACTTTCTATAGAACAATCATCCTCTTTCTTGATAAATATAGAAAATAGCAAAGCCAATTATTAGTAAACGAGGGCGGAGGATGGAATGTTACGTTAAACGTCTGTAAAACAGTCGATAGTGTCATAACTTTGCCAGGATGCGAAGATGGAGAGGAAACTTCAGTACTTCAGTACTTAACTATACTTCAGTACTTAACTTCAGTACTTGACGTCAGTACTTAACTATATCGCGAATATCAGCACTCTACTGAACTTTTCGCGATGGCACTCGTTAACGTCACATGCTATATCATATCGGTTACGTGTCTATTCTGTCAAAATGATTCTCACACTCGCTTCTCTTCAAATCGACAGGTACAAGATTGGTTTCTAAAGTGGTAACAGAAATCTTGTATGTGTGCAAACAACTGCATATCTTGAGAACTGTAACGATGTGAAATGATGAAACTGTACGCATTTTTCGTATTATTTTTATGTTAAATTTACATTATATTTCTACGTTTGATAAAACATCGTAAAAGTGTATTTCGATTTTTACATAATGTTCGTAGAGAGTTCATCAAGCATCTAAAAGTCATATTGTGTTATTTTTGATACAAATATTAAATTCTTTTTGACTGTAAATTACATAATAGAAATATATCTACATCGCCAAGCGGTCAGATCTGGATCTTTGATGGCCAATCAATGATTTGCGTGCCGACTTGGTTTGTCGGACTCTAAACGCAATAAAAAATAAGATGCGTCCCGACTTAATATGTCGAACTTTAAAACACAAGTAAATCACCAACTTAAAATCAACATCGATTTCAAATATTGGTGCTAATAATGTTGCTGTTATTTTTGAGTCAAGGGTTACCGTAATGCTTATCATTCTTTTATTATCGATAACGAGCTACAAGAAATTGCTCTTACATGAAATGAGAAATAATCATAGCAAGATGTTAAATCCAACATTATTCAATCTAATTACATTATTACTTTTCGCTGGATACTCGTTCATACTTTTGTCGTGCGATATATTGATAAAATACATGGTTTAAGCATTTCTCTGAACAATCCAATTGAACAAACCAATTGAGACCGATAGACAGGCGAATGGGTGGCATGCATCTCAATTGTAAAATCATGGGTTCAATTTATATGTGCATCGTAGTTATACTCGATATAATCGATATTAGGGTGAAAAGCCCATCAACTGATGGGCACAGGTAAACCAGAATCGATCGTATTTGGGAGGAACCAGCGAGCAGACAACGAGTTTGCCATGGTTTGCTAGTAGTTCCGGCTTGTCCGTTCGTAACTACCATGCCGACACAACCAACAGGGTGATCCAACTTCTCTTGGTTGCAAGTCCGGAGGCGGTGGTCGGGTTATAAGTAATAGCTAAATTAACATCTTAGTGCATCCCCGGAGCGTCATCTGCTATCTACGGGCCGTTAGTGCCGTAGGAGAGTCGTAAGATGTATCTAAGCGCATCGCGTACACGCAAGTGGTGTCCGAGTTCGCGCAGTAAAAGCATCGCGAAAATGTGTCCCTCGTGATATTATCACCATGTAATTTTCACCGCTCTATGCACTTTGATCTGCCTGCATGATAAAGTCCGATCTGTATTAAAGATCTGTATGCGCCGTGGGATATAATAATATGCTTGATCCAGTTTGAAAAATTTACAGTGATTTAAGCTGCATCGGGGTCATTTTAATCATTTTGGCGTTTAAGAAATATTATCTATATAAAATGGCAAGCATGTGATGTAAAATAAATGTCTATCTATACTATTGATATAGAATGACATGTATGATATAAAATAAATTCATCTTGCGTGTTTCTGTTTCTGTCAGGTGAAGAAAAATAAATATAAACAATGTTCGAATTTTCGGAACTATACATAACTATGCACATATATGAGCGCGTAGTTGTGATTGACGAGCACTTTTAAACATGAATGTCTGAGAAATAGATTATTATAATAATATTATAATAATTATTATAATAGATTATACATACAACAAATGTTCCAAGTAATGTTCGTAGGTTTCTTTAAAAATAATATTCTTTAAAAACAAAGGGCAAAAACGAACGAAGTCAGATGATATATACAGTGATATATACAGGCCCCCGTAAAGTGTTACAAGTCCAACTTTAAAAATATTTATCGAATCAAGAAATTGTTCATAAGGAAGTTTCATGTATTCGAGAAGCTTCTTTAACTACATAAACGTAAAGTCGCCCCTTTAGTTCTCCTTTAAGGGGGGAGGTAACTTCATAATTTGAAATGGAATCTCCTATTTTTTATTACATATTCTTGTAGCTTATCTCGAGAGTTTTCCAAAACATTAGAATTATGTTAGTTTTCATTAAGTACTTTCCGAGTTATGAGGCTCGAAAGATACAGTATTTTGACATAAAATATAAAACATCTTGAGAAATATTCAGTTTTCGATAATCTTATCTCGATACTTTGCACAGAATAATGAAATCAATCAATTAATGTAAAGAAAACACATGGTTGATTTGAAAAAAAAAAAATGTTGCAAAGTACATATTTGTGGTGTTTGTTCTTATGAACAATTTCTTGATTCGATAAATATTTTTAAAGTTACCCACTTGTAACACTTTACGTGGGCCCTGTATAATTATATAAAAAAATTATACAATAACAACAAACGTTTCGACTTGAAATAAAGTTCATCTTCAGTGTCGTAATATAATAATTAAAATTCAACGGTAATATCATTGTCAATCAGATATGATCTTGAGGGCGCATGTAATCCGCTAAACGTGATGAATCCTGTCCTTATTATACATCCACAGATATAGCTAGGAGATAGAATCAGACATGAATCCAACGAAAAACAAGCAGATTCTCAGATTAGAATTTCTTCTCAGAGACACTACTAGACGAGGTGCATCGCATTTTAACACTTGGATTCGATAGAAATAGATTATTGTAAAATTATTGATAAAGCAGATCGTACTTCATAACTTACAATGATATTACATGGATAATTCTAGTACACATATGAATTTGACGTGAAGCCATATTTTTTAGATTTAGTTGATATTTTCCACATTATTCGTGAACAACTGTAATTTATTCTGACTTCTGTTATAGAATTATCTCACTTTATTCCTTTAAACCTATTACTTTTCTTGAAACATCTCAATCAATTTAGTAAACTCACTCTAGCGTTCCTCAATCGAATTAGAATATCGTTAACGCGAGATTACAGATCGATTTCAGGTTTGATGTCGCTTAGTTTATGGCAAGTTTCCAGACACTACTTTTACTGATTATACATAACTGCATTAGGTATTGCAGTCTTTGTGAATACTGCATAACAACTTTACTAGAGGGCAATTAAATAAATGAATATAATATATCAATCAAGAGTTAATAAATAATATCAACAGATTTCTTATTTTCTTTTCTATAATATTACAAAACCGTAGAAAGTCAGCTGAAAGAGATGTAAAAGTAAAGTATTTCGCCTTATAAGAAAATGTTTCCCAACAAATTATCTCAGTGAATGTTCGCGACTTCAACCGTACGACATCTTCCGAGACATTCCCGGAATTTTTTAACAAGGGGCGAGATTATTTGCGTAGATTTTACGATGATTAATTAAACGAAGACAATAGACATCTCTTCGTTTAGGTATGAATCGGCAGGCCGTTATTCATCAAGGCGCCCAAATTAATTTAATAATTCCGCGATTTAATACTCTCTCATCGATCTCCCTCCACCCCTTTCTATCACATTCAAATATTCCTTTGTATTCTACTACAGAGACATATTTATTGTGCTATTACCAATAAAGACATATCTGCCTAATTAATCCGTGTTCTATCCCATCAAATAACGGAAGATTAATTAACTACAAATAAATAATTTGAGTATCTTCGTAAGAGCAGGCTACATCAGTTGATATAAACCTAATTATACATCAAGCTTACTAATCTACTTACTAAATTCGTTTTGACAATGATTTATCGCTCCGATCTTCTATAATCGATCTTGTATAACAACTAAATTGTATATGATTTAAAACTAATGTAATTTAAAAACTATTGTTGAAAAGGTTGTCTGCTAAATATATTGGGAAAATACAGCTATTTGCAATATAAAGTATTCGATTGAAATCAAGATGCCGTGAGAAATAGCAGACAATCTTCTGTAATTACTAAATTGTTATTTGAAAACTGTTGTAAAAAAGATCACCTATTAAATTACCTGTTATTAGTTAAATATTATTATTATTAGAATATAGCTATATGCAACACGAAACGCCTAAAAATTAGATGCAATAAGAAATAATACACAGCCTCATAAATAATAGTCTTATACATATGTATATACATATAAGACTCTACATGTGCATCTCTCAGCATGTATCTTTTATTATGCGCGTACGTTCATTTTTTTTTTTTCGCTTTCATGGTGCAAATAACGGTATCATAATCCTAACAGAAACCAGTACTTCAAAAGAACCAGATCATATTTTATTTTGTACCGAATATTTTATTTTGTGACGAATAATTGGCGAAGTCATATGAAATATTGTATGGCGAATCTAATTCAATGAGTCGCTTTGCTCGTAGCCAAAATATACACGCGTGTGCTAGTCGTTAGAACGAAAAGAATCGCTGTTATAATAAAAACTTGACTTTGTCGAATACAGAGCTCGTGCTGGCAAATTGTAATTTCCCCTGCCGTGTATCGAAAGAAAGATTGCAATTTTGTGTTTTTTAGTAAAACGACGATGTTTTATTAACGATAAAATCCGAATCGTAAGTATTAAAATCTCTATCTGAAAAGTAAAGTCGTAAAAGCGTTAAAATCTCTATCTGACAGATAATAATATTCTAAAATACACATTGCAAACCTATCGTGTATATTCGCGCGCGCAAAAGAAAAACGCTAATCGCACGGCTTACCGATGTACTTACACATAAATTTCTACTTGCGGTAGAAGAGCTTTCTGTACTCCGCCAGGTACCTTTCTCAGTTCCCAATGGGGCATAAATTATTTTCTTAATTACTGCCAAGCCGTGGATCGCGTGTTGAGGATAATCCCAGTAACTCTTCGCCGTTCTTCCGCCGGCTGTTGTGATTAAGTTTGATTTTCGAAACATTCTGATTTGAAAAAGTTTAGATACAATTTGAGTTTTGTGTTAATGAAACACTGACAACTGATAAAAATTATCATTAATGGTATACATATAATTTTTGTAAAAAGATGATGTAAAAAGATTATTTCAATAAATGCAAATGATTAAATTTATTATAAATTGTTTCTACAGTTTAATAGACGGTTAGAATATACGCATGAATCGAAAAGCTCACTAAATTATTTTCGTTTGATATGTTTAATTATCTCAAAAGCTTCACAGACTCAATCTCAGACTTTGTGTCCTAAAAGTGACACGATGGCACTAAAGGTTAATCTTCCTATCCCTGTGAGAGTCATACGTACGTACAAATTTTCATTTCGCTCCCATAATAGCATAAGTAAAGTACAACGTTACAAAGGAAATAAATGACGTTGGAAATTGGTTATAAAATTACCAGTGCAAATGCAAAAGACAACGCTAACAAGACGATAATCCTCTTCGCAGAAACTATTTCGAATTCATATAATCATAATATCAAAATAAAATTAGGTATCTTTAGTTACATAACAAAGAAATCTTTTTTTTATAAAGGAATAAAAATAAAAAGTAAGTTTTGGTTTTCGCTATTCTTATTTTCCTTATTATTTTTAAATTAGGTTGTTCTTGCTGCCATTTTTTCTCAAATGTTTATTGCTATATCGCTCACAAAATGCGTAGATATATACAAATACATGTGAGTATCCATGGTATTTTAAACTGAAATCCATGAGTTTTATTAGACTTAAGCAACTACGAATTAGTCATCCCTGCGAAAAGCAGAAAATTCTTAATGAGTTCTAACAATTACATCTAATATATGCTCTAGAATTTCACTGAAAGGTATATATTAAGTTTTATTCGGATAGATCTTTTGTTCAGATTGTTTGCGTTGTATCAGAAAGTGGTTCACGTAACTATAATTCTATAAAGTACATAAACAACAACGAATAAAATTACAGTGAACTAGAAATTCCACCTGTGTCGGCGCTAAAGCTTACAAGCTGCAAACCACGATCGCGTCATTTACTGAAACCCATTGTGACATATCAGTACACAAAGGGCAATGCACCTATGCCGTGAAACGTGAACGTCCAACGACTTATCGATCCTGCCTTCCGCATAAGATCGTCGGACGTTTAATAAAATACGAAGGGAGCGATGCACTTTCATGCTGCCGGCCGGCTACACCATCAAGTGCATCCATGTGGGGCGACGTGCCACATCGATCATTACATAAAAACTCAAGGGGCACTCGAGGAGCTTCAGCCAAGGAAAAATATTCAAAATCTGACGCGACTTCGGCAATTTTGGTTCCTTATGCTTCCGAGACGTCGTGAAATTCAAACTTATACGGAATACAATAAAATCAATGTTATACGAAATGCCCAGGATTTAAAATTAATCAAATAATACCAATAATTTAACGCGTCTCGATTTAATTATAATTTAGTGATTTACATTATCATTAAACATATTAGTGATTTACAGCATTGCAATTATTATCGCAATGGATAAAATATTATATAGACTGTTGTAGTTCGTAATTGTAATTCGCTCAATTTTTACTTTTTATTTAGTTAATGTTAATTTATTTATGTATTTACTTGTTTATATATATTTCATTCGTATCCTATTTTTTTGTTGTTATTATTAATTTATTTATGACTGATAAAGACTACGAAAAGTTCCAGTAATTTTCTTTATTAGAAACGAATAAATCGAATAAATATTATATTTGATAACATCCTTATCGCTCATTTATTAGCCCATAACCTTCCCACATTGGTTTGCAAATACCAGCCTAAAATTTTCATTTAGTATAAAATATTATATTATAATATATGCAGATTTAACTAAATCATGCATATAATTACAAGACATAAATAATAATACAATAATAATAATAATAATAACAATAATAATTAATACAATGTTTATATACGCAATTAAGCTCAAATTTAATTTACACTAATTAAGATAATAATACAACATTACAATTACAACATTATTTTTTAATACTGTTATAGGAAACCATAATAATAAAAAAATCACGAAAGTCACAAAGTATAATGACATTTTTTGATCATAGTGTAAAAAAGAATGTTCGTTATAAATGTAAGCTACTTTAATTAGGTAACTGCTATGTATTCAAACGCAGAAAACAACTCGTGTTCCAGTTTGTCGTCAACTAACCGGAGACAGAATATCCCAGGAGCACGATGGGAAAACGACTATGTAGGGCGAATCAAAGAACTGGGTCAAGTCGCTTCCGTTATCGTAACGACGTACCAAAGTACGATAGGACTGACGTAAATGATGTTACTGTAATGACGTTACATGTTAACGACGTCGATCATAATTTTTTAAGATCGAAAGATCGACTGTGCCGAATTCAACTTTATCTATGAAGATTACGAGACTTTCCATGCCAATTTATGCGTGCAAAGACATAAGCGAGTAGATGAAAATCAAATAAATACTAAATGATGCGGCGAGAGAGAGAGAGAGAGAGAGAGAGAGAGTCGCAGCTATAAATAATATCTTTTCTTTCTGCACAGTGGATTGTCCTCGGATGAGGGGAAGAGCGGAGTAGATTGTCGCTAGATTAAATTGTACGGGTTACGTGATGCTCTATAGAGAACTCGAGGGATAGCTTGAGGGTGAGAGGTGAAAAAAGGGTCAGAGGGCGGACAGTAAAGCGGTCGCAGTTACGGCTGGAAATTGGCGAAACTTTGCGGAAGGTAAATTAGCGGTAGTAATAAAAAGCGGCTTGGTGTTCTAGCCGAATTTCCTCGTCCTTTTTTCCCCCGGAACAGGCTTTATTGCGCGAACCTTCAACCCCATCCCTCCGACCACTTCCGCAATGCACGAGAGAACCCGGGGAATGGTCGGATGAAATTATGAGAGCGAGTTTCGTAGAGAGACGCAAGAAATTCGTCTCTTCCTAGACCTCTCTCTCTCTCTCTCTTCCTTTTTTCAGTGTTTGGTTGAAAAAAACAACGATAGGGCAAAAAACAATTTAGTTAATACTTCCTAGATCCGCCTGCCTCCGATAGCACCGATAAGATGACTGGGAACCTCCAGTGCTATCCTCCTCTGCTGCCATATCGAAAAAGGGGATCATCCCTTCGTAATGTCACTGGATTTACATTTAGAGGATAACGTTTAGACATAGGTTCAGTCGAATATGAAGTATCCACAACTATTCCTCCCGCTCTTTCTCGCCTTATCTTTTCTTTCCGTTACGTCGTAAAATATTTTTAGGGATATATTTACAAAAATAGACTTCGTAAAGTTGCGAGGATAAAATTTTTTGAACTACGAAAATAAATAAAATTCACTGTTCGATTTCAAGCAAATGATATCCTTTTTTATAGAATTATGATACTTTCAAAAAATGAAAAAAAACAGAAATTATAAGAGTCATAAAATAATTCTGTAATGAAAAATCTATAGCTATAAGTTTTCTTCATTTTTTGAATCTAACAATGCACACTTAAATAACAAACATTATTATAAAAATATTATTTATTATATGAAACAGCCGGTATATTTGACAAGTTCCACGAAATCACGGCAAAATTTAACAATATTCAGACAAGATAAAATTTAAATGTACATTATACACACAACGTACGTATTTATATAATTTATATTATGTACATTATTATATCAATCCGAAATTTTGTGTCAGGCAGAATTCCAATTAGAATACATTCAATATATTTCCGATTAAAACAAATTAAATTCGTTTAATTCCAATAATCAGTTTGCAGTAATTATCATTGGAGGAGAGCACGAGCATATTTGGAACGCGACACCCAGGATTCTCTTTCATTTGGAGTCGGTTCAGAGGTCAACTGCGAATTAGATTTAATCGCCGTTCAATTCTTGTAATCAATCTACTGTCAAATCTCTCCCAAGTGAGCACTTAATTAAACTGAATTCAATTTTGGCCAGAGTGCCGATTCGCTCGTCATCAGTTCGTATTGTTCTATCTAGCGACATGCGAACAGTTATAATATCACGTTTCGTATCTTTTAATAAATTTTCAGAAAGTATTTCATGAGTGGCGAAATAAACGATTTGTGAACTAAAAATGAAAATTGACTCGTCGAGCCGAAAATTTTCATGTAGCCTCGTTACCCGGCGGAAGCACATTTTCTCGATTTCCATGTGACTGCGTACAGCCTGACGATTTATATGTGCATAGCTAACCCGCACACACGCTGGAAATTGCGCTCGATACGCCGTACGACATGCTCGTAAACGTATTGGTAATTCCTATTACGTTGACGCACATTTCGTCATTAAATGTCCATCAGACTCGTTCGACGGTTGGAATCGAGTATATCGTGTCGATGAGCGCTCTTCCGGTGTGGAATGCAGTCTACTGAATTTGATTAAAAGACCTCTTGCACGAACAGTTGAAGTGCTGTAATTTATTGTCAAACTTCTTTTAATTAGTGCCATGAAGTTATTTAATACTTCGCAATAACATTACCGATCTACTTCCTCAATGTTGTATTTCGCTCGCTCTTAATTCAAACTATGAGATCTATTGCGCGATAGTTTCATTAGTTTAATTAAATGGAAATTTATTTTATCTCGTATTTAAATCTTAAATTTTCTCATATAATTCGCGAGATTCTATGATTTAAGTCTCATCAAAATTTCATAATTTCTGACTCTCAATTTTCGTTTATTCGCTTTAAACGAAATATTTCCATTTCTGTCTCGTCGTATCGCAATACGAATTGGCGATTTGCGATGCTGTGTGGCTAGAGCGAATAATTGTGTTAAATCGTTTCTCGAGTGATCGGTCGACCACGCGGGATTTCACGTCGACCCTCTCATTCGTTCGCCCGACGACGGCCCGACAACGAGGAATAAAATGATCGTAAATGAAAACGGCCGGACGCTATACATGTGCGCGCAGCGTACAGTACTTGAAATCGTGCCAGATCGCATCTAATTACGAGCCTGTCGATGCTTATGCCCGAGGAAAATCTTCCCGGTTTATACGGTTACCTCTCTGTGAAAGAAAGTGCCAACAGAAAAATTTTCCGTCCCTTATCACCCCGTAAACCACCTAATATTACCTCCATCCTTGCCTCTCGCTCGCTCCCTCATTCCTTTCCGTGGAAATGCAAATTCCGGGTCACCGACATCGTCTCTCAAACTGGCGATATATCGCATCGACGACGTGGAAGGGAAGTGGATGTATGTGTGCGGAAAGATAGAGGCTACACCGTGAATATATCTCGAACGAATTTTTCCATATCCTCCCCAATGTCCTCGGGTAATCTCGATGACGACAAGGTCGATCCTGTGCACGCGATAAGGAAAATTCATCCGCCCCGAAAGACTGAAATTCGATACGGAACTTCAACTACGGAACAAGCGAAAGAAGCATAGTTTCAAATCTTTAATAAAGACAGACACATCCAACTCATCTAATTAATTATACGACACATCTTGTTAACCGATAATAAAGAATCCATAAAACCGCGAGTGTGATTGACGCTGTTAAATTCAACCATTAAGGAAATCGATCATAAAAATCGACGTAATAGACTCTCGCACAGTCACGGCGTTATAAATCACGTTCGACAAATACTGTTCATATAACTGTCTTTATCTACGCCGGCGATTTTCTCTGAAAATCGCTATTCATGCCTTCGCAACCACCTGTCTTAGTCGTTGGGCGCAATCCTCCTCAAAGCGTTTCCACCTCGGCCACGTATTCCGTTCGTCGTCAAATGGACAGCCGCGTCGGTTCTTGCAAATGGCATTTGAAGATCGCGCACGGCTATGAAAGCGATTCGAGGGTTGTGCCAGCCCTTCGTGGTGGTCTAGTGCAACCCCCGGCGCAAATGCGGCGTGGTTTGCGGGGGCAGGCGCGTAGAGAGGATCAGGGGGGAGAGAGAATTCTTTTGGTTAACCGCAACGATAATCTCGAAATCGATTCGCTGCGCGAAAGGGCTTCCCGGTCTAATTCGAGGCGACGTGCATCTCGTGGTTCTCGCGTTACGACTGCTCGAAGTGGCCAATCGGGAACGCTGGTGTCTATTACCCTCCGGACTGCGCTGAATTGCAAACGCATCCCTGTCGCATTCGGCGCTACGAGGATGGCAATGACAGTCCCGGCTGCAATCCCGGGATGAGTACCGCACTTAGCGTTTATAATAGTGTTCATTGTGCTACAAAAATAAAGGAGAAAGAAGGTATTGCGCTCTTCAATTTTCTAACGAAAAGTTCATTACAACCGACGACTCGAAAGCTGTAAACAACAATAGTATCTATTTCAGAAAGTTAATGTTAATTTGCAAGTGTAGCATGGCTTTAATATTATTGAAGAAGCCAAACATTCGAGGAAATTGAAATCAACGCGTTTAATGGCGTCATGTTGCTGTTTAATACACATGGGAGCTACCAGGAGAAAGGAGAAATAGCCAGTTTGCCTCATTGATCATCCTCGTTATAAAATCCAGTGTGAATGGTGTTAATAATAAAACACCTACACATGAAGAAAATCATTCTACGGATTAAAGCGTACCATTGTCTTTATTACGTTGAGATTAAATAAAACATCGAATGAAGACCACAGCTTCATGAACGAATAATAAATTAAATGAGACAAGAATCGAGCTCGAACTTTTTTTCGTGGCCGCCATAATATTTTCAGAAAATAGAGTAACATTAATGTTTATTTTTGCAGATTAACCATTAAGTTCCAGCTCGTAACTGGCGTCGCGACGGAAGAAGCATGGCGACAGCAAAGCACGATGAAGCCATTCTTCTTTCCCAACAACAAGAAACGGCACAAATCTTGGAGAGTTAAAAAAGAATAAAAATTAATTACGCTGTCCGTTAATTACGAAACTTCCGTGGAATAATGGTGAAACAAGAGCTAGTTGTCTCGTGGCAACTTTTGCTGAAATCAAGTTTCTTAAACCTGATTAGACGCTCTACGGGTAAATTGATAAGCTTGATGCTGAATTGTAAGTATCGAATATTGTGGTAACGAACTACTTCAATACGAGGTCACGTCGCAATGACCGCGAGCGAAAAAATAAGTCAAGGAAAAAGAAAGAGAATCGCGATTTTTCTTTCGATGTCGCTTTTCACTCTTTGACCTTTGGCATTTAGATTTTCTTTGACTTCCAAATAGGACGTGATATTCATCGCGGATATTCGACAGCCTCTCAAAGTAAAATTATTTTATTATTGATTTTCTTTTAGGGTGACCTTCCCGTTCTTTAAATCTCTAATACATAGACAACATCAGGAACTTGTAACTCGGTATTTTTTACAAGTTTAAATTCATATTTTTTCAAAATGAATTTTTTAATTTTTTTTTTTTTAAGAAATTCGTAATATCTACCTTAATCGATACAAATTTTGTTTCAATTAATGCCGCAATAATCAAACAAAAATTATAGCTTTCGTTAAAATTTGTTGCAAAAAAGGTATTGAGATTAAATATCGACCTACAGCCCACTATAGATGTAAAAACATAAAATGATTCTATTTTCCAAGCTGTGAATTTTTTATTTATGCTTTCCATTCATTAATAAACCACAAGTATTCTATAAAGTATTCGCAAGATTATTTCCGAACACACGAAAGCTTTCATTGTACAAAAGTAATGACGGTGTTTCTTTATTCAGGAAAGATAAATTAGATAGGGATGTTTCAGTCCAATAACGAACTCATGTTTCCTTGTTTCCGGATCTGATCGTAACTGATATCGCGGGTAATTAATCGCTAAATGCGAAGATAAGAAAAATATAGAACAACAAATTCGAGCGTAATGTAAATGGAAGAGTTATGTACAAGCTAAATGAAGGGTAGAAGTCGAGGAAGGGGAGCGCCATTTACTCCCCTCTCAAACTTTGCCTTCTCCCTCGTGCGACTTCCTCCTAAGGAAAAGCGACTTCGAGAGAGCTTTCATCTTGTGGCCGATTCGCTAAGAGGAAAGTTCGCCGTATGAAAAATATAGCAAGTAGACGATAATCAGGTAGACGCTAGGTAGTATTCTTTTCTAAGATTGCATCTCTCGTAAAAATCGGGAAGATTGAACGAGTATCTTTGTGTTTTCTTAGGTGTAAACGCTTCTTCACACAATTATATATTGTCCCAGTATTACCCTCTAACATTCTACATGAAATATTTTTGCTATTAATTTATCGTATCACATTTACATTAAAAAATTTATTTAAATTATTACCATCATTACCACATTATCGTAAGACAATTGTTATTATGATATAAATCCAAAAGCGAAAATATTACGTATTAAAATATATCATTATGAAATTTGTCATCATAGGATTACTTTCTCTGTATAAATTTTAATTACGAGTTTTTGAGCACAATAAATGGAAATAAATGATATCTAAATGTGCGAATAAATTTGTACGAAAAAACATTTATCTCGAATAAAAAGCTTTCTTCACGTTTGTATCGCGTACGCAACGTGACGTATAAACGAAACTTTTTATATTGAATACTGAGCGATAGCGGAATCTTATTTTTCAACAAAGAGACTTTTCCTGCAATGAAGAAAGACACAAAAAAAATCACTTCTAGATTTAGGAACAAACACTTCTCACAAGATTAATACTGCTATATCTGAATGTAACTAACGTGCAGACATTAAGTAATTTGTGAGAAAGAAGTATTGAGATACAAAGCACGGATGGACTCGTCTTCGTCGAATCATTCGAATCACATTCGAAGTAAAATAAAGCTCAATCGAAATAAGAAGATCTTATTAAGGATATTAGATTACACGATTAAATAAATGTACTGTGTGATAGAGCCATATCTAGAATAATGCATTCAATATATTCAAATTTCGATCAGGAAATTAAATAAAAGAACGTCAGGAAATTAGGTAAAATTATATTACATATATGTGCGGTTAAAATGGGAACAATCGTCTGCATATTCGTTCGTAACATTAATCGAATTTGCGTGTCAAAATTCCAAAATGTCCCATACGATGTTGAACATTGAAATACGTCTACTTGAAATTTCATCAATTTTAACATTCAGTTCGTGTGAATATCTGGTTTTCACACTCCTCAAAAACCTTAAAAAATACATAGATACGATTTTTCGTATCTATTTTTACAATCCAAATTCATGGTGAATCTATCGATCCTCCGTACTTCTATTTTTTTTCTTTTTTCGAATGCGGCGTGTGCACATGAACAATTCGCGCTTTCGTTCTCTCGATTGTATAAGGAAACGATATGCACGTATCGATCAACGGCGATCTATTGCTATTCAATTCAATTTTCACAATAGTTGCATCTGCGATTCTTTTTGACTCCTTTCCATCTTGATGTATTTCAAAATTATACATTTTCTAAAAATTAATATTTTTAACATTTGTGATATTTCTTTTTAATCCAGACATTTAAATTATTCTGCTAGTAAATTAGTAAAGCTCTTTTAATTTGTAACAATCGACAATAGCTAAAATCTATTCACTTAATGCATGTTACTTCACATTTTACATTTGTGATTTATATTTTCATAAATTTATAAAAATTATTTTTTCCTCCAAATGTAATTTTCTCTAATCAAAATAAAATTCTCATATGTAATAATGTCCAAAAGTTTCCGTCCAAGAATATGAAAAACCTAAATCATAAGGTAAAGTAAAAGAAATTTTAAATTAGTAAAAGAATTTTTTTTTATTTTTCAATATAATCATCTTTTATTTCAATACATTTTTTTAGAACACTGAATTAATTTTCTGTACCATTAAAACAATATTCTGAATCTTTAAAATGATTTAACATTGCGGAGATCAATTCTTCATTAAATTTTTTTTTCATATAAATCAGACTTTAATTTTAAAAATAGAAGGATTTTATTTTATATTTATTTTTTATTTTCAAAATTAAAGTCCAATTTGTGTGGAAAAAAATTAAGGACAAAAATTCAGAATATTTTTCAGTGGTACAGAAAAATTAATTTATTGCTATAAAAAATGTATTTAAATAAAAGATAATTATTTTAAAAAATAAAAATGTTTAATTTTATTATTTTTAATACATTCTTAACCTGGAAACTTTCGAATTCATTATGTACATATGCATACATGTATATTATGCGCGCACACGCACACACACACATGCGCGCGCGCGCACACACACGCACTCACGCATCCATATATATAAATCGAGATCAATCGCTTAGGAGATGAATGGGGACCCAAAAATAAGAAAGAAAGTTGATATGACCATAGGTCCGAAAATGTGTTGTTTTTGAGTTATCGCCATTCTTACGTTCCAAATTGCTTTGTTTCCGAATTTTCTTATCAAAATTGAAACAAGATATGGTTTTTATGAGTTTTATAACATAATTAAAGTCAAATGGAAGTTGCGGACTACTTTAGCACTACCCAGTATTACCAAGGTACAGCAAGGAGTACTAAATACCACAGGAGTGACTGTGGGGTCTGCCAAGGGATGCTAAGCCGGTTTTACTTCTATGTAGTGCATCCTGGATAGTGCTAAAGCAGCTCGCAACTTTTATTTGACTTTAATTATGTTATAAAACTCATAACAACTACTTTTGTTTCAATTTTGACAAAAAAATTCGGAAGCAAAGCAATTTCAAATTGCAAACGTAAGAATGGCGATAACTCGAAAACAACGTATTTTCGGACCTATGTTCATACCTGTTTGCTTATTTTTGAGTCCCTATTCATCTCATGAGTGATAACCTCGATTTACGGGACACCCTGTGTATATATATATACATACACACACACGCACACAACACGTACACACACACACACATACACACACACACACACACATATACATACATTTATATATGTACATATATTTATATATTTATATATGTGTGTATAAATATACATGTTCGTGCGCACGCACACATCTTTTATATTTTTCCATAATTTTTATCTAATTAAAATTAGTAAAACACATACTTAAAATTACTGATATTATAAAAATCCTCTTATTTAATTAAGCGTACATACGCGTTTCCTTTGTCCACAACATTTTTGATAAATCATTTAAATTTTATATGCATCGGAAATCGACAATGTCTGTAAAATATGCATTACCAAAAAATTGGAAAATTGTGTCTTTCTCAGTCCTTGACGAAACGCACAAGCACGAATCTCGCACTTCCTTTCTGATTGTGCAGTTCAGGCACATTTCGTCGATGATTTTGCATCCGTTATGAAGAGGACGGGGAGAAACGCGTTTGAAAACGACGTATGTTCGTACCAGCCGATCGAGGACGATCTATGCCGTTCTCACGGTAGATGCACCCGCGATGCACTTTTATCTCGCGCCTCGCCCAACTCTCCCCGCCGCGAAGTCAGATCGATAGATATTATTTCCGGCCTGTGCACGACACACGCTGAATTCACAATGCGTTTCCGCGTGCACGCCACAACGCACCTGCCATAATAATGCCAATGCGTTTCGTGCGCAGGTTACGCACGTGTCTCACGCGTCTCTCTCTATTTTTGCAAGCCGTACCCGAGATTAAAAATTGTTAATCGCTTTCTCGACATCCGCTACATACCGAGATAAACTACAGAATATATAATATACAAGATTATTTAACAGTTCGGTGAACCAAACTTTCCTCGAGCCAGCATTTTACAACAGAGATTTTACCATTTAGCAATTTCCGAATTTCTTGAAAATGCGAGCGAACTGTGTTAAAATGATAGAGAAGTTAGTTTTCCGAAAGGAATACGATGTATTCGTCTCCAGCAAAATGGATCTAACTTCGCTTCCGTATAACCTTAATCCTACAGGGAGTTGACGAGGTTCGCAGTTCGCATCTTCCATTTCGATTAGAAGATTCAAGCGCGCTACTAGGTCGCAGAGAATTAAACTGTCCTAAAATATCGAGCATAAAGGTAGATTCGCTCTTCTAATAGAATAGATAATTATATTAAAAAATAAGAATGATCTTTGATAATATCTTTAATAATATTCCAACGTAAATTTTTTACGTTCGCATAAAATACACAAATAAAAATGCAACACAAATGCAATACAACAAAAAAATTTTTGTTTTGACAGATTAAAGAGATGCCTTACAATGTACAAGATTATGTAATATTCAACACCAATCATTTCCGAATACGTAATAGTCATATCGTCATCCTTCTCGCAATTTCCACTTCAATTTTCAAAACCGACAGCAAACGGGCAACGTGTCCAAGTCTATCTAGCCATTTGTTCGGAAAACTCATTTACCCATTTTTAACTAGTTTTTCTCTCCAAACAAAATTCACGCTTCAAACAAAATGAAAAATAAGTTCTTGCATTCTTTTTCGGAGCATCGTTAGGGTGTACGAAGCTCAATTATCATTGACGGTGCTTAATGAAGGTGAGGTTGAGTAATTAATAAAATTCCCGATTGCCAGCCATAATTCTGGGACCGCGAGTCGTTAAAAACAAGCGCGCAGAGAGCGTTGAAAGTCCCGCATGTCATTACTGCTGATAAATCGGCGTGCGAGCCGATTCGAAAACACTCATCAATTCTCGAAGGAGCCGCATATAGGCCTGCTCATCGACGGTGCCATCGGGGGCCATTAAGTTTCCCCCGGAATAACCGAAAAGCATCCTGCGATATGCGCGGAGGACGGTATGTACCAAAGCGCTTAAATTTAATCGGATGGTGGAAATTCAGGGTGCAGCGAGCGAGCACATCGACGGCGATATGGGAATAGGTATTGCGCAGAGGGTGGGGGGGGGGTGATAAAATTTATTATCGCGTCAATTAGAAATTGATGGAACGTTGGACGATAATCGATTTAGGATCGAATCGGTCCATCTCGCATGGCTCTGCCCGCCTTTCCAGAATAGTTATCATCCCGTTGTTCAAACGTTCAAAAAATATGAAAACCACAGTAAACGTTTCTTTCACCTCTCTTTTCCCGCGAGTTAAAGTCCAATTCGGAGGGAATTATATACCTAACGTGTTTTCTAACGAGCCGTCATAACTGAACTAACTTCCGTTTTGTTTATTCGCGCTTTTTTATAATGACTGCCGACATAAACGACCGAGCGAACACAAATAACAGCTACCAAAATTTAATAAAAAAAGAGCAGCTCGCGAGAAGATATTCTTCTCTTTTTTTCCAGAAAACTATTATGTCCGAAAATATTGCTGCTTGCAAGTGTTCATTAAACTCGTACAATGGCGATTGTGCTATGAGCAAATCATTGAAAGGTAGATTTTCGTTTTGATAAATTCGAAATATCTTAATACCATTGAGAGAGAACTTATGTAAACATAGTTAATAAGATTTTAGTCATTTATCATTCCTAGTCGTGTACGCCAAGGAATATCGTTAGCTAGCTGTCACGTGGTATGTTAATTTATTATAGCTTCGACGTCTCACAAAGAAAATCTCACAGCGCAACCCGTTAGAAAACATATTTGTAAAACCGTTCCGCCTGAATCCAGAGATTTACTTCTTTCTGTATATATAAAAAAAAAACTTCTCTTTAAAATCATGTGTAACGAACCGAAACTCGCCGACTATTTTCCATCGTGACCATTAATCATCAACTTTTTATCGGTTAATGCAAAATACGCACATATTGTGCATATTGGCATGACCAATGTAAACTGGAATTGGAAGCCACATTTGAAAAATGAAAACAAACGGAGAATTCTAATCCTTATGTATGTGTGTGTTGTGCATTTTATCATCATAACAGAATCTAAAAAAGAAAACATCATGCAGCAGGTTACAAAGATCCGAACTTATACTTTTGTCCTTCTTTTCTATCGAGAGCGGTTACAGACGAGCTGTTACAGATTAAAATAAGCGTATCGATCTTTTTCCATTTAAAGATATCTGCAGAGATTTTCTCGTTTCTTTTTTTTGCGTCAATGAATCGCTACGGAAATTACAAAATAACACAAATGCATTCTAGCATTTGGATTTATTTAAATTTACGGGGATCAAATCTTGCGCAGAGTTGTGCGGATGTTCTCTTAATTCCCTTCGTACTCCGTTCTTTAAGCCGGAGCTTCAAATCCTGCATTCCATTATTTCCCAACACAAGGACCTGTTGACTTTAATTGCATACACGAATATCGAGCTATCAAAACAATCCTTCCCGACCGCGACTTTTCTCTCGACTGCTAGTTGGAACTTTGTACTTTAAGAGAGCTAGATGCTAAATGACCGAACGAATAATAAAGGGAAAATATGAAATCGCGAGAGAAATCTCGAAACCGATGAAGCCAACTTTACGACGACTGCGAAGAGAAGGAAGAGATGCGAGGAGTAATCGAGCGCCGAGGAGTCTCCTGAAGTCTCGCGTCCGAAGTTCTCTACATAGAACTCAAAGGCGTGCCTTCCTATTTTCTCCATTTTGAACTGTCGAGAGGCCGACTTCGCTTCTACCCGAGGGCACCATACTAATTAGAAAACTTGGAAAGTCCCTCGGATCATAAGGATGACAAGGAGAAGGTGGAGATGAGAGGAGGTGAATAGAGGCAAACGTCACCAAAGTAACAAGAGACTTCAGTGCAAATATTTGTGCGCAGCGAGAGTGCGTTTGCGTTTTACTAGGCAATGCTATTTATAACGCATATGGTAAAGAATTAAATTGTTAGTTAAATATCACGTTACACTCAAACGTGAGTCTCGGAGCTGTAAGCCGGATCGTAACTTATCGTTACTTGCTCCTATACGACAAAGTAGATTAAGCTGCGAGATCGATGCTCGTATATACGTCCAGTGGATTACCGTAAATAACGCGCTTTCCGATGCGCGATTAAGGAACGTTACATGGCATACGGAAAATGCAAGTCGGTAAAAATAAAGATGGAATGAACGAATGGAGTATCAGATGTGTACGTTATCGTACGAAAGGAAATGCGTATCGACGGGAATAAAGCATCTCGCCTCTACCCTAGGGAAACGTATTCACATTACTCACGTTCACGAAGACTTGCTTTCACAGAACCAAATGACGTTCTTCTTCGAGAACGATGTATCTGTTTCGAAGAACACGAAACAGTTGTAAGATACTTTGACAAAGCAAAGATGTAGCGGCTAACATTGTAACAAAAATATATATAGCGTAATTCTTAACATTATTAACGTTTGTTCCTGATTAACAAATAACGATTGATAAAGCGATTGATTTTCAAACGATAAAAATTAATAATATAAAATTGAGTTCTAATCAAAAATATAACGAAAAGTTAACTTTTAAAAATATTGAATAATCATGATTGAATATAAAATAAATATAGTAATATAATATTAATTATAATTATAGTAATAATTATACTATACTACGCAAATCGATGTAATATGTATACATATTTTGAAACAATTTATGAACATTTTTATCTTATATGTCATGTTGAAAACAAATGACTCATGTTATCAAGTAAACCGTAAATGCTTGAATAAATCTCCTCTATTTTAACAACCTGTTTTATCACTTGGCATAGCAACAAAAGTTACTGGCTCGCATTTTTTGTCGGAATAAAATTATTTTAAATTTCCTCTTAGGAGAAAATATACACGATGCTTCAGGCGTTTTTTATAAATCTCTGCCTGCCAGCAAAAAAAAGTATCTAACTTGGGATAGAGCCAATTTTTTCCTATGTACGTGTAGAGAAATATTCTTGGAACTCGATAGAATACGCTGTGCTTATCGATTTTTCCTTTCCCGTTTCTTCAATCTCTCCTTACATTTCTGCTGATCTCATTGCTTTTCATTCTAATTCTTGTAACCAAAAAACCCCATATATCATATTAAAATAATCGCTCAATCATTTGCTTGTACTATTTTAAATTTATAAAAATTTATACACTTTTACATTCTCATTATTCAGTTTGATAAAAAAAGAGATTTTTCCAAGAAGTAGATCACTCTTTTAATATCAAGCGACTTCTTCTTACAGCTTACAACGGTGATGAATTTAATTCCATTGAAAGAGCACTTTCAAAGTTTGCGGAATGTCGTAGTCACGAGTAGTAAATGATATGAAAATATTTCATTCTGTCTCACGCTTCTCGGTCACTGTTATTGCGAAGGATTTCAGCGATAAATCCAACGAAAAATCATTGCATCGCGAAAATGAACAATTCCATTTTCAACAAAACGAATTTTACCGAGGAAGAGTACACTATAATCAACGTCGGGAAAAAGATGAGCACGTTTGATAAAAGAAGACTTTATAATTTTATTGCGAGTCATAATTAACACATTCACTCTGCCCTGAGGCAAAGCATCTGAGGCAAAATCCCACCTGTATCCAGTTCTCTCTCGGATCTGACATAACAAATCCATTGCAGTGGCCATCAAATAAAACATTCATAATTTATTTTCCAATTTTTTAATTTGTAATCTTTTTTCAGGGAATCATATAACAATTTAAAAAATAATGAGAATTCTCAAATATCATCGAATCTAATATGTACGTACTAAATACATTAAAAGCGAACGCGGGTATTTAAAAATTTAACGTTAGTGATGCAATTTTAAATTTCGTTAAATCGATTTAGATTATAAACCACGCCAAAATTTAGAATTTTATTTTTTTATTTTATATTCAATAATTAATTGCAATTATTGACATGAAAAGTCAGAACATGTACTAACTATAAATACCTAATTTAATATTGGTTTTGACATTTATACATATATATAGTATTAAGTTATATGATTTTGCTCGTTTTACTGTGAATTACGGAATATTTGAAACAAGCTCTAATGTCGAAATATTCGACGAATTTACTCATTTTCATTTGCGCAACTCTAACACATTGCTCCAGAACGTTATCAAAATCAGTCCAGCTTAGAGCACTCCGTTCCCCACGTGCTTATCTCGCAAATGAGCGGTAACGAGAGTTGACTGCAACAATTTATCAAAACGCTGCAGTAACAATTAATAATCCGCTCGCGGTGTACCGATGGAACTACTTGGCAGCAAGGAGAAAAACGATTCGCGACCATTGTTGTGTTCCTTAATTCAGCGTGCTGACGCTGAATTAAGGAACTCAATTACGGCGAAGGTTATTAACATTTTATGATACAGCTTAAAACACACACAATGTTATCAATGAACAAGACGGTTGAGTGACAAAGCATACGTTTCAAAATATAATTGGCAATTTCGGCCCACGGTTTACACACGACTCAATGTCATCGAATCAATACTGATCCAGCTTGTGTCTATTCCGGATATCTTCGGAACAATAGTCACTCCTCGATTGTAGTCTCTACTCAAAGTAGGATCCAGCGTTGTAATCCAGTAAAAGTGAACACGGTAATTGGAGATCGGCGCCACGTAACAGTAGCAATATCGACGATCCGATACTCTTCTCTTCAGTCAACATTGGCATCCCGAGAAGCTATCGACGATATCCACGTTCCAACCGCTATAATATTACAAACAGGATTCCTGGCCGCGTTTCAAGGCGCACGTTCACGTATCCGAAAAAGCGGTATCACGGCGCAAATTTATGAAACTATGCATATGTAATACTTACTCGGCGATGCGGCCGGCCTCAGGGTGAGGGTAAGCGCGTCGGCGAGGGATGGGAAACGGCCGGGGGTTGGGGCGCAACGCAAAACCGTTCGCAGTTTTTGCCGACACTGCGATATACAGCCTGCCTGCAGCCGGAGAATTCCACGGCATAAACAGACATGCAATTTTCTCGTCCGAAAAGTGGGCAGAATCTGTATACCCCTTCGTGCTTTCGTCTGTTCAACCATTGTTCGCCGCTCATGACATTTCGCAGCACGTTGACACGCGAATCACGTTCGCAGTTGGTGCTGAAGCAACATGCGGCAAGATCTGACCCGTTGCCGAGTTAGATCGTCGAGATCGCGAGGAGTAACAGCCGAGACACCGCCTTTGAAATGGTTCATCCATCCACGACTACATAACGGCTGAAGTTTCGCGTATCTCGCCTTCCAGACCCCGAATCCCCTATTCTCTTAAAATATTGTAATTAAATGTGTTCATTATACGATTAACCGCGCACTAGTCGCACTGACTAATTTGTCGCTACCGCAAACTAATGCGATAAATATTCATCGTGCTTGGTGCTAGTTTGAGGTCGAAAGTCATCATTATCCGCTGTACTTTCTCGCTATGTAAAATAATAACTAATTAGGTTTTTATACCAAACGACTCTGTGGTAAGACTCTAATTACTTAAAATATCTTGATTGTTAGCATATTCGCCATTTCTCTCATTCATTGAGATATAAAGAACGCGTTTATTATCACTATTCAAGTTTTGTTTATCTATCACTTTAAAATCAACATTCAGAAGTTTCACAACTTTCTGGATAATACGTATGATTAACGACTAATAAATGTACTCAAGAGAATGTGCTTTATAATTATCGTCCTTACAAGTCCATTAGACACTATGCGATTATAAATCTCTTATACAGCTTCATTAGCTATTTTCTCGTTACCGAAAGCCGTTTGTCTAGAAATAACTTTACCGGCTTAATAAGTTTGACTGAAATCTCATTAACACTGTATCGCACATGTAGCTTTATTGTAATAAGGTTTATGTTAACATTAAAATATTAATATATTAATTTTTATGTGTACTTATATGAATACTTATAATATATCAATTTTAATATTTATATTTATAAAAATTAAAATTTGTATGTGTTATAAACAATTAAACATTAATGAGTTTTTCAATAAAATTAGAAAAATGAATAAATGCCTCATCATTTAAATAATATTAATCGAAATATACACTATATATCATTAAATGACATCAAAATTTTCCTATGTGTGCGTCTGCACGCGTGTGTGTGTGCAGGAAAATTTTGTAAAATGTCATTTAATAAAAGTAAAATTAAATGAAATTGAAAAATAAAATAAATGTTTATTACGCACGGGAAATTTTTTCTTTTAATACCGAAAGTGAGAATAATCGCAATAGCATTACTAACTTCTGTATGTTTTCATGCATCGTGACGTTTCGGCCGCTCAAATTTCTCACGCTATGGTGCTGCAGAAAATGAAAGAACTTTTATTCTCGCATTCGCGTTTCCTGTTCAAGTAAGTCGAACAATCCATCCTTCCTTCATTCTTCACCTTATACGGGCTTCCTTTCGTCGGAGCCGCACAAGCTTGCGCCGAGGCAACCCCTGAGTAAACTCCGGAGAAAGCATGAGTAAATTTCAGGGATGGCTTTTGTGAACGCACTGTGTCGGAAAGACGTTCCGTGTTCTCGACGCCGACGGATCAATTAGCAAAGGAGAGACGATTCGCCCTTAAGGCGAATTTCACAGCGCACAACGGCGTTACTGCAAACGTTACTGCCGCAGTAGTCGTTACTTTTATTGTCCATTCAAGTCTGGAACACGGAAATCGACTGAGGATTACGACGATGGAGCGTATCACGTTTTGTTGACCTTGCTGCAAAAATTTTGAGAATTTCCGATATGAGTTAGAATTGAAAAAAATTCATTCCTGCTACACCGGCTGTAAAAATTCACACGGATTTTCGTACATTTCGCGGCGTTGTAAATCGAATGTCGCGTGTATCATTAGATCCGCTTAAATCAAATTTTATGCATTACCTTTGGAATATGATCTTATGAAAATCGTAGCACAGATATGTTAAATAAAATTAAATAATACGTTTTATTTTTAATTTACATTAAAAATACACTAATTAATTTTGATGTCACGATGGGTGACATATTAATTAAGTATTGTATTAAGTACCTCAGTTCTAAATTTTTAAATATCGATCGCTAATTGAAAATTAAAATGTCGATTAAAAAGTCATTCTTATGATTTCAATTGTAGTAATTTCTTAAAAATATAATGCGTTGAACAACGTTGTGACGTGTTAATTTTAACAATCCTTAAGCTAGCGGAAAACTACACGACGGTTCGAGACGTTTGAGATTTATAATTCGTTAATTCGATTCATAATTTATATGAGATTCACGAATACGTTTAGTTGGCAATATTTCTTTAAATAAATACATTTTTAAGTTAAACATGTTAATTTACCAAAACATATATTTTTTAAAATTAACAAATATTTGCTTGACAAATCCGTGACCGCTGCGTATAGTTGAATTAGAAATATCTTTTTAATTCAGCACATTTTTTCCTCAGTGTCTGAATGGATATATTCGTCGAGTGTGCATTTGCGTCAATTCGCCAACGAAGCAATTTTTTGAAGTCAAATTGCGCGTAGTCTGGCACTAGCTTTAGAGTTTACGTCGAGAATTTACCATCGTCTTTAATTTCGCGTCGACTGCATTGCACAAACTTTACCTCTGCATAAATAATGCGAAAGCCGTCCGTGTAAAAACGCAGCAATAAGAGCAACAGCCCAAGTAAAGGCTATTTTTCTTATCTGAGTTAAATTAATCCCTCCCTTCTTCCCTCTCTCAACAAGTATCGATTAATTCGAAAGTCGCGACGATCATCCATCTTAAAGTCACGCGCCGCTCATCCCTTTACGTGAACTTCGAACGGTCTCGAAAGACGGCAGATTGCTTTGACAAGAACTAGGAAATTTATTGGGCATTAGTCACGCGAAAATAGCGAAAGCTTGTACCGACACGCTTTTCCTTCAATCCTTTTAGCAAGCGCTAAAACCTGTTCTCTATGTGTTATTAAGAAAAGGAGAGTTCACGGAGTTACACAGCGCCGAGAGAAAGACACACGGGTTGATTTCGGAAAAGGACGTAATAATTCCCTGATTATTTTTCTACTCGTTGGCTGCTACAACTTACTCGGTGCAATAAGCATTTGTAATTTGCGAGTATGAGCGGATACGAGGCGAGGGGATAAGGCGGATTAGAAGCTATTCCGACGAGCAACGCCGGAGCGCAAATACTAAAAGCTCACTGGAAAAAAATATCAGTAAATCTCGCCAGCTTGTTTCACCGACGAAGAAATTAACGGTGCTTCTTCTTCCACACTTTGAATGCTTTCCCGCTACCGTCTGCGTATACACGTAGCTAAACAAACAGAGTTATATTTATTTAGACTTCGAAGTAAACGTGTACTGTGTACTAGGTACGCGCGTGTATGTAATTGATTTGATATGAATGATTAAACAAAGATATTTATGTACTGGTACATACTCTGTCTCTCGCGAATTTCATGTTTAAATGCGATACACACGCGGTTGCTTATGTGTTACGGAACGAATACTTCTAGCTAGCATCTGGTTACACTTTCGCGTATGATGCACACGAGAGCACCACGTACACGTAAACACCAACAGTGCGCCGAAACAACGGCTTTCTCCGAGGAGAACTTTACGCGCAGCACACCACTTATAGCATCAGCAGAAGGGAGTAGAGAGGAGAGCAATTACGAACAGCTGCTCTCGAATCTACGTACATACATAGTGTGGCGAGTTCCAGAGTGGCTTTCATAAGCTCGACTTTAATCCTTAAACGCGTCCTGTCGCTCGTCAGCACCGGTAATACCCGTTAACATATATCCGAGGATCGTTAGACGCGACGACGAGGCAGTACCGCGAGCGTTAAGACACGATTTGCAAACTTTTTGCGCGTCAAACTGGTCGTTGACGCTTTATTTTCTAGCGTACCGCCCCTACATACCGAAATACTGAATGCAGAACGACGAGACTATCGATTGCCGACGATAAAATAAACTACAATGCAGAACGATTCTTGTTTATTCGCGCAATAATTCATTGCCTTCAGGCTTTTTAGAATATGACGTTACTCCTTTTTTAAGCATTCCAAAAAGCAATCACTAGTAAACTTTCACTGTTTAATATTATGGTTGGTAATTCCGATATTTATGCTAAAGCAATGTATATTCATATCAGATTAGTCGTATAGAAAGCTTTTGTGTAACGCGTATGCTAATTTGTTAGTCATTCAGACGAGTGCACAACGGATTTGATTTATTTACCCTAATTATTAATATATAAAGTAGAAATATTGAGATAATTAATTTACACATACGCTACAAATAAAGATTTTTAATTTTGAGCTACGAATAATATTTAATTTTAACAAAATTTAATTTTAACATTATATTACGTTATAATAATTAATGTGATAAAGATAATAATTTAATAATTTAATAATAGTAATTATTTTACATCTGCTATGATGCCGCTCTCTGCAAATTGGTAATACTTTGATTGTATATCAGCAACAAAAAAATATCAAAGTTCTAAAAAAAAGTAATATTATAATATTCTCTAAAGCTAAAGAAAGTTAAAAAAGTTTTGCACACAACAGTCTCAAATTCCTCTCGAGCTGAACATAACTTGCATAACAATATATGTATATACGGCGTCATGATGATTAATCAACGTCTCTTCATTAGGACGATTGCAAGCTGACTGTGACCCACCGGATTCCGAAATCATGAGAATTATACATCTAAATGCACATAAGCATTTAGATGTTCTAATTTATTATAACAACAACATCGCATACGTCACGTGCTAAGTACACCTCGTCTGCTTACTGATAAATAGACACAAACTTAGTAACACAGTACAGTGTTCAATAATTAACACACTCACTAGTTACATTTTTCATTTAAAATACGATGCTAGCACTCGGTCTTTGTCATTTTCATAAATTATGTAGCATTAAATATATACACGCTCAAATTATACTTCCTACTTTGTCAAAGAAACAAAATATTTATGCCGAACAAAAGGTATAACTTCGAAATTTTAATTGTCTTTAAGAATGTTGGTATTATATAAATTACTTGCATATAAAACAACATTTCTCACATCACGAATGCTATATGTGGCGAACATCCAGTTGGTGGTTTCTTGTGCCTTCGTCAGTTTGCACATATTAGCGTGGCTTTTGTCCCCTGCGGTTGGTTGAATACACCAACGAGATAGACATGCTGCGAATGGGCGGGCAAGCTGCTTTGATACTCTAACAAGAGCGAACAGCGCCTCTGATTTATGTGTATTATACCTATCTACATAATGTTGACTCTTTGTGCTCTAACAAGATAAAATTGTGGTGAAAAAAATATACTTGACACATTGTAATTTCTCTTTGTATAATTACTAAAAGTGTACTGGGTAAGTTTAATATTAAATCTAATTCAGTAATAAATAAATATAATAATCTTATTAAATATTATAACAAGTTTATCAAATTTAACAAAGTTCGTTAAGTTTAAATAAAAATATAAATGCCTAAATGATTTGATAATACAGCTGCTGTGAGGTATAATTGAAAAAACTAAGAAATTTTAAGAAACAAAAAAATAGAGTGCTATAAATCATATAGAATATAATATGTAGAAAATAAGATAGAATGTAGAAAAAAGCAGCAATTGGAAAGAGAAAAGAGATGAGAAAGATCGGATGTTAGCAGATAATGAATTCAAATATTTCACTGCAATAAAAGAGAAAGTAACACAGAATTTTGGGAATATAAAAAAAAAATTTTTTTTGAAAATAAATTGGCGTAGAATTAGAATGAAATTCGGATTTGAATTACAGGAGATTGAGACACAATTAATTTGACATAATTTTGTAGCACAAGTATTTATGTCGCAAAAAAATACGATTTAACGGACTTAAAATAGGTTTATGTCGTATTGCCACTTTGCAATTGTACTGTCATCGGCTTTTTTACAAATAATATAATGCATCATTGCATCCAAGTAATTTCCAAGAGCTACCTACACGTCAGAGATTAATCTCGGATAACTTTCGTCGTTGGTGTTGCATCACGCCATTATATACTCCGCCCTCGACAAGGGCGTAACACAATTATATCTTAATTACACTACGCGTTTCCAAGAAAAGCTAGTTGATCGCTAAACTACTACTGCTAACCTCGTTTCCATAATACCATAGTTATACACACCGCGCGAGCATTAATCTCCTTTGTGTAGCAAAATAATAGCAACTGATATCAGCTCCACATATATGCATATGTAAAGTAACAGCAATTAGCACATGTCAATCTTCTAAATGTCAAATTGTACAAAATTTTTTTATTGCCCATACCTTCTATTACATGTTTAAATGCTAAATAATACGGCAAAAGAGATAAGACGAAAGCAATTTCGGAGAAATCTGTGGAGAAATTCTTAACATAAAGCTAAGAATTTTATTTCGTAAAACATAGTCCGGTCTAATTTACAATCAATATTTTCGGCTAAGAAACACAATCTTTTTGTCATCATTTATAGAAGAAAATTGTGTATCTAGCTACAATTTCGTTAAATGTTACATTGTTTTGTGCGACGGCTTCGGTAAGCTAAGTCTGTACCTAATACCGGGAGATTTTGTATGTTAGAAGGTGACAATAATGTGCAGCCGATAGCATGAAAGTGGAACCGTGCATCCTGTTCGAAAACCGATAAACCGGTGGACGAGACTATCGCCTCTTTCTCACCGTCTGGAGGCTCGGCAGCGCCATACCGTTCTTAACTCTTTCCACTTTTTCTTCTCGCTTAGCTTTTTCACCTACGGTGCCGTGCAACGTCTATTTACCATAAAATAGAGTTTCCAGCTCTCTAGGCAGCTAGACTTGCATTTGCCGTCGCGCCGTTTATTTCTTCCCCTTCTTATCGCGTCACGAGTGACATACGGAAAGAATTCCGGAAATTCGCAATGGATGGTATCTCGAGTACATCTGACATTAGCTACGGCGATTAAACAAACGTTTTCAAAAGCACCTAGATAATGCCGTTGAAATTTTGTCATTTCTACATCGCCATTATCTTTTAGGCAAGATTTCAGTAAAATAAAAATATTTTCATCATCTCTCATCGCTACTTTATCTCGAATTATTTTAAACATACATATAATTAAATTGATGTAAATTATTGCTCAAAAGAAATTATTATTCTTAAACATCGCACTTGTCTTTTTAAATTTAATCTGTCATTTGGCATTATTAACAAAAAGTTTTTAAATAATTATATATTTATATCTTATTTATATTTTTCTCTTATTCTATAAAGAAAAACACACGTATATCTCTGAAAATGACACATGTGTGTATTTTAAATTATCTCGTAATTTACCATAATAGATAATTATCAACAACAAATAAATACGTAAACAATAAATCGATTCCGGTCAGGCTGGATCTTAGTGTCAAATAATTTTTGTTCATGTAAATTTCTATGTATAATATATTCCACGCTTCTTGCGGATTAACATACCGTTACAAACGGACAAATAAAAATCTTTATTAAATTTTATATTCACGATACTATAAGTATCCTATTAAAAATTCCCTTCTCATCCTCAACACGATAACGATGAATGTTTTATGATTTTTTCACAACATATTCATCGTTCTAGTGTTGGGGATGGGAAGAAAATTTTTAATAAGATACTTGTAGTATCATGAATATTAGATTTAGTATTTGTTTGGTGGTATATTTCTAGCTCTGCAAAGATTTTGCTCGTTTGTAACGGTACGTTAATCCGCAAGGAGAGTGGAATATACATAGAAATTTACATGAACAAAAATTATTTGACACTAAGATCCAGCCTGACTGGAATTGGCTTGTTGTTTACGTGATTATTGTTTAGAACCAGTCTTGATTTCTTAATGTTAATAAATAAATATTTGTAAGAGATATTTATTCTAAACATCATCGATGAGAACCAATGTTACATAAACAGCATTTTTATTTGTATCTAGGGAAATTTAGAAAAATTTGTACACAATCACGAAATGTCAAAAGTCTCGATTTCGAAACATAAAGAGAAAAATTTTTCGAACTTAGAAAGTGCGATTTCGATGTAATCCGTATCAAGACTCGTAAATATTCCTTCTTCGAGATTTGGACGATAAACGTGTTACTTGAGAGGAATGAAAACTTCCAAACATATTCCTCTACATACAGTTTTCTTCGACTTCCCGCGTTAGTTTCGATCGTCGAGTAAACTGTAAATCCACGCGTTACGTAAAAAATCGTACAGAAAGTTTAGTTTTTGATGGTAAACGCACATTTTGAGAAAAACAAACACGAAATTTCACATAATGTAATATGTTATTATCATTAGAAGTTGTTCAACACTGATCAAGTTTTTTTTTTAAATAAAGGAGTATTTTAAAAACAAATATTTGTTTCTACATAACATAGAAAATAGAAATAATATGGATAGATCTATGAAAATATGTTTATTGAACAATTAAGTTAATGGTTTATATAATACTTATACCGTATTGATTTATACCGTATTGGTTTATACTAATTCATATATGAAATTTCTTTCAGCGTCCCGACGCGCAATGTCGTTCGTGCATGGCAACGTTACAAAAAGGAGAGTTTTTACTTTCAAATTCAATCCTCACGAAGTACGTGTAATTCATCGTGTAAGCACATCGAAGAGGTAAGTCGACTAAACACGAACAGATCCTCCAATATACGTGGCAGTCGCGCTGAACGTGAATTGGGACACAATGTTTCTTCCGGCCTAGGTCCTAGAGCTTCGAAAATGGAAAAGAATATATTTAGTCACGTATTTACTACAAAAAGAGTTGAATAGCTAGCTCATGGAAGATGCCGCTGGAGGCTCCACCCAATCTCGCTACCAAATTCACGATAGTCGTGCGCGATAGTCGTTGTTTATTTGTCTTCAGGGGTGAATAGGAGCTGCCTCGAAACGGGGCGGAACAGGTTTTGTCTACTGCACTTCGATTCGACAGAGATAAAATCGCACAAAACGGCTACTAAAAAGCACGCAATATTTGTGTGAGGCGGAAGGGCGTTTACACAGGCCCACGTCGGCACAAGTTTACGAGGACGTTTTGCAGGTATTAAAAGTAAAGTCGACATCTAGTTTCGTAAATTTACGTGCGTAAGATTTATCGCTAGAGTGTACACGAATCTCTTGGAAAGATAAACGCTGCTGTTAGCTTAATGATGGGAGTCATTTTGAAATGAAGCTTTCCAACTTGTTTGAAGCATAGTATCTTGATCTGATATCCGTCCAGAAATCACGCGATACAAAGCAGCGATGACTTCCATGAAGATAGATGAAGGTGTGGCCAGAAGGTTCGGATAAACACGTTTTCGCTAAGAGGTATATAGAAGAAGAGGCGACACAGAGTATATCGTACATAAAGCGGATCATCGGGGCTAGCGTTGCACAAACCCCATCGAGAGGACACTGAACGAAGCTTTCAATTTGCCGTTACAAGGGATTACGCCCACGTTCGTGCCCCATTTACAATTCACCGGCAGCGCGTTGAAAATAAATTGCGACTATGGTTGAAGGAAATATCTACTGACATTGGTAAAAGGGAAATAGTATTAAATTTCAAAATGTTTATTGCCACATGAGAAATTCATCTCACACATGATAAATCATGAGGATTGCTGCATTTATCGCGCGCGTATTTAATAACTTTCCCAGTTGCAAATTATACATCGCGACAATAAACATCGCGTATTAAGTGGAAAGTTTATGTCGGATTTTTGATTATTAAAATCAATTGGGTCTTACGTGATGACAATTTCGTTATAAATCATGCAAAAACAATAAGGAAGACAATTTGCAAAAACAAATTATAGATTTTAGATAAATGAGTCGCGTGTTAAAAATATGTTAAATGAAAATAGAATAACATTAATCATGCAACATCTAATTTTAAAGCAAACGGAAACAATATAAAACTTTACAATGCCAAAATAGAAGATAAATTGCTTGATAGCGATCACTGGGACGAAATGCGACCTATAAGCGCCATCAGGTGTGTACGATTATATCGCGCCCGGAAAAAAATTTCACTCATCGTAAAATTGAATTTCTGCTAGTCAGCATCAACTCAAAACGAACTAACAGCATGCGAGATTGCATTTACGGTCGTTCGAAAGCGGCCGCTACCGCATTGGTAGAAATTTCGGTTAGAATTTCGATTGTGCGGCCGAATAGTTTGAATTCGAACGGTGCTATTATGTACATGCTTCCAGCTGCTAAACGTGCGCAAATACCAGCCGTAAGTCTAATTCGAAACAGTAAATAGAACCAAGCTTCTTACGAGCATAAATTCAGCTGTAATACGTATTAAACAAAGCGAAATAGTTTAGCATCTAATACTCATCAAAAGCCATAGATTTGTTCAAGTAGGTACGATCACGTATCATTTACATTTTTTTTCTGTGTTTCCACAAAATAAATGGACGTCAATAAATGCTGAATTCGTTTATTTAAAAAAATTACCATCGCCATACACATACACACTCAGAAGAATATATTTAAACTGAAAATTTTACCCTTCTGTAATGTAATTTTCGTCCAACTCCTGTTTAGTTCCTGTATGAATCTTTCCATGATGAAATTTTCGAAAAACCTGAAATAGGTTGCCATAACTATTTTCGTGTTTTGATCTGAATCGCGCGTACGCATTGAGGGATCCAGTCTCTTAGTATCGCGTTCTGGGTAAAATAAAATATTCTGTACTAGAGGAAGAAACCTCTAAATCGCGTACTCGGGTGAAGTCTGGGCTACTTTGATATCAGTAAAACATACTTTCGGCATACACGCAGCTGCACACACTACGCGAGAGCGCGATTCAGTCTCCGAGCACGTATCGACGTCGCGCTTGTCTATGGTGTACCTGTGTATGCACAACCGATGCATCGCCACATTCACCCTTTCCTCCGGTTTCTCCGGGTCCCACTCCTCACAAGTGCTCCAGAATACGGTCTCGCCACCTCACTCCCTCATGTTGCCTTGCTTGTCTCTTCTTTGCACGTTTTCGTCCAAACGGTGCCAGCAAACGATATAATAGTGAAACTACCTATGTATTTGGTTCTATCGAGTAGATCGGGTGTTGATGGTAGTGAGGGAACGCTCGTGGAGGCGAGAACTATGTGACGGTAGGTGTATACGCGAACACAGTCCGGGTCGCTGGCGTGAATTAACTGGGTGCAGCTGCAACTTGCACGCCCATCCGCCCCGTTTTAGCTCCATCGGCGACAGAAGGAGTAAAGGCGAGAGAGGTTGTGAGTGATCAAGGACATGACGTGCTAAAAACGGGCGCGCGCCCTCAGCGCGATATAATTCCTTCGTGCCGCAATGTGAGACTCGGTAATGAGTTGTTATTTGGTACGTAAGGCTTCACCGAGAGAGCGGCACAGCTTAGCTCCTTTAACGACCACCATAAGTTCCTTCAGGACTGCGGCGAAGGATGGAGAGGAAATATTGCCGCTGGTTATAACTTATTTAGCTCGTTATTTGCAGCAACACAAGATTTATAATGGCTAGTTACGCGTGCGATAAGCTATAAATACGTTTAAGGGTATAACGAAACTCTCGCATTATGCTGATGAGTTGTGCTCGTGAAGGCGATTTCATTGAATAATGACAGCTTTCATCTTGTAATCATATTTTAAATAATTATGTGAATTCATTTCTTTTATCATGAGAATTTTATACGTGTATATAGTAATAAACACATACCTGATATAATTGTTAATATATTAAAAAATTGATATACATCTGATATAAATGATGTTAATATGATATATAATATTAAAACCTGAGGTGACATTTTTTGTCATTCTTTGCCACGTAGAGGAAATACAGATTCTAAAAGATAGTATTAAATTGATAATTAATTTATCAATTATGTATGTTCATACATTTTTAAGTTTGACCTGAAATTTGATTTCGAAAGTAATGGTCCATTAATTTGCTAAATCGTAAAATGTATATAAATTCATACGAATAATATTATTAGAGATAACCTACTAAAACACTAATAGTATATATATATATATATATATATATATATATATATATATATAGTATATAATATATAGCATATAGTATATAGTATATAGTAATATAGATACTAAAACTCTAACCTGACCACAAAATGACATGTTATTTACGTATTGATTATTATCAAAAACCGTCACGACTTCTTGAGATTTTAAAAAGAATGATGAAATATGCAATAAGGTATATATTTTCACATTCTATGAAAATATTATTAATTTTTACTTTCATATTTTCTACGAAATAAAACATAAGATTTAATTCAGGGACAATTAATTTTCAATTATTCTTACTACTACTCAGAGTTTAATGCATTTAATTAAAATGATTCATTAATTTTTTAGTCTAATTTCTAAAAAGAGACGTACGATTAGTTAAACTAAGATTAACAACGTTGATATATAACTGACCTTTATAATAGGACAGAAAATACTTCTCGTTAAATGTATGTAATTATACATAGTTAGCGACAGTATTTATGCGACGCAATAAATAACGCCGCTATCTGTTGTTTACTGGAATCACGCATCCGACACATATAAAAATACGGAGTTAAATTAAAGTAAAGTTACAAGATTGTCGAATACAGCCGCGATCGATGGCGATCCGTTATGCGGCACATAAAGCGTTCTGGCTATAATGTTTGTAATTAGACGGTGTTATAAGGTGCAGAACGGACGGACAATTTGCGTCGGGTTGACCAGAAATTCGGCAAGTAAGTTATCGACTCGTAGATTATCGGGCTGACGTGCCCCGCATGCCGAGGAGTCCCCGACTTACCCCACTCGGGTTATTGGACATTCCTTATCGCTCTCACGTCCGTTGCAAATTCTAGAGCCGCACGGCCCAAAGCCACTGATTGCCCGATTAATTTCATTATTTCAATATTTTGTTCAATTTTATTTGCGCCAATAAGAATAATATATTCGAACAACTTGCGTTTTCACCATATATACTTTGTCACTCTCTGTTGGGCAAAAACTGCGAGTTTTCTCTACAAAAAAAATGGCTGGAATATATTATTTTGGAATTATAAAACGATATATAAAATTATCTATCTGTCTTTCACAATTTATCTATTTTTAATTCGACTTGTCTTCTATAAGAAATAAGTTCTTGAATAATTATTATTGTAAATTATTATTATTTAATAGTATTATTCAAAAAGATTCGGTAAATTCAACTTGAAGCAATGTGCAAAGCAACGCGCCGCAAAATTCCACGCCCTATTTCCAAAAGATTGTTGAATCTATCGAGACACCGATTCTCCTGGAAGGGAGTACGAGAGTTCTCGAACTCGTAGTACCGTAGGGAGTTCTAGAGAGCCCTTTCGAAGTCTCAAGACGCACGTATCGTCCGAAACGCGACGGAAGAGCTTACGCCTTTTCTCGCCAACGGCAAGATTTTTCTTTCCGGGCCAATGACAAGGCCAATGCAATTTCGCCAAATTGTTTTCTGCACAATTTCGCAGATCGTGCGAAAGACGTAATATAGAAGCAACGATCTATCAAAAAGGAAATCCTTTTACCATAGAAAACGTACCTTTCCGTTATCGGACGCGTCGGAGAACGCTACGACACGCTACGACACTTCCTTCTAATATCGTTTACCAAATACGAGAGTTTAATTACTAAAAGAGGTCGGTACCGATGTTACGGATAAGCGATTATGAGCCGAGACAAAGAGATCGCGAAGTGGCTGCCACACACAGGGGCAGCTTTTGTCCGCGCAGCCACCATTCAAGGCATTCATGCTTTGTCTACCATTCATCATCCTATTAGTGACGGTATCCCCATGATGCCGAACAAACGAAAGGTGCAGATGAGTAGTCCCTAGCCAAGGAAGTAAAGTGCATTCGTCATTAGGAGAATCAATCTCCCATCACACATCTTTAAATAAACTTTTATGTAATAACGTATTTAAGCATATATTACATACATGATTTTGATGTATCCATCCTCTTAGATGAGATTATATAAAAAAGACATCGATATATTGATAAAAATGATGATAATCTTTAGAAAATAATGAAATGTAACATTACAGAGTGAGATATTTTCATCTTTAATTAATTAAAATACAATAAATCGTATTATTAGTTTGAAACACACTACATATTACGATTATTCATAACTTTACAAAGCAGATGGTGTAACATACGTTTCAACGATGCGGTAGCTGTTTACCCATTTAATTTCTTTGGAATCAGTCGAGTATTCGCTATTCGATTTAAAATCGGCGGAGCATCCGAGAGAAATTACGACGACGGAGCACGTCGCGACGAACTCGCACGTCCAACGTTTATACGTCGGTCCGTGTCCAGATTAATTTAATGAACCGCGATGTTTGCATGCATGCCTACGTGCATTTAATGCCGATAGCTAAAAAGAGATAGAAATAAAAAAAATGCGGCAACGGACGGGTCGCCAATGTGTACTCGTGCGTGCATAAATATACACACATAGCGCACGCATACACGTGCAGCCACGTTTCAACACACGCTCGTAGTACTGTCGTGTAGCGATTATCAGATTTATAGTTTGCTCGCGGGCGGAATCGTTCTGGCGAGTGACGTCACATCGTGTGGGGAAAGGGTATTTAGACGTATAGCAGCACGAAACGCGACGGCGGCAAAATGAAATATTTGCCGATATCGAGTCGTGCGCGCTCACGGATTTATAAAATATAAATATCCATCCTTTTTCACAGCGAACGCGAGCACACGTATACTGATTGAATTAATCATTTCGTCAAATTGCTCGTATTGAGGTGCTTATCTACTTTAGTAGTATGGATCGTAAATAGCTTATCTGAAACTTACATGCATATTTAATTGCAATTTCTAAATCATTTCTCATTATATATGCTTTTAGGAGGTGGACGTCAACTAGATAACGAACTGTTCGAATGTATATCGATGAATCTTCCGAATGTAATATTTCTTCGCGAATGTTGAATGAAGTGCAGTACAAGTTGTGCA
The DNA here is from genome assembly GCA_901521435.1 of Crematogaster levior. Lineage (NCBI taxonomy): Eukaryota > Metazoa > Arthropoda > Insecta > Hymenoptera > Formicidae > Crematogaster > Crematogaster levior. The sequence goes on from CABEGB010000643.1 coordinate 283,348, forward strand.
CAAGTCGTTTTCTCATTATTTCTGCGAGATTGTCGGTTGCTCCTTTACGTGACTGTTCTCAGAAACAAAAAAAAAAAAAGACTGGGCTTTCTTATAAGCAAACACAATTTGTCTGTTACAATCAATCCCGCAAGTCGCCGGAAGGCTTGTTTTCTAGGAGATTGCATGCGACAAACAGCAGCGATGAGTTTGCTTTTCGTAGAGATGGCGAATATCACAGTCGCAGTCAACCATTCTGTGAAATAAACACGAGCACAAATGTAGAGAAGTCGCGAGGATGGGGTACGATTCCGATGGAGAAGAGGGAATTACGGAGGAGAAAAAGAGGAACGTGACAGAAAACGAGAAGGAACAAAAATACACTCATACATGCGGTCCGATTGGCTATAAACTTATCTAAATGTCTAAAAATGTAGCTTTGTTGGCCGAAACAGACGTTAATTACTTTATCGGAATTCATTTTAACAAACTGGAATGCCACTAGACTCGCTTGCAAGCCTGAGAAATGTTACGAAAATTAGGCTGCGTTAATTTCAAGTTAGATTACGAAGCCGTGAAGCGAGGACCCTCTACAACGTGACGTACATTTCCTAGCCAAGAACTGTGTCGATCGTAAATACTGTTAGTCTTGTCATTGCCATTCTTGTTCGTTAATGCGATTAAGAATCTTCAACGTGAAAGAGGGAAATGTGTGGAATAAGATTTAAACGGAATAAAAATTTTATTTATCCGATTTCCGAAACTAAATTATATGTATTTTGTTAACGTTTTTAAAAATGAACAATAAAAACGATCATAGGCCAATATAATACAAAATGAGCCAATATGAGGTATCTTCTCTAATAAATAAACAAATATAATTTTTTTCGTCAATTTCAGTCGCAGTTAGGATCTTGGTATAACTCATTAATATTATTTCGTAAATGAGTTTATTCTTACACTTTCTCATTTCTTTAATCGATAGGCAGCGCGCTGACTTGGTTTGTCGATCTAAAACCCTCTTTCTTTATTTCAAAAGTGGAATCCACATATTTTTAAATCGATTAATCGATTTAATTTTTGATGTTAACAAGTTATAATTCATATAAACGAAGTTAAAACGTTTGATCTCACAGAGTCTTCCTCAGCACAAAAGAGTGAGGTAAACAATAAAAAGAAAGCATGTAAAATTAGCATGATATTAAGTGATATGAACGTTAGTGAAATTTTTAATTTGTCATATCATGTTGACCCTGTGAGGTCGAAACTCACTTTATTTATTCGAATTATAATAAAGGTACTTGTTCACACACACACATATTGAAGATACCTCATATAGACTCGTTTTGTGTTATATTGGCCTATGATTATTTCTATTGTTATTATTTATAACAAACGGTGATTTTATTCGGAATTTTTAAAATTCGACGCTGAAGATGACTTTATTCCACAAGTCGAAACGTTTGTTATTGTATAGTTTTTTGTATAATTACATATTGTTGGCTGTCACCTGGCTTTGTTCGTTTTTGTTCTTTGATTATAACGTTTGTTTTTGAAAAAAACTTGCGAACATTACACAGATTTTTTTTTTTTTTTTTTTAATTGTTCTGCTCTACTGCTTTTCATATGATACGCCTGACATGTATAATATTTTCATTTCTTGAACACATTGCAACTGTAACAATGTAAATATTTTCGTGCTGGAAATGTTTCGCCAAAGCAACCTCCGTAAGCTAATTTCGCACAAGTCACGAGATTTCATAGAAATTTACTAGATTAATTTAAGTATTATGTCGCAACCTCTGTGGCTCACAGAGAAAAGAAGGGCATTGTCCCTGCTAGGAACAGCAAAGTTACTCCGGAAACGAAGAAACGGGCTAAGGAAAGAACAGAAACGGAGACAAGAAAACTCCATTACGAAAACTCCATTACGTTATGAAGCTGCCTTGTTTCATAGAACGATATGTCTGCCACACGAAAGCCATATATATGCATTGTTGCCGTACGCTAATTATCCACGCACGATTTTACTTTCGTCACGTTAAGAAAAACGATTGTAAACCCATAAAACATACAGGCAACGCTCATGGGACTTCTCTTCGCGAGGCTTTTGTTCGCTAACTTTTGACCGATACGAAATCAATCTTACAAATTGTAGAACGAACGTGGTACGCGCTGGTTTATGATAAAGCTTGAAAATTGCATACTAAAATTAACGTGCTATTACGAAATGGTACTCGGCTCATGAGACTCGTGAAGCGTTACAAACTTGGTCTGCGCGAGCTCAATTACGCTGATGAATTACGCATACCCATCCTCCCACGTGCACTCGAGAACGAATTCATCTTCGTCATACTCGTTGGCATACGTATCTGCCGGATAAAGTGGCATTTTGCTAGGTAATGCCGCTCGAAAATTTCTGCACTCAATAAAATGAGAGGTATTATGCACGTGTTATGCGTCTCAATTATACTCACAAAACGTAGACTTGTCTTTTAAGCAATCTTATAATGTCTCATCAAAGTAATAAACTAATTATTATTATTATTATTATTATTAGAGTCCAACTATTTACAAATTTCTCCACATTTCTCCAATTTTAATAATATTTCTGATGCTCTTAATAATTTCGCGAATAAGTACAGCACTTTGTATTTCGCTCTTGGCGCAAACTTTTGTGCCACTTTTCCGCATTGGCCGCGTATCGCTCTGAATAATTTAAGAACAAATGGCAATGGCAGGATATATTTCCATCTTCTCTCGATATTTTCTTACGGCTTCCACCAAGCCTAATTGAAGCTGACGATCTGAGTCTTTTATTAGGTAGAACAAAGAGCACTGGCGCCAAAGTCGCGAGGCACAGAATTCATTGCAAAGGCAACGACTGCAACGGTAAAAATATCCCCTGATAAGGAATTCTGGAATGGAAACGACTTTACTACACAGGAGTCTCAGGAAAATGCGCTAAGTAAAAGCAACACGTAAACGCACGAAGAAATATATGGAAAAGAATTTTAGCACCGCTGCCGCTGGCAATACCCAATATCCGCTTTGACGCCGGGGTGCCACGATGATCGTGTCCCGCATCGTTGTCGCGGGATACATCGAAATTTGCAACCGTAGGAAACTCCACGGGATTTCGTAATATGCCGCGTGAAAATTTCAACGCCGCCGCTGCTCTTGCCATAAAAAGCCAGGTGTGTCCAACTTTGCATTATGACTAAAACGGAAATTTTCATACCGTCGAGAAGCCAAATGCACGAACTCGACATGTCGCGTTTTGCCCCCTCCCGTCCTTTACCCCTATTTATTTTTTCCCAGGAAAAAATAAAAGGATGTTAAGAACTTGTTTAGAAATTGCCGTGTGTATGCAACAAACATATTCTATTTTAACTGTGCGAAATGAAAAAAGTAAGCTGATACTTAAAAGTACACTATCGTTAAGTTGTGAACTAGTACGAACTTTCTGACAGAAAATTTATGTCACATTACCAAGCAGTTACATTTCGCCATAAAATAACTCCACTATAATTACAAAACGTTGCGTACAAAAACAAAAACAGCACCACTATGTTTGTAAGTAAATAAAATCAAAAGTCCAAAATATATACGCTACAGCAGAGTGTACAGAATAAATGCTCAAACTTCGTGCTGGCGTACGATACTTTCTGTTTCAGAGATCGAAATAAAATTTCTAACAAAACGTGTGAGAAATCAATACAATGAATGTTAAAAACGTACCGCGTAGAATTTAATTATTAAATTGGAATACGCTAGTGAAGAAGGAACAAAAGAGAATGTTTTTCATGAAAATAATTTTTTACTCTTAGGTTCCTTTAAATGAAATTATTATGTTACGAGAGTGCAATTATATTTCCTTATCAAAAACTCACTTTTTTAGTTACAAACTAATTAGTGGCGTATAATACAGTTGGTAAAAATGTATGGAAAATATATTATGAAAACAATAAGTTGTGGCAAGTCAATTAAATAATAGCTCAGTTAACTAATATTTATATATATATGTTTATTTTTAACATAATTTTCTTTTACATAAATATAATCGCAATCTATATATGTTACTGTTAATTAAATTATACAGGACAACCACTGTACAGTATTTTAATAATGCATTCCAGAGATGATCAAAATCGAAAATTCTGATCGAGACATGCGATATCCTACAATTAATGCAATAAACCCTGAACGATGGAAGATTTAAATTATCAATATATAAACAACGAGTTTGCGCGTCGCGAGGAATAAACGTTAAAATAAAGTTAGTTATGCCAGATATTTACTAATTAAACACGTCGAAGTACTCGATTTAAAGTCAATCCGTTTCATAAAAATGATCGCTTAATAATCGAAAAATGTCAGTTAATAATTCACCCCTTGCCTGCTCTGCTATCACTGAATACTTGTTTTTGGATTCATCAGTTGTACTCACATGAATTAACACAATCACTTGCGAAAATATAATTAATGATGATCGCACGCACTCGTAATAATAATCAAAATCGTGCGACGTTTTGCACGGCATTTTTTAATCGCACAAGATGTACGTTTTATTGCCTTTCAAAGGAAAAAAATCAGAGAAAAAGTAAGCGTTACGTAAAGAAAACTATGATCCTCTCACATACACATTTCGTTAAGAAACTTGAACAAATTACCAGTGTATAAAATTTATAACGAGTTCTCACCGCGCGAATAATAACAGTGACGATATTTACAAAGTACGCTACACCATTCGTCACAAAGAAAACAAAACCGAACGCTACCAATTTACGCGCTAAAATAACATATATCGAATATTCCACTTCTTGTATTTTTAGTTAATTATTAATAAACAGTTGATAAATTATAATTTTTTGTTACTTAAATCTTTCAATCCAGCGATTCACATCCTAGGGTAAAATACGGTGAGACACCACATAAGGAGAGATGCCACACTTGTAATATCTTCTAACAGCAGCATCTATACTTTCAACGACTTTCGAAGCGTCAGCACTTAGAAAAATAAGTCAATGCCGGCTCGGCTGTGACAATGCGTGTCGTGTTCATGAAATGTTAAAGTAAATTTCCCCAAAAATTACGTCAAAGTTTTACGTATGTAATATACTGTTACCGATTACAAGTGTAGCAGAGATACAATAAGGTAAGTAACCAATTTTACGTTTTATGTCGTTTTTTTTCAATACACAATATTTTTGTCTTATTATGTTCGTAGTGTGTGTTGTCTATGGGTGTGACATTTCTCCCACAAAATAAAGAGAGACGCCACACCATTCGTTTTGATTGTCCTATATGACATGTCTTTTGCATTTTAGGATGTCGAGAAAATACATCCGAAAAAACAACGTGATCAGGGGACAATGGACTGAGAAAAATCTGCAGTTGGCCGTAGAAAAAGTGAAAAATGGTGAAATATCAAAAAATGGCCTAAAATGACTCCACGAGATATGCACCATGTATTCTACACACTACAATAATTGTAGGAAGAAAAATATACACAAAAAACAAGAAAAAATAATATATATCGCATTTTTCATTTATATGTTGTCACGTTGTGGGAGGGATGCCATTTTGCCTATATCTCTTATTATTTGTTATTTCTTAATTTTATGTATGAGAATTTTTATTTATGTTCTTTTTTGTACTGTATTAGTATGTATTTTATAATAAAAAATTAATTGTTTTATTTAATGCCAAAATTTAATTCTTATTATCACTTTAACAAAAAAGATGGTGTGTCTCTCCGTGTGTTATCCTACTCTAAAACGAAGATGGATGAATTACATTTAATTCGGCGGAATTTAAATTAAATATTTCGCGTTGCGATAATATAATATATTATATGTACATATATAGGGCATTCCACGTGAAATTGTGGTACTTTAAACCTTAAGGTCTCAAATCTGATTGAAAAAATTTGTAGAGAAAGTTTGTATTGATAAAAAACTCAGACCTATTTTTTCAAGTGAAAATATTAAGCCAGTTAGATGCTAGAAAATTCCAAATTTTCCAAAATTGTTCACTTTTTGACAGTTTAAATGCGATTTCTGACTCTATTTGTTCACTTTCGAAAAAATGGTACATATAAAAAGATGTATTTTTTAATAAAATTTTCGAAAAAATATTCATTTTGATAATTATTTAGAATAACGGACCACCCTCCGATGACCTTGACCTTGACATATGTTGTCAAGGTCATCCTCCTGAGTGACCTTCGGAAGGTTTTAGCCCTCGGTCACTACTCGTTAAAAAGTTAAATATTATATAAACAAAATAATTTTATAATATAATATAAACAAAAAATTTTATAGTATAATATATTTTATAGTATAATATAAACAAAAAAAGTTTGAAAAATGTGGCCACATGCGCATGCTCTGTAATCAATCTTTTCTCAAAAAGTGCGAAATTTGAAATATGGTGTAAGAATGAAAACGCGTAAAACCTAGCTTCGCGTCAAAAACCTAGCTTCGCTTTACTCGGTTTACAACTTTCCACACGAAGCAAGTTCCACCCACACTTATGTGTGTAGTTTCTCGGTAGTGAAGTCCCCCCGTAGGGAGGACGGAACATACTGCCTCCACGCGTACACAATGCGAAGAGAGGTTCCACATGGGTTTGCAATTTTTGACGCGAATCTATGTTTTACGCGTTTTCACTCTTACACCATATTTCAAATTATGCGCTAACTTAGAATTGTGTAGACTTCGAGTAATGAGCCTAATTAAAGCAGTGAATTAACAAAAAATTATTTTATTAATATTAATGTATATTTTATTCATTGATATTTATATTTATGGGATACATAATAAACATTATTTCAAAAAAAGCGTCTAATCAAAGCATTTGTCAAAGCCAAATGCTTTTTTAAACATAAATTCTGCTATGTAATGATTAAAATGATATTCTCTACAGCCATATCACGGAATAATTCCACGAATATTTCCCCATTCTCGTTCAATGTTCTGTGTATGAACACCTGTACGTGGATCAATAAAATCTTCCGAATTATTAACTGTATGATGTTGATAAATGCTCTTATCGATTTGTTCATAAGCTTTCCAACAATTACTATAAATTATTGATCCAGGACCAATATATTGTAAAGCTGTATTCAAAATAACTGCCACATTTTTCAAACTTTTTTTGTTTATAACTTTTTAACGAGTAGTGACCGAGGGCTAAAACCTTCTTCCGAAGGTCACTCAGGAAGATGACCTTGACAACATATGTCAAGGTCATCGGAGAGTGGTCCGTTATTCTAAATAATTACCCATTTTTGCAACAAGTACAATTTTCACAAAAATAGATTAGAAAATGATGCTTATTTCAAAAATCTCATTTTTAATTTTAATGAAATTTTGAGGGTCGATTCTTTTACATTTTACGATAATTTTCATGCAGTTCAAATGTTGGGAGAACGAACGGAGAATTTTTTATGAATTTCTGAAAACCAATTAAGAGTACATTTTCGATTGATGGGTCCAAAATATCGATTTTTTTTACATATTTTGGAAGATAGAGGTCTTAAAAATGTATCCTTAAAATATTATGTAAAAACTCCTCTTTTACAAATTTTTTCAATCAGATTTGAGATTTCAAGGTTTAAAGTCCTACGATTTCACGTGGAATGCCCCATATGTGTGTGCGTGTGTGTGTGCGTGCGTGCGTGCGTGTGTATTATATATTCAAGTTCGAACATTGTCGAGGGAAAATAACTATCGCCCATAAATATCACATAATTCTCTATCATTTCAATGTTTTAACCTCAATTCTTTTAAATAAGTAAATCGTACGATATACCTATTGCAACAAGTAGTCGCCATTGATACGTCATTGAGATACTACAAATCGTGAGAATTAATTAATTGCGCGTATTAAGGAGCTAGCTGTCCATAGAAAATGATTGCGTTCCCTCATAATACTTTATACTTATCATGACAGTGTATAGATTTAAAAAGATAACAACGTGACAAAACTAGAGCACTTTGCTACCTTCCTTAAGACTCAAATATGTGCGAATATGTAATACAATGATTTTACGCGATGAGTACGCAACGGAGCGTTACTATATAGTGTTGAATATTTAATATTTATGAAGTAAATACATTTGGAATATTCTGCTTCTTGCGCATCAAATTAATTACATCAAATGGATTCGCCACTATCAAATATTAAATCTATGATTTGAATAACATTTACCGTCTAAAAAGATGGAAAATAAATAGATTAAGTCATAAATAGATTAATTTCTTATTGCCATCTTTTTCCAAATTTCTAGAGAAGAGTATAAGTGTAATTTTAATTAATCGGAAATTGTATTGTAATTTTAAATGAAAGTAATAAAATTAAATTAACACAAAGTATAACAATGTATTATATACATACATACATACCTATATAAATTTTTAATTTCTCTCAAAATACATAAATTTATAAAAAAGATAATAAATTATTTTTAATTTTAATTTTTCAATCAAAATAAAGGTGAAATTTATTCTTTAAATTTATATTTAATAAATCTTTTAAACAAAGAAATTAATTGATTATTTAAACTTTATTACTGTCATGAAAAGAAAATTAAGTAATTTGTAAATATTGTAATATAAAAATTATTTATTAAGAATCAATTTGTTGATATCAATACAATAATATCAATTACAATAATAGATAAGGACGTATAATACGATATACGTCCTTGTTTACGCAAGAGATAGATATTAAAAGATATTAAAAGATATTAAAAGATTAAATAGATATTAAAAGATAAAATTAACCACAAAAATAAATAACAAATATATGTAGATAAGTGCAACTAATTTTGAATACTTAATTTTATTCTATACTATTGATTAATTTTCATTACTTATGACCCGAAAACTATTTAACTTTTTAATGTTAATGTTAGAATTTCCAATGTTCAAATTTTCAATTCCAATTAAACTAAAAAATTTACAATTAATTTAATTACAATTAAACTCAAACATTTAAATAATTAAGAATTAAGGTATTGTATGAAAATTGTGAAAAATACTTATATAATATTTTCTAATTATATTTTATACACTCACCGGCAAAAAAAACGGCCCACTAAATTTTAACAAAATTTTTTAACATCTTTCAATGGCAATAACTCATCGAAAAATCATTGTATTCAAATGAAACAAAGCTTAAATTAAAGCTTGAACATTTCTCTTTAAATTCCAATAAACAAAAATTGAATTACAACAAAATTGACAAAATGGCAGACATTGAAGGTAGACATGGAAAAATGGGGAAAAAAATTTTTTTTTAAACTATTGCATGGCTCAGAAGAGTTGACTGATTAATATCAAAACGTATGCGTTTTAAAGCTCATTCATTTCCAAACAAATCCATATTTTTAAAATTTTTCTACGACCTTTTTTGAAAAAGTTATAGCGTTTTGAACAAAATGTTGCAAAATGAATAACATTTTTTGTAAAATCTGCAATTGAGTGCGTGTACATATGCATGCATGTGTCCTGCTCTTGGCGTTACCCAGGATCAACGGCGTGGCATATTTTCCTCCGCAAGTCTCCGCCGAATAGTGTCGTCGCTCACCTCCACTCCAAATTGTTGCAAACTGATGAGATACGCTCGATGAGAGATGTTCACTCCGTAGAAAAGTTTCATTTTACAAAAAGTGTTATTCAAACATTTTGTTCAAAACGCTATAACTTTTTCAAAAAAGGTCGTAGAAAAATTTTAAAAATATGGATTTGTTTGGAAATGAATGAGCTTTAAAACGCATACGTTTTGATATTAATCAGTCAACTTTTCTGAGCCATGTAATAGTTTAAAAAAAAAATTTTTTTCCCCATTTTTCCATGTCTACCTTCAATGTCTGCCATTTTGTCAATTTTGTTGTAATTCAATTTTTGTTTATTGAAATTTAAAGAGAAATGTTCAAGCTTTAATTTAAGCTTTGTTTCATTTGAATACAATGATTTTTCGATGAGTTATTGCCATTGAAAGATGTTAAAAAATTTTGTTAAAATTTAGTGGGCCGTTTTTTTTGCCGGTGAGTGTATTAAAAAAATTAATTTTCGCGAAATGTAAAACATGGTTATTACAATTGCTACAATGAGAAACATCGAAAGAATCAAAATAAATCAGATTTTAAATTGGGTTGGTAACTTGGAAGATCCATAAACGACAAATGGAGCAATCGTTAAAAAACTTTTCAAATTAAGATAATATGTGTGCGCAAGGTAGAATATTGTACGATCTAACTTGCACCATCAATTTCCGTAATGTTAGACCTGCGTCGGGCGTGCGTATTTGTATGGTCCTAGATCTTTTTTTCATCGATAAAATGCCTGATTTAGAGCAACAATAGTACACTTAATAAAAAAACCCGGTATATAAGCAAAAAAATCAGTTATTCCATATATCTAGAAATCCGGTATTTTCTGGCGTCCCCGTTTACATTTTGCAAGCGTCGGCGAGAGTTTGGGGGCAAGAGTTGAGAACTGTATGTATTCCCATGAAGTTCTTGATTCTGGAGAAATTGAACACTCCTGGCATATCGACGAAAAAGAGAAGAAAGAGAAGGAGAAAGAGTCACAACACAGCCAATTCAGTTCTGCCCCAGATCATCGTGACTTTCGTACGGACGCGCGTAGACCGACCTAATTTCGCACGCTTCGGGAAAACGACCGTTCATGGCCAATTCCTCCAACGACCGGCACTGCATCACGGACTACTGGTAATATCGCTTTCGATGGTGGAAACGCCGTTCGATTACCCTCGTCTTCGAGGAACGACGCGGTACAAATCCTCCGCTGGTGTGAGGCGGAAATGGTTGTACGTGTGGCGGACTCGTGCGAACAGCATTCAGGTTTTAGAGTTGAGGATCGCCTTAATGCCGCTAGGGAAGCACCAACTGATACCCTATTAGCCCGATTTCTTATCCGAATCTCCGTTCTAAGCATCATTCAAGGAAGAACGTAGTACATCACCTCGGTGCTTTTTTATGAAAACGGACGACGAGCTTACTCCGCAACGAGGAAACAGGAACTACTTGCGAATCTGATTCACAACTTCCGCTAAATGTTTTCTCTGAATCTGAGTTGCCTGCAGTTCCTGCACTCTTTTCGCCGGTTTTCTAAAAGTCACGATAAATGATAGCGTTCTTTGTTATCTGTTTCTTATTTATATGTCCCCGACTTTGCGCTTAGAAATCATTTTGTGAGAGGCGAAATACCGTTTAATTGTTTTCAAATTAAAATATTATACAAAGAATGAAAAGGATTTGAGCTTTTAAAATCGAAAAGCGCATATCCCAAAATGAGACATATTTATCTGTTGGTAAACCTCACACGTACATATTGTATCTCTAAATCAAATAAGAAGAAGCAAACGTAGAGAAAGCGTTAGATTCCTCCCAACTTGCACCATTAGTTTGCAACTATCAATTTTTGCGATTCTTCCGAATATGTAAGATATATCTTATCCTGATAGCGAGATAAGTTTCGCTTCGAGATAATAAAGTGAATTTTTAATAACAATTAAGAATTTCGGGATAATTATTGCAACGAACGTAACGAAAAAAGACTTAAACATTTCGTCGTTGATGTTACTATAATTCGATTTTTCGTTTCCAAATTCCTTGGATTCTCTAATGAATATCGTCCTTGCTTGTCTCACTAGTGATTGTCACGAGACACGGTAAATTCAGCTTTATTCCCTCAAATCTCTACCCTTGGTATATCTTTAACCCTTCGCCTCTAAATTATTTACACGCACACCTCTGTTCTCGGAGATCGGGGAGCAACACGGGCACCAGAAATACTACTTTCGGAACTTGGGGAACTTCTGACGGAAACCACCACGGGTGTAGTAGAGCGGAAATTTATGGATTTTGTTTGGTACCTTCGTTCCTGGCAGGGCGTTTTGATTTACGATCGAAGTACGGTACGATATCGGAGACACGACGACGCGCACATCGTCGAAGAACGAAGGGCAGAACGGGAGCGGTCGGAGGGTAGAGTCGGAGAAAGGTGGTTGACGTGCAATCACTTTAGCTGTTTCGCGTTTCGATCTGATCATCTCCTCTCTCTTTCTCCCCCTTTCTCTTTTTTCTCTTCCTCCTCCTTTTCTCTCTCTCTCTATTCTCGAGATCACGCGCTGCCGCGCGTCGATCTTTCGTGGCAACTCGAATGCAACCGATATACTACGGAGACGCGCTGCATCGCCGGGGTCTATCTAGCACTAGACGAGAAATCGAGAGTCTCGGAAGAAGTGCGCGCGGAAAGGAGCTTACGGCACGCCCGGCGGGAGACCAATGTGACACGGTGATGCATGAGAAATCCGTTTTGTAATAGAAATCGTTACTGCGACGTATCGACACAGTCGCTCGCGGGACTACGTCTACGGATTACCATCCCCCGACGAGAAATCTCGCAGCTCAACCTAAAATTTGCAACCGTGCATCGGCATACATAAGACGCATCGTATTTTTTGCGAGAGCACCCTAATCTTTCAATTTTTGCTGTTTTTGCTAGAAAAAGAAGGCCGACTTTCGTCTCACAGGAAGATATTTTACATTTTATTTACGTATCGTGTCAAGCATTTTTTTATGCATTAATTTAACATAGTTAAATCTAATCGTTCTGTTGTAAATATCATCGATATTAATATTCCGAATACAATAAGTTTTTATTCAGAGTGTTGCCCAAGTAATTACTAAAGTATAATTAAACTCATCTTGAAAATGGTAATAAGTCTTATCTCTTTAAAAATATAAAGAAAATGTGTCTATTAGATAAAATAAAAATTAAACAAATTTTATTATGATACAAATCTCGCAATAATATCTTTATCGAGCTAATTTGCCGTTGCATTTATTAAGATCCAGCTATTCGTAAAAACTCCTGTCATCAATCAGTTATACTCATCAACATGATTGGAAACAAGCCAAGCTTCGCGGTTAACTTGTTTTGTCATTGATCTTCGCTAATGTCACGTCAGATAGACTTAATTAAATCACATGCTAACTAACATAATCTGTCTCCACCTTCCGATCACCGGATAGCGATGGGGATAGCTAAATTGGGTAAGCTAGAAACGCCAGGACTGCCAGTTTAAGGTAATTAGTTAATGTTCCATTGCCAACAGACTAGTCTTGTCCACGAATCACATACAATATGTATAGGTACACACAGAGACATAAACACACACACACACACAACTCCATTTTCATCTCGCTGCAACCCGCCAGTTAATTTTCAGACGACGGCGCCGCGAGTCCGTTGATAAATCAGACGCGAGCATGCACCTACAGGATATATAAACATCCGTATGCGACGGTGCTTAATCGATCGGCGCTTAATGACTACAATACGTTTCAGCCGGTGCGGGAAAGCATAACCCACTAGTCGTAAATTGAAGAACTAACGTTATATGTTAGACCGGTGCGTACCACTCTTCCTCCCGCAGCGAAAGACTCGGCAAACGATTATTAATGGCGCTGACGATGAAAACGAGCCGTTTCTCGACGGACGAATCGACGATAAATTTAGGAGAACGTAGGATTCAGTCCCAAGCAAACAAAGGACTTTGAACTTCCCTCAGCGCGAAGAAGTATTCATCAGTGACTTTAATCTTAGATTGTATTATGATGTATATCGTAAGGTATAATTCGAGCATCCAGAGACTAGTAACAGTTTAATTCATATTGACATTGTCTTTCAGTACTAACGATTGCACAAGTGGGTAACATCTATTTTAAATGCGTCGAGGTTCACCAATGTTCAATTAATAAAAGCGAAAGCTACATTGTCGAAGTTATATTGCCGAAGTTATATTATTTAACAGTATATGAAACGTGATACATTTACAGTATATTTGTTATTCGAAGCGTCACACTTGTATCCCCTATCATTTATTCTAGAGCATAACTGTCGATCGATATAGAGTGTTCATCCAGTATGAGACGCTTCACGGACCTTGCATCACGTTAAAGGGCGCATTTAATTAGCACCATGGTGTGTTCTTCGATGCGTCAAAGCTTACTGTATCTGTTTGATCACACATTTGCGGTATTCATAACAGGTATGAAACGTATCGATTAATGAATTGATAGGATTACCTTAATAGAGGCGTTAACAATGTATACTTAATAATCAGGGAACATCCAAATATAAACGACATTAATTTCCGAAAAAAATGACAAGAATAATTTTAACATTGTATAGTGATACGAGAGCACAACACAATATCTGATTCTTTTCTATTGAAATTACAAATGTTAAAAGAGTTACAATGTTATTGGAGAACATCCATGACTCGAAGCGAAGCAGGGAAAATTGAATCGCTTGCGCAAGGAAGCTCAGCAAAAGATGAGAACTCATCTGCGATGAAACACGGCACTGCGGCGCTTCGTTGCCGCATATGGAATGTCAGCTCAAAAGAGACAAGATAAACAGAAGGACAAGAGAGTTGTCTACTGACAAAGCCGTCAGACGACGGTACGAACTATGTACACGACTCGATCACGGACCGGTCTGGCGTACCGTTGGAACCTATCGAAGACAGAATATCATCTTAGCTCTACGTGTCATTTCCACTTTTTACGATTGCCAAGTACGATGTCATGTCGCGCGCACAACCAGAAAAAAAGAAATGACGAATGAACTTGAGAAGTTTCTTGTCGGCTCTTATACATAGCGATAATTTTCACGCGATAAGTTTGCTCGCGATATCTACAACAATATTGGCACAAATTTTTAATGTTAGGACTTTAGAATTTTTCTCTTCATTATTGTTTATTGTAATAACTCGAGACGCTTACTCTGACTTTATTCTATTAATTTAATTTAATTAAACAAATCTGCTTGCGATCTAAAGGAAGAAAATATATGTCTGATAATAAATTATATGAAAGTATATGAAATAAATTCAAAAATTTTACATGTAATTCTTAATAAATTCTTAATAAATTACTTGGATTTTTATGCAGAAATCTCTCTCTCTCTCTCCCTCTCTCTCTTTCTCAGAGACAGGAATATACGTGATAAGTTCTCTTTCTCACTATCGCGCTCACATACACAGAGAAACTGATTGTATTTCTGAAGAGCGAATAAAAAGGAATTTCATTTCCTCTCGCAAACTCCAGGAAAGAAAAAATGTAATACATACTTGCGTGTTTTTAACAAATAAATTTTCCTTGGACAACTAAACAATATTCAGTGGCATCGCGTAACATTAATTTAGACACGCTTTAAAAACGCATGTTTGTAATCCTTCTTTCATATTATTTATTCAAGATTGTTTAAATGTTTTTGCAATTATTGAATTTTTTGACGTTAACCATGTCTTACTTTCGATAATACTAAAAAATACTTCTGTTACTCCATATTTTTTATAAAATATATTCAACTTTATTAAATAAAATCAAAAGCAATACTGTTAAATGTTTTCAAGTTTTTACGAAATAATACGAACTTATAAAGATAGGAAAATAATATTCTTACCGAATAATGTCTATGCAAGAGAGTTTGGCATGCGCCATCAGGTAATGAATTAACTTAAACTAACGATTGAAACGCTGCCTTTTCTTTTAGTAAGCAGGATTCGAAGAAACGAGGGGAGAGAGAGCAATTGGGAAAAACGATGTCTGCATCGTGATTTTAATTGGCCATGACGATAAACGTAGCACTCAGCAAAGTAGGTAATAACGATTAAAAGTCTAATCGGCTGAAAACTTGTTAACTTTCGCAAAACTGCCGGCATGGGATTCCATCTCACACCGAGCGTTAGCTCGCATAATAAAAGAGCCCGGAAGCTGAAGAGAAAATCGAGAATATATTCTAGCCAGGGAGAGATGAATTGAAATCAATCGACTGTAGATTGGCGTAGCACGACAGTTGCACAGCAGTTTGTTAGAGGAAAAGTTAATTGAGTATTCAATAATTGATTTCTGAAACTATAAACTTTAGTGATTACACAGTTATATACACAGTAAATATGATTTTCTGCCTTTTTCGTAAATATAAGACGAATGTTATTTTTTATGTTCAACGTAATATAAATGTATATTGAGAATATATATAGATGTATTTTCAAGGAATTTTATTAATATAAATATAGACGTATTTTCAAGGAAAATATTTACATGATGGAGAGGATCGCGTAGGAAGAACGATGAACCATAACATCCAGGACGCCGTGCGAATCCTCTTTCTCTCCTAACATTTTCCGTTCGTATGAATTCAAGTATTACTATGATCTCTTACCGACGATTCACGCCAGACATCCTGATACTCCGAAATTCAAGAACATAATCCGAATCCCGGGAGCACAATTTCAGATCCGACAACTCGTATTCGCCGTAACGCGCGAGAAAGAACGGCGGAGAGAGAAGGAAACCGAGTTCTCGCGCCGGTATAAAATGCTCGCACTTAGCGTCTTATTTCTGCGATCCAAGAGAATGAGAGAGTCGCGGGAGATGTATCGGATGCACGACGAGAAACGGTGCGAGAGGTCGAGGTTTTTAACGAACATCTGCCGGGTGAGCTGATTTCGAGCCGACGATAAGACGTGCCGCCCGAGACTGGCTAGTGTAACTACGCCAGAATTCATTAGTTAACCCCGCGGCTCAGCATTTTTGTAGACTCATTTCGTAGCCCCGCACGTAGCACGTATACACGGAATTGCATCGTTGAAGAATTTGGGAAAATGCAGAAGGGAGAGAAAGAGAGAGGGAAAAGGGAGAGGAAGAGAGAAAGGGAGAGAGATTGCAACTCGGTTTGAATACCAAAAGAAGCTCCGTACTCCTAGGAGCATGGTGCAAGCATGGTTTGCTGCGAGGCGAGATATCGGCATAATATCGAAGTAAAAGACGCGACAATCGTTCATAAACTTTAAATTGCCTCATGTTGCATGAGATAATGTAAAACCGAACGGATAAGCACGTAACATATGAAATTAGTCTAGTAGCACAGATCGACTCATTTTTGCTGTGTTCGAATTTGCATATCGGTGATTCACCTTAAAAATACTGGGAAATACATTCGTGAATTTCTGTTGTGTCCGCAACGCATTAAAAAAAAATCATATTGGATTGTATTCCAATGGAAACGTCACACAGTTGAAAATAAATTGAATGGCACTCGAATTGGCCGGATTTGGGAATCCAGGCCAATCATATTCGATTGCTGTTTATCCATTTTCTCTGCTGAAAGCGTTTATTGATATATGTATATATGTATAATTTATATAACGTTCGAGAAATACGTGCGCGAACTGACTTTTTAGAAAAGACTTTTTTTCTCGCTCCGGCAAACTTTATCTTCCGATGAACGATATACACACAAAAATAAAGAATAATCGAGCGAATGCGATTATACTCCCGAGCTACAGAGGGTGTATATCGACGCGTGAGAATAATGGGCGTAGAGTTATCTCACACTTCCTATCTGAAACGGTTCGGTCAGCTGGAATAATGCACGAGTAAAACTCGTTCGAAATATAAGGCAGATATATCATATCAGAACTAATGCACTATTCAATGTGCGGGACGATTATATCGTTGATAAGGAAAGTTTCATCAGACTTTCAGAGCATGTCGTCGAAAAAGTTAAATCAGCTTTGCGCTCTTCCGTGAGTTTATGTTAAAGATAATTGCCAAATATTCGGTATGTCGAAGACTGAAGAGAAAATTTATCTTTGAAATACGGAAATATATATAGATCGTTCGATAAATTTTAGATGCTTCAACAAGACGGTTTGCCAAGGTATCGGAAGAAAATCGTGCAAACTGTTCATTCTAATTTGCGTTGAAAGGAAGTATTTCGAAATTCATCGACAAATGTACCGCTGAAATTACATCTTATAAACCTTTTAATCTTTATTATTCTTTACCGAACTGTCTAAATATGTATCTTTTTTCAAGAATAATAGATTTTTTTTATTCTTGGAAAGAATACAACTCGAAAAGATCCCAAAAGATCCATACATATTTTGAGAGCCGCTGTGTTACCCGGGGAAAAATAATTAGATTTGCTTATATCAAACTAAATCTGAATTGTACATGATCTCGGATCTACATCTTTTGTACATTAATTGTTAATTGCATATCTCAGGTCTCGGGTTGAAAATCACATTTGTAAGTGTTAACATGTAAAAAAATATGTAAAGTAAAAAAATTATTTTTGACCATTAAATAATTTCTTGTTGAAAATATATTTTTAGTGTACCTCGAGGTGTAAAATCTGAACAGACGAGATCACATATACAATGTGTGCTATAAAAATTTAGACAAATGTTTTTGGAAAAATATTGGAAAAGTATTAATACACATTTATTTACACGCATTTATTTACAAAAATCTTTACATTATTTACATTTACACAAAAATACATTTTCAACAAAAATTTTATTTGACAATCAAAAATAATCCTATTCACTTTATTTACATGTTTTTTTTCAGCGTATAAGCACCTTTAGAAATGATATTACAACTGGATACAAACAACTTCCAACCCAACCAATAATATGAGATATGCAATTAATGGACAAAATACAGATCTGATCATATTACAACTCAGTTCGATCTCTAAAAATACAGATCTGATTATTTCTTCTGGAGTCTTAATAAAAATGTAGACGGAATCAATTGCTATCGAACAAAAACATCGACGGAAATCAATTTCCCTTTACGCTAATTAAACCGCTGCGGAAAGCCGCGCGAGTAAGTAGCGTGTCACGTAAGTCCGAGCGGAGAGTTCGCGCACGCGATAAACACCTACGCGGTTCTGCGTGACATAATATGTGAGTGCACGCGGACGATCCGTCGTCTGTCCAGCACTTACGACTCCCCTCGCATTTGCGACAGCCGCAATCGGCTCGCCGCGAGTGCAAGAGCGTAGTACATCAATATGAGGATCGCGAGGCGATGCGTTTGGGCGCGACCGCGTGCCAAGTTTCGCGTGCGGCGCATGCGTGCGTCCCGCTTACTCGCGTCGTCTCCCTCTGACCGACAAGCATCGCGTGGCAAGTCTTCATCATGACAACGAAGAAGTTTCTTCTCTCCGTTTGACCAGCGAGTCTCGCGTATCACACTCGCTCGTGTACGTCTTTGTCGCGCCGCTGGATGCATTCGTCTCTCTCGCTCCAGCGGCATTGGAGCACCCAACCTCTTTCTCGCTCTCACTCACACCTCACTCACCTGCGCCATCTTTGTCTGGTCAACCACGCGCATCGCACAGCTCTCTCCATCGTAACATCGGCCGCAGTCTGCATCCCGCTAAGCTCGTCACCTGCTTTCGTTCTCGCTCTGCTCGTCTTCGTTTCTCTCTCGCACGTCACTCTACCGCGCACTACCACTCTTTCGTTTGTCCCGCTCGCGCGACCGTAAACGGATCTCTCTCTCTCTCTCGCGCGCGCGCGCGCCAGTACTCTTTCACTACCGCGACCGCGTAGCGGTGGGGATTGGAGTCACAGAAGAAGTTTCGAGCGGTGGGGGAAGCCGGGCGGGCAGCCGAGTGGGAGCGAACACTGCCGAACGGAATAGCAGGGTGGGGGAAGCGGCGGCTGAGCGGTGGGGAAAAACTAGCGGCCGAAGCAGTAGGGGAAATGGTCGCGGAGGAAGAGAGAGAGAGTGAGCGTGAGAGGGGCGGACGACCCCTCTAGCCGGGCGATGCCACTCAACTGGATCCCCGCTCCGTTCTCGCGGCAGTCTGACGCCGGTCGCGCAGTCAGCATGGCTGGGTTTTCGCGCAGTTTTTCGCCGGTCCTCCCGTGCTGAGGGCTCCAGGCTGCTCGAGCAACATCGCACTCGCTCGCCGTCGTGCGTGGCATCGGTCTCGACGCTCGACGTTACATCGTCACGTCTTCCCTTGTCGCGTACGCGCGCAGTGCCACCCGACTTGCGTCCGACCAGGAACGAGAAGCCCGAAAGGACGCCAGATGCTTGGAACCTAACCTCCAAGCGCGAAGACTGCCTCGAGGGAGCACGCTCTCGCGGCCGCGTCCAGCGTGGCTTCCATCCCGCCGATCTTATCACATCGCGCTAATCTCACGGGGATCCGCGATTTCTCGCGATCGATTCCCGGTGTGCGACACCGCGGTGCACGAGTGAAACGACGAGGACAGAGAGAACGGGAGCGAACGAGAGCGCTGAGAGTTCCTGTGCGTCTTCATCACGGAACTCTCCGGGAGGCATCTCGACTGTATCGCGAGGTGATTGACGGCGAGAGGGACGAGGGAGAAGCAGCGCGGTACGGCAAATGACAGTGCAGTGAGAGAAGGGCGAGCGGTTCGTGGACAGAAAGAAAGGTTCTCTGCTTCGAGGCAGGCTGTAAATTTTGACCTAGATAAAGACGCGCGCATAAATAATGGACGTCGTTCGTAAACAAACCGCCACACTTTTCGAACACGTCGGACGACTGGCGTATAGCATGCGTGCGTGATTGGCAAGATGACAGTGCAGTGAGAGAAGGGCGAGCGGTTCGTGGACAGAAAGAAAGGTTCTCTGCTTCGAGGCAGGCTGTAAATTTTGACCTCGGGGAGAGAAGAAAGAAGACCCCGGCCCAAGATCTCCCTCCCGTGCCAAGAGAAGCGAGCCGAATTCTATGGAACTTTCCTAACGGTGAGTCTTTACGATTTTTGTCGACAAACGCGCACTTCGAAGATTCAACGTGACAGTTCCGGCAGGGCAATTCTTGTTTTGTTTACTGCCGGACATTTAAACGCGCGTCGTCGAATCGAGCGAGACGATAAAGACGCGCGCATAAATAATGATCGTGACGTCGTTCGTAAACAAACCGCCACACTTTTCGAACACGTCGGACGACTGGCGTATAGCATGCGTGCGTGATTGCAGATACGATTATCGTCGCTGCCAGATGTTGAGCACAAGAGATAAATAAGACGGATAATTCATTTAATTGCCGATAAATATCGCGTTTCCACTGCGCACCTGTGATCGTTCAATTTTTCTTATCATCTCCATTTAAACACTGCTTCGTATCAAACGAAAAAAAAAAATTGTTAAGGTCGGTCATATTTAATGTAAGACGCGCAACGATTCCGTTATCTATTTTTCGTGAAGAAACGTTTCTTTTCTAAGCTTTTTTTTCTTCTCTTTCTCTGTCACTCCAAAGGTCGACGCACGTGTATCACCTACGCAATTTTACGATAGATGTATCGTATTTTTTATCTCGGAGCACGAGGGCGATAACTAAAAGATTCGTTTTATTTCTTTGAATTATTGTCGAATACGCTCAAGAATGACGTCCATTCTCCGCATTCGGCCGAGACTCGGAGTGTCGAGGTATGCTTAATGAGAGAGTTTGAAAATCACTGCCGAGCGAGCGACTCGCCGACACGTTTGTCATCATCATAATTGCGACGAATCCAACACGGCCGCGAAAGGCGACGTGTAGTCGCGAGTCCGCGTCATTAAGCCGCAGATTCTTGGATAACGTCGACCACGTCATCAGATCGGGAGGAAGACGAATGTGCCGCGATAATGAGACCGTAATTCCACAACTAGTTTGTGATATTAAGTCGCGGTCGTCGCCGCCGCAAATAGTTCGTCTTCATCACGATGAATTTAATTAGCCGTGACTTGCGTAATTAAATATTCGATCGCGCACGCGAAAGACACGCGTTCTCCTCGCATATTTCCGGCGAACAATGTGAACGTGAACAGAAATGAATTTCACGTTTCGCGTATATTTCGTACCTGATTTCATTCTGTCACTTTTTAGACACGAAAGAAACTTGGAACGGAAATCGCAATTTATTTCTAATTACTCACTTATCGCGACACGTTCCGCTCAAATTAGCGCGATCAGTGCGAATAATTCGAGATTGGTGAGACATCGAAATTAGTTTTAAATAAAAAAACAATAACCAAAATTATTCTCTATTAATTAAAAAATTTACTTTTATGTAAGTAAACGAGAGAGGTAACGTGATGTGACGCTAAAATTAGATTGATATTGAAGTAGCGGTAAGAATGTATATTCGCTCTTTCTTACGATAATATATCGTATTTTATTGATGCTGCGCATTCACTGTAACTAAATGCCGATGCATCTGCTGACATTTGTGGTGTTTTCTCGTAATGAAGCGGGCGGTTTACTAGCGACGTATTATGTTCCACTGCTTTCCTAGCCGCGTGAAAGCATCTTCTTTTTCGCGCTGACACGCTCGCCTTTAAACGCCGCTCGCCTTTAATGCGACGTCCTACGAACCCTCGTCAGGATCTGCACCGCGGGGATGTAGTAAAAATTCCACGTTCGTAGAGTACTTTTCAGTAAGAAGGACGGAGAGAAAAAGAGAGTGAGAGAGAAAGCAGGGTAAAGCGAGTAGGCTGAAAAAAGTTGAAGGAACGTCCATGCTAACACAAGAGACACTCTAAGGCACTGTTTCAGCCAGGCAAAACGCGAATTCATCCTGCAGCTTGTTTTCCTGTTTTTTTATTTCATTTAAATCACACGTGTCACGTCTCTCGTGTTTTAGCGACATTACAAAAGGATTAAAAACCAATGATTCTTAGAACGGCCAGTCGGAATTTGTACGAATCCGAACTTGTTTACATGACGCGATTGATTCGTTATTAACCCTTTTTTAATGGTGAGATCAGGGTCAGTTGTGACCCACGGTTTCATCTATTTCACAACGCGCGTGTGGTTTCTCTAAAGATCTTGTATTTTTTTAGAGAAAAGTTTATTGTACTTTTTTTTACCTATAAATAAACAAAGGAAGAAGTTTCGTGTTATTATTTGTTGCTTTTTTTATGTTGCATTTTGTACATTTTTTTATTATTAGATTAGATGAACAACAAATATCGGGGTCGAATAACACCTTCCTGAATGCGTTCTGAAACTACATCTTGCCATGAGAGAATTAAAAACTCTGCTATAACTCTATGTATAAATTTGATATTTTTCCTTATTATCGAGACTTTGAAATATAAATCAGTGACGATACAGAAATCTCGTAACAATAACAAGGTATTTAAAATAGTTGCGTCATGCCGTCTCGATATTGTGACATAACATTCGTATCGGCGTTGAATTGTAACGAGCTGATGTCGATCATTTTTTGCTTAATATAATTGATATTCAAGAATTCCATCTTGACTCTACACACTTGTTACTATCTAAAGATATTTATTTCCCACCTAACGAAATTATCTCAGCATCATCAAATTCAGATAGGATTCGTTATCGACTCTCACACGTCGATCGTTACTGAAAATTATTCTCGTGCGCGAGAGATTTCGACGTCGCATTTTGCGTGCCGTCGACCTCGGGCATGCCGCGGAGTCGTGGAAATTCCGGAAACGCCGATCCTCGCTGGCGAGCCGTTTTCGTGACATTTATCTCGCGGCAAGTTCGTGCTAACATTGCACACTTCTTGCCGAAGTTCGGATGCAACGCCCGGATAATTCGCATCGAGTTAGAGAGGAGCAGGAGAAGGAGTAGAAATAGGCGGAACATAGTTTGAGGAGAGAGAGAGAGAGAGATTCGTTCTTTTTCGGGTTTTGATACGAATTACCAGAGTTTGCCTATCCTACCTCAAGATTACCCCTTTTCACGGTCGCCTTTGGCGCAGGAGACGCGCTTCTCGTATGATGCGAAAAGTTTGAATGGCTTTCGTTACCGGATTTTCCGGACGACGCGCTTTGCTACATGCAAATTCGGAGTATTTTCCACGCGACGGTCTTTAGGGACTGCGAGGCGCTCCGAACTGGGTTCGCAAGCCCACGGGATTTTACCGGCGGTAACAAGGTACGGTGTAAGGATCGTTGTAATCCACATTATCCGCATCGATCTATCCTTATCCCGACTGTATGGCATACGTTACCTACTCAATCAAATGATGTGAACGAATCCCGACGTACCTATATCTAACAATTTGCGTGCAACGCGATTCTTAACTGCAGTCTGAACACTATTAATGATTCATCATGCCTTCCTCGTATTCAATTAGAATTCAGCATCCGCGCTACGAGTAATGATGCAGTTTGATACAATGATTACACGATTGCACTTTAGATTAAGCTGTATATTTAGCTAGGAATTTACTTATTAGAAATGTTTTCAAATAAAATTTTCTTTGTAAAGTTTCTAAAATAAGTAAATAATTTTCTTGTTATCACATATATATATATATAATATATAACTACAAACTAGCGATATTAATTGAATAAAAGTAATTTGCATCCTCAAAAATGATGAATTTATTTTATTAAAAGTACGAAAAAGATTTATAATGGATAAAATTCGCAATGTTCGATTTTATATTTAAAACTAATTTCTTTATTTGGTTCTATAAATCTAATTAAAAACCAGCAGAAAAATATTTAAATTATTATTCTCTAAAGTCAATAATTCAGTTGCTTATTTTGGAAACGATTCAAATCTAGTTTCAAAACAAAAGATGTCGATGCGAAATATAAACTGATTTCACTGATTTTTATAACATTTTAAAAAGTAAAATTGCCAAAAGGTCATAAATCGCTAATAAATTTATTTTCTAATAAATGAATAAATTTATTTTTTAACCTGTTATCAAGAAAACAATTTATGATTTCGAAAGAATTCTAAAAGCTGAAACTGTATGACTGAGAAACTTGATTCAATTAATTTTAACGGTACTCTACATAACGGTAATTTAATCAGAATCTTAATTACCTGCATATTTAATATTTCGGAAACCTTGTTACGTATAATAATAGTTTCTGCTAAGAACAAATTAAAAATAATATTTTAAAATAGTAGTAAAATAATAGTTAAAAAAATTGACGGTGTAGTTAAAATTATACTCTGTATAGGTGACTTTTTTACAGAATCATAAACTAACGTGGTGATTTATTTATAGTATAAAAATGTCATAATAAAGAATTTTTTTTATTTAAGCAACATTCGGAATTTGCCAATAGAAAGTATGCTCGAGAGAGCTAAAGAAGTAATCGTCCATTATAAATTCGATCGGCGCGTGTCATTATACCGTACCGATCGTGATTAGCGCGTCATACGCCCAACTAATTGGTTCGCTGTCGAGTTGCGTCCGCGCTTAGTACTTCGCTTGTTCGATCGTCCGATCGTCAAATCTCATAGCGAGTTATCGTCGCGTCGCGCGTTCATCCGCTTCCGGATTCGTGCACGATAATTGAGCGCACTCCAGCTCATGCCGTTAAAACGACGAGTTTAACCCGCCAATAGCGTTGCTGGCAGTCTGCCGTCGATATTCGTATAATGTCGCTATAGCGACTCCGACTTGCCACTATATACGTTCATCGGCCCGAGGAGCGTAGGCGATGAACTCCTTCACCGCACCCACGGTATTATCTTAAGTTGGCACCGATATACGCATGAATTCATCGCAGAACAATCGTGTTTGCCCGTTATGCGTTTCCCATAAATCGATGCTATAAACTTTTCATTTATGACTGTGAATCGTAGTGATACATCTCGTTTTTCATTATTTTTTACTTTCAGTGAGTTTACTTGTATGCATTAGACGTGTGACGTAGGATGCAGACGTGCTTCTAAAATGTTAACAAGTTTATTTTTGAAAATATAACGTTGTGACGCAGTATCGAATATAAATAAAATGAGAGCTACAAAGATAAATAGCAGATTTTAATGAAAAATGAAGAGATTTAAATTAACATTTATTCAATAATATCTTTGCATAATATAAACAAATCTGAATTTTCGTAGAAAATAATATATTATTTGTTTCAGTAATATTATAAATATGTTGTATTATTAAATACAAATTGTGTCAGATAATGTTTATTACTGATAGAGGAGAGGTATTTGAATTTATTTTTTAAACAATTTTTTACAAATAATTTATTTGTATAAAGATTTGAAATGCTTGGAATTCGGAACTGAAATTATTTTGAAAGAAGTTTTTGGTCTTGAATGTAAAACCTTTATTTTGTATAGAAATGTTTGAAACATTTAAAATTCTTAAAGTTATTGTTATTTATATCATTGTATAGAAGTCGAAAACGGGGCAATTAAGTGACAGCAAACTGGCAGGAATATAATTTTATTTAAATTACGACGTTTCGACCATGGGTTGTGGTCATTTTCAAGTAAAATACATAGCTTCGCACGTTCTAGTTACAAACTGAAGAAACCCAGACAATGATATATTACAATATATGCAAAGGAACTTAAAAGCCACAGTCAACTTACAAGTCAAATAGTACTTACAATAGCGGAGCGTCAATGTCACAATATAAAATTAATAAAACTTAAAAAACTTAAAAATACATGGTCGGTAATAGTGTAAAAGAAGTGTCCACGTTACATGTGAACAGGAAGGTAACTGGGCTGGAGCGTAATAACAATCTACGAAGAGGCAGCTAATTGTAGGTTTTTAAGAACAGGGGGGGGGGGGCAGAAAATAATAAAAATGTGGTGGCGGCTTCGTTGTAAGCTATGTATTTTACTATCATTTAATTGTCATTTTTAATTGTCCCCCGTTTTCGATTGTTAACCACTGGCGAAGAGAAGACCAACCTCATAGTTGTATAGAAGATTGAAGTAAAATGTTGGAAAATAATATTTTTAAAACATTAAAGATTCTCAAGATTTTTAATATTACTCAAGACTATCGAAATATTTAAGATTTTTAGAAATTTTTCGGATAATATTCGGGACATGAAATTTTCATTGTATAGTATATTCGATGTGTGAAATTATTCGATTTTAAATTCATTACTAGTATCTTTTTTCGAAATACTTTACATTTCCCAAAATAAAACATGAATTAAACCTAATCTTGTGCGTTCCATTCTTACTTATCATTTGTTTGCTCGATTTATTTAATTAAAAGGATCGTAAGAGCTTGCAATGTTGTTATATATCGAAATAAAAATTAAGTGAGATGAAAAGAGATTGCTTGGCATTGATGCCAATTAAACTGAGTTGTCAATCATATCGTTTGTATACCTTCGTTTCATCGCTCTTAAATGAGATACGATCTCGAGTCCTCTCAAAAAGTGCTCCAAGTGATAAATTAAACGAGAATTCTCTCTTCGCCTGTACATACGTCGCAAGAAGCCCCAACCAATAAGAGAAACTATACTCTTCGCAATATCCACACGTCACATGGCATATAATTTTCCAATCGTCAGACGCGTAAGCTCGTCGAGGTACGCAAAAGGTCTGTTCGCGTGAGGAGCGCAAGGACACGTAATTCGAAAGCGCACACGATGAAATATCGAGATTCTATCACGTCGGATCGGTCCGTTTGGCTGGTCCTTCGGAGGTAACCATCTCGCGCGCGCTCGGTCGATCGCCTCTCGATCGGGAAGTAAACGAGTTCCCGGGGCGAACGCTCACTCCGTTCGGTCAAGCAAAAGCAAGGGAAAAAAGAATACGATGGTAAGGAACGGCTGAGAGGACGGTTACGGGAAAGAGAAGAGAAACACGAAGGCAGCACGCATACCTGGCGTGCATTGACTACCTGCCTATCCTGAGCTAACTCGATTGTCGTAACACGTTATTGTCGTAACATGTATAAATACACACCGAGAGTCAGTGTGTATTTGTCACTCTTGAGTTCATTGACCCAATTAAAGACCTCATTTAAAGAACTGGTGTTGTTGTAGACTCAGTTGTTGTATGTCGTATCCTCGCGTTCTCTTCGCATTTTTGAAACTTTCCGAGAAAGAGCTTTCTATTTTAGTAGCTCATACGCCAACGAACAACAGTAATTATGGAAAGGTTTTGGTAGGGTTGTAGCAGCTGTTATTTTTAGAAGCCTATGTTGCGAATATCCAACTCGGCGGTCAGACGGCATTCTTGAATTAATTATAACATCGAATATTTCCTGTGAACACAATGTTATTTTGCCGCAGAGCATCTTGCTCTAGTTTAAGCTGTTTTCCATAGAATTTTACCATATCTTCCCCATGATAAGTCTAAAATTAATCTCACTAATATCTACACTAAGAAAAAAGTGTTGAACCAAAAAAAAATATTTCTTAATTTAACTATATGCAGTGGTCACAGACTGTCAAATGAATATTAATTTACAAAAATATTTGTTAATTAAAAAAATATGTTTCAATAAATAACGTATGTTTAACTTAAAAATATAAGTGTATTTGAATCGAAGAAATACTGTCACTTAACAATTTAGACATAGTAACAACTTTTTCTTAATGTCGAATTGTTAAAATATAATTCATAAATTTGTAATGTACTTTTATATATTACTTTCCGAATAAAGAACTATTTGACTTTACTAGTAAGTTACTAATCTAGATTTTAATTTTAGATCTAATTTGGTAATTTTTAATTTTGACGAATAATCTGAGAGAGGTTGTTGACCTACGAAGATCTGATGAAAGTAATGTAGCCACACTGTTTAAATTTGGAATGCGAACGTTCCACCAAGGCTTCGAAATACCGTGCATGTATATTTTTGCTCTTATATCATATGTCTAAATCTGCACGTCAAAGGAATACATGTTACGTGTAAGTATGCCCGCTGACGTTGACAGCGTCTTGAAATAATTATGTGATCATAATTGCAGTTGCAAGGAGAATTAAAATAATAAAACGGAATATCATTTTGTCGGACTTACGAGATAGTAGATTTACAAATAGGATTTAACTGAATTATATATTTCCTTTGGCAGTTTAAACGGAAATATTTAATGCTCTTTCGGACAATAAACAACAACGTGCACATTATTTGCATTGCTCATTACGCAGCTGTACAGTGTACAATAGAGCGAACGTAACCGAAGGATGAGCTGACCGATTGAATTGCAGGAAGGGTGGTTGTCTGGGTTATAAATCATAGCTATTGTGTAATTTAATTACGTTTTCGGTAATCGGCAGCTGCAATCGATTGCGCTCAGCCGAGTGTAATTTGCAAACCTAATCGCCTGTTGCGGTCCGCGCGTAAGGTATAATACCAGTTTGTCAACTATATTACTGTGTTTGATAAAGTTCATGTTAACGTGTCCATTAATGCAAATCGCGCTTCAAACACTGCGCGATAGAAGGAGACGGTAGTGTTGTTGGTAAACTCCAATTAAGGCGCGTTGTTAAAAGCTAATTTAGAGGCGTCATTCACCAACGACGACTTTTATGCTTTATTTTTACTCTTCTCTGCGGTAGAAAAATGTATTTTATTATATTAACAGGAAATGAGTTAAATCCGATTGAATCGCAAAAAGAAATGTTTTTTTCAATTAAGAAATATATTTCTCAAACTCCTTAATCCTTAATTGCGAACCCATTGAAGAGCACGCAAATTTATCAAATTATCGTTACTTTGCGCGAATTGGCCGAACCAATCAGGCGTACATAATAGGCGGACAATGTAATCCTCTTAACTTTGATTTTCCGATTGTCCTCTTGCCACAAGCGAATAGAGTTTCTAAATTAAACAGTACCACAAAGTTACTACGCGATCTTCAGTGATCGGATACGTTTCATCCAGATGCGATTCAGTTGTTACACATATAATTCAATTTCGTCTCGAAAAATATTTTGCAATCTAGAAAGAGAAGATTAAAAAATTTTACGAATCAAATAACTAGAATAAAAACTTTATAAATAAATACATACTATATTCTATAATATTTCATAAATGAGGGAAAATAGTCACGCAATATTTGCATTGGAATGCAATGGATTTTGTATCGCATTTTGCAACGCGTCTCTGACGAGAGAGAGCATTCAACTCGCCATGATGCCGTGATCAATGAATCTTTATGCAATGAATACTTATTCAACATACGGAAACGTTCGTAATGTTTATTCGCTTCTCGATCAAATCGCGCTTGGTTGCACAATATTCACAGATAGTGACATGCGCGGCGACCGATGCAACGACGTGCTGATGATACTTGGGATTGACCTGACTGTGACGTGTGTGACCTAACCGCGGACATATCTCATCGTATCCGAAATACCAATATTGGATACGAAATTGTCATTAGTGGTGCGACGGTAAATGATTCGCTGTGACCGTTACGCAGATGGGTAGGCACATACGAACCTAGAGAAAGATGAAATATGCTTTGGTTCATAACCGAACTGGTCGGCCGGCCGAAAATTACTCCGATACATATCAGGATGCCCATTGTCGACGATATAACGTTTGTGGAATGGCAATCTAGCTCGATGTATTATATGTGTTGTTCAAACCTCGATACAATGCTCTATTATGGCGAACGAAGGACTATATCGAGATCGATCGTCGCTCTGATCGCGAACGAGTAAACTCTATCTAAGAAATTGACAAGCGCACGGCGAATTCCAAGAGGTAAACCGCCGACCAGAAATATGTAGGAGAAGTAAACTCGAATTATTGCAAGCTCGTACGGACAAATGGAAAAGGGAAGAGAAATGACAAAGAGTCCACAACCAACGAGCGGGCCGCGATAAATAAACCGCAAAATTTGATCCCTGCGATTGTCGGAGTAAAATATCGACTCATTTCCTCCGATAACTCGTTTTCGATCGTCCGTTCGCGATCAACGCGAATCTCGCGTCCGTGCGATGGATATAAAGCGCCCGCGTGCAACGGAAGGACCGTTTACGAGGAAGGATCGTTTGCGATCGCTAGTCGAATTTAGTGGACGCGTTTGAGTAATCTCTGCAATCTGCGTTAGCTCGCTTGCACAATGCTCAATCAGTCATTCCGCGGTTAAAATGGATCGCGCATGTAAACGGTGTATTATATCTGTTTCGTGCACGTCATTGTCAGAGAAGCTGCTTGGAGAACCATAGATGAAAAGCCGACCTAATATCGACCTCTGTTAACCGCATAACATCCCCTTTATCAAGGTTCGGAAACTGATCTCTGGTTAATTACCATAAATTAGCAATAGTATTAGCAGATTTAGCCTACTTCTGAGATTTATCTTAAGTCTTTTGTACTTTTTTTCCATATCAATTACTCAGGGAATACTGTTCGTTCCGCGGATATGAAGAAAAACGTATAATATAATATATAACATACTCGGCAAAATATAATATATTATACTCGGAGAGTCTATCACAGCTCTAAGAAAACGAAGAAAAATAAGCTACCTCGCAGTCGTGTTCTGTTTAAAAGTATTACAAGACTGACAGTGGGATTACGGTTGTCGACCGCCGACGGTTAAGTAATCGATGACATAACGATACAATTCAAGATCTTCCTCTGTCCCCTTTATCTTCGGGCTACCGAGTTGGTGGCGAGCGAGGGGAATGCACCGCACTTCATTGGACAAAGAGTAAACGCATCAGCGACGCAGCTGCGACAACAACGCGACAATCTATATACTCAACGAGGTGAAACGCGCACGGAGACATTTCCCCGGCGTTAAATCCGACATCGCCGTTCATCGATTGGATTTGCGGTTGTTCTCGCTCATCCGTGACGTACTTCGAGCTGGAAGTAGCTCGTAGGTACTTTTCCTTCATCTTCCCTTACAGCCCGTTTATCTACCATCTTTGACCATTGTCGTTAGACAATTACATTTATGGTCGCCTCTCCTCCCAGAATTCGAGCTTGTGTGTTAATTTGAATAATCGAATTACTCACTTTGCCGAAGCTGCCTATTGCGTGGGATCTGTATTCCGAAATTAAATCCCAAGTAATAAATGTCGCGATCATGTTTCGATCGCCGCTTAATTCGGCGCGTTTCGGCGGTCTCTCGATGAAAAGTCTCGATGGTTTTTTCCCTCTTTATTTATTTATTTATTTTTTAAAGCAAATATAATCGGCTATGTTTCACGATGCGAAATTCGATTGTTGATTATATATTATATATGGTTTTAACGGTCTCAGAATTAGAGCAAACGTAACCAAAATCGGATTGATTTCAATTACCGACTCTATGGTTTAACACGGTTGTGGGAAATTTGTACGTTTGTTGAAATAACCGAACGAGCCCTTTTCCCGAATGCTCTCGCATTCAGTGCGGTTTATTAACTTTTCGACTCTCACACGAATGTTGGTATAGAGCGAGTGATCGCGAGTCCACCTATCCGATTTCGCGGATAAGCGAATCGCATTGCGATTCCGAACCAACGGTAGAGTATTACTTTTAATTGAAACCAGCTAAAATATACAGTTACGCTATCGCGACCATTGGTGTGTTTCGTAATGATCGAGGAAGATTATTTCCAAGTTATTCCATTGCTATTTCAAAACACTGAGCTCATTCTGTCATTATCTCGATCCATTGTATATTTCTTGTTTATTATTATCTTGTGGTATTTTTATGAGTATATTGTTGGGCAATATATGTATTAGCTGGCACACTTCTCCAGAATTTCATAACTGGTACATTGGACCGTTTGAGACCCCAGGTATAAAAATGTTTGCTGCGAGGAAGTTACTGATTTTTTTATTTGAAAAAATTCTCAGATATTTTTTGATACTTGTTTTAACATGTGTCATAGGTTATTTTGATCAAATTTAATAGTGACTGTGAAAAAAAAGTTTTTAAAAAAAAGAATGAAAAAATGACTATTTTCACTTAAAAATTCAAAACTCTTTCATTTTTTTATATTAAAAACTAAAAAATTAACTGGACACTCTTGAGATACAACACTTTCAGAAAAAAATAGTCTGACAGTGGCTGTTGAAAAAGAGATATTTATTTGGCGAAATAAAGTGCAAATTTTAGACAAAAATTGGCTGAACTTGCCTGGCTGCTTTTGGTACCCCACGGTCCCAGAAAAGGGTTAAGATCCGCACTGTTTTGTTTTCGATGTATTTCAACAAAATATGCTCTTAGATTCAACCAGTGGATGATATTACAATGGTTTGAACTTGCAAAAACGTGTTGCAAAAATATTTTACCGCGATGAAACAGTCGTGAGACCGCAGACGGACATCGGCTTGTAGTGTTACGTCGGGCAAAATTGTGGTGAACGTTTACAAAATCGGATCGTTTTCAATTTGGCGCCGAGTCGGCGATCACGGGAAATTTACAGTTCTATTGCATGCAATTTTTCGTTTTTGCTACTGCTTATAATATTATATCACAGACTTCACATCGTGTCACGTTACCATGCGCGTGTTATCGTATATTGCCTTCATTCGTTTGACTTCAATCAATCCGGAAGTGTCGCGAAAGTCGGTCTGCGCTCCAATTGTCTGTCCGTCGCGCCCACGTCGATCTAACCCGATCCACGCGCGTACGTATACAACCGGTTCACGGTTAAGCGAGCTGTAAATACAGTCATTAAGCGCGGTCCACGCAAACCCACGCATTCGACACACATTTGATCGAGTGCACGTCGCGGCTCACGTGAAAAAGGAACGGTGGATAAACGATCGATCTCTCGTCACCACGCTCGCCGAAAGTGGATCGGCTAGTGTTGCGAGTTGCGAGGTTTTAAGAGCTCGCACTTCAAACATGTACGTCTAATGCGGGGCATCCATCAAAGTGTTTAGTTTGAAGGACTACATACAATAACATCAGAGCAGATACACGCTGCTATTCGGGATAGACGATGTTATCGTTTCATCAAGTATTTCTGAAAGAATCTTTTTGAGACTGTGCATTATATTCGATTGTTAACGGTATCGAGTAGGTTAACAGAGTATTTAGTAATTATTTAGATAGTTTATTCTTTTGAAACCATATAGAGAAAGAATTATTAAAACTATAATTATAAAATTTTAAGAATAATTTAAATGACTGAAGATTTTAGAATTTTTTTTAAACTTCATCAATAAAAACAATGAATTTATCCTTTTGAGATTTATTTATATAAGTGATATACATTGCGAGTTTAATATTCTTTGTTATACGAATAGTAAAATAAGTTCTTAATTTCTGCGATACATATGTCTTTAATTATTCACTGTATATTCACGTGACCCAGTTTGTGTAAAAATCCAATCTATTATATGTAACGTTTTGAAAGTTCAGATTTTGTTTCTGTCCTTGTTCTCTGTGATGTATGCACATAATAAATCCTTCGTTCAGTCGATGTCACTGTAATACACTGTGAACTTTGTAGATTACACCGTCAAAGGAATTACCGTCAAAGGACGAAGGACACTGTTTCCGGTATAGACGCCAGGAAACATCACGCGCGCGTGCGCTAGCTTACGGATTAACAGTCATAAATCGTCGCCTTTCGTACATTACCGCTCGGTTGTGCACATCACGGAGGCACAGAAAAATTTGCCCTAACAGCACGGGATTTATTTATTGCTGAACCGGTGACACATGCGGCAGACTGTGCTGGTTATCTTGACGTTGTCGTAAATCTGGCCTAGTAACGCTTGACATAGTTTTCGCAAGCATCATCAGCATACACACACATACACAAAACTGTATACAAGTTCATATAAATGTTGAACGGTTGAGTATAATAATTTGTAGTAATTCACTGAATAAATGAACCGTGAATCTCCTTACCACATGATAATATAGAGCCACAAATTATCGCATGTGCACTCGCTATGTAACGAAACAATCTTCCTCATTATTGCGATCGGCGTCGTCTCACACTACTGCACTTATATTTATTAATCATCAACACATAAATCAAAAGCGTCATCTCTTAACGAATACTATTTGAGTACCAAAAAATTATACAGAAAATGTGATGTTGAATAGTTCACAAGAGAAAGTAAATTAACACTTATTATCTTGATGTACTCTATTTTGACGCGCTCAAAGATGCGATGTGCTTTTCATACAACAGCTGAAATTGTAATCAAATGTTGCTTGAATTGATATTGATGAAAGTAATGCATTAACGAATTTAGAATCCAAGTAATAATACATATTTTGAAACAGACCAACAGATGTTCTTGTTAAAACATATATATACAATATTATTATATTTATATATAATTAATATTCCTCGAAACGCAGCACCGAGATGTACATTGCATGTTTCTCACAGGTAATTTATTACGGATTAATAAACTTGTGATTAATCTCTTAACGTATCGATTTCAATGGAAAAAAGAGAAGAGATTGTATAATTTATAGTATAATTTATTGTTTCTATCACCTCTCTTTTCTTCTCTCTCTCTCTCTCTCTCTTTCTGAGACAAAGTGTGATAGGTTAGGGACACCCAGTATTGTCCCAGTAAGTCTGCAGTCGCTTTTACGGGCTTCGTCGGTGCAGCACATACCGGAGTGGTACAGGTTTCGAGCGTGTGTTGCACTCCGAAAGCACGGACAATAGTTTCGCGACGCGAAATACAAATAAACGCGACAGACCCAGTTGGAAGCGTTGTCGTCCGTGTCAGCTTCATAATACGGCGGAACTTTGACTCGAGTTGTCTTTGACTCGAACGGGTGCGGATCTTGATGCAGCTTGGAGTTTGCGGAACAATTGTACCTCGGGACTCTCCTAATGTCTCGTCGAATTCGAAGCGGTAACACCTTCGTTGACGTGTTCGCTCCTCAACGAATTGGTAGTTCCTTAGATTCCCCGATAGTTTTGAAAGTTTTAACCGCACATCATGTGCATCGGTGTGTGAAAAGCAGCTTCATTTACTTAAGAGTGTACTGTAAAAGTACTAAAGATATCGATTACATATCTTAACACATTCACCAGTCAACACATGACGGTCTCTGATGACTGACACTGAACTTTCTGTTTACTTCTTATCGATCATTGATGACTATCGTGGAGCGACAGTTAAATATGTATATCACGTATTATACAATATTTTTATGTAATTCAATACTATATAAATTTATTACTATAAATTAAATTTATTGTTCTTTTTAATATAATTCAATATTAATTTTTAATATATTTAATTTAATTGGCATGAACAAAAAGTCACGTGAAATCACGCTTAACGGTGAATGTGTTAATATAATATTTTAGGTTGCATAAAATGTTATACGACAACGTAATAAAATTGTTTAACGCTATATAGAATTATTCAATTCCATCGTTTATTTTTGTTTACATTTTAATTACATCAGATGATTATGCATAATTCATTGCTCTTAATACATGTAACGGCAAAAAATCACATTGATTTTTATACAATAAAATCCAACGGCAAAAAATCATATTGGTTTTTTGTACAATAAAATCCAGCGAATGTAACTTTAATAAAAAAAGACTTAAAAAAATTTTTTTTTATTCGATGAAGTATTGTTTAAAAATACAATTGCGAGATACACAATATAGATTTTCTTGCTGCGCCGAGCAGCAGAACCTAGTTAAGGATCAAATTGCATCTCAAATTGCGAAAACTATTTCTTTGTTCTCCGCGCAAAGGAGCAGAAGCTCCCGAACGATACAAAAGCAGCGCTAACTTCGTCGCATGGTGCACACTCTTCCCTTTCACGAACAAATGTCTGTTGCGTATTCTTCCGGAAGGAAAACTGTGAAACGAATGGAGATGCGAGAAAGAGACGAGATGTTGGATCCCTTCGTCGTATCCCATCCACAGATCACCGTTATTGCGTACATTTTCTTTGGTTAAAAACGAGTATCGCTTTTCGTGGACAATGCTTGACACATACCTCACAGAACTTTACAAATAGGTCTCGTTGCAATTTCGAGTGAACATTGAAGAAGACGCAAAATATGATTTGCTCTAACGATCAAATTATATTTAATTAATTTCGTTTTCTAACTTTTGGCAATATCCGTGCCACTATTTTGATACAGTACATTGTTGTGCTAGCATGACATGAATAAATTTACTTCAGAAGTGAAATGCTTTTCGAAACATTATTACTATAACATGTGTATATATGTGTATATATATATATATATATATATATATACATATATATACACAAATATATATTATAAAATATATATAATAATATATTTTAAAATAATATATATATATATAAATAATATATAATAACATATATATTATATATACACAGTTTACTTTGAAAACATATATTCGAGCATATATTATTATCCCAATATCTATATAACCTATTTAAGAAACATTTAAATATATTTCTGATATTTTAAGAATTTTTTGGCTTTTTTACACAAAAGATTGATTTTATGGTTTAATATAGAAATTATAATAATGCTATTTTTTAGTACATCTGATTACTTAGTGTGCTAATAAGTATGCTTAAGAATTCTTGTACGCTCTCGAGATTAAAGTGAAAGTTTTAATAGTAGAAAAACCTATATAACTTTATAAAGCTTGTATCTTAAGCTTGTAAACTTCGGTATGTTTACCGAACCGTAGTCGTTAACTCTCGGAAAGTTTCCAAATTCCGTATCGAGAAAAGATTTAGCTTTCGAGTAAGAATGCAAGGTTTGTAACAACGACGTAAGTCAGGCAACCGTGGAACATGATTCATGACGTATATCGCGTAACTGTACCCGGCGATCGGATTAAACTTGATGCCTGGCGCACTGGCGCTGCCAATACTCCGTCGTTATACAATATCGACATGCCACCGATAATAGGTCCAAATTTACACCCTGCTACGATGAGATATGACCCTTCAAACTGACGTATTCAAGACTCACGCCGACTCTACTAATCAGACGGCCTACTGATTAATACAACTTTAAGAATCTAAATTCTCTATAATTAAATCTTCAATAAATTATAATCAAACTTTAATATGAAATTTAACTGGAATTTGATTTTCGACGTTTTTTGCGTTGAAAATTAAAAAGTTAAAACTATCGATAACAGCCAATCAAATTTCAATTAAACTAAAAGTGAAATCATACAAATGGATTCCCAATATTGGTTATCACAATGTTATTATCTATCATAGTATTGTTATCGAGCAGAATGTTGTTTTATATAATGATGTTTTGTGTTTTACAGTGGTGATTTCCGATAACCTTTGTCTCGGATCGCAAGATCATTTATGTCCCTTCCGCTTCTGTAATTACACGCGCGTATCTTCCTCGATCCGGTGTTACGTAATTGGTACCGTTTATGTCATGATTAACACGCACGAGCAGTAAATACCCGTTACGCCTGGCTAAATGCCATCGATCTCTCGCGCATGGCCGAATTACGCGATTAATTTCTAATGCACGTGTTCGCTAGTAAATCGACTCAACCTGCGCGAACTGTGCCAAAAGCCCGGACGTCTATTTTACAAGAACATTCAAGTTTTAATGGAGGACTTGCGAAAATCGATCGCGCGCTCACATATGTACGGTATCCACATAGGTGCGGACATGTATCTACGTCGCACTCGTTGCGCGTCGTTAATGACACCGGGGTCGAAGTGGCGGCAAAGTGGTGGACGTGTGGCAGTCGTGTTAACGAGTCTCCGATAGCGAGCGGGTCGACAGCTGTTAACGTGCAATTAAAATGGCGAGACAGAGAGAACCGACAGAACCGCGGCCAAGAGCCGCCTAAAATCGTCGCGCGACGATGCACGCGCGACTTGCCTGCGCGTAATACCTGCATCATTAACGACGGACGCGTTGCGCACCGGACATGCTCGCCTAATTACGGCTGACTAAAGCGTTTGATTATCGGCACGTGCACCGAGATAATGGCGCTGCGGCAACCGTGCCCCGGCTACGTGATCGAAAGCAATGTCTCGGTTAACGCAGCGGTCAATACAGCATTTGATTAAATTTGCGTACATTTCGACAGTCACAAGATCGTCAGTTACAAAATCGCCACAAACGCTATCCAATCCAATCTTCTCTTTTTATTTCGTCTCTTTTCGTCCTTATACGGTCCGTTTTAGAGTCCCACACTCTTATTACCGTGATCTTTCACTATAGCTTCTACAGAAGAAGCGAGGCAGCACAAAGCGCAAACTCTCGCCCTTACATCATTAAACTTGTTCCGGTCGAGATACTCTCCTCGTAAGTGAAAGAATCCTCTCTCTTCCATTTACTCTTTCTCTAGATATTTTTTTATCAGAATCGACCGTCCTTTGATGCTGCGTCTCGAGTTCTTTGATATTGCAAACCTTTGACCGGACTTCGGGCAGCAGCTGTGATCATTAAGCATGGCTGATACCGTCTCAAGATTAAATCACGTATATTGAAGACGATATTATTTGTCATTTGTTCTAAATTCGTGAACAAATTCATATAGCTTGAAAAAAAACGTAGGTAGGTATTTTGTATTTTGCATAACATCAATCCAATCACTGCATATTTCATCTTATATCACAGTTCAGCGATTTGTCGATGATGTATCGCCGCTCTGCTCCTTCACTGGTCCCTTAAGCGAACACTTATCACGATCACCGTAACGCCCCGATAGTCGTGCGACGACCTTTCGGTATTCCGAACCTATCGATACTCTCCAGAGATCGCGATAGACCTCCTCTCTCGTAATATCCTCATACTCTCCGGATTTTCCTTCTTCTTCCCGCATATGCTTTGCGCTTCTTGACGCCACCGAGATCCTCCTTCGCTCCTTCACCCCCTTTTTTCTTTCATCTTCCTCTTATCCCGTATGCGACCCATCTCAAGTACCCTATCGCGCTCTCTCTCCGTCGCCATCGATCAGCCGGTACTTTATCACGACGCAACGTGTGCGCACACACTTTATCGCTGGTGCCGCATTATGGCAATACGTCAGTGCGGTTTTGCCAGCATCAATTGCCATTCAAATCAGTGTCGATCGTATCAGCGTGTCTCGGACAGCTATACGATAACTACTTATGACGGGGCGGGGGATGGGAAAGAACATCGGAGACACGTTATCGATATGTCAAAATTAGAAAAACAGAGAATCGATTTTTTTTTTTTTTTTTTTCAATTAACACGTTATTTACTTACTAGACAAATTTTGTATTAAACAAGTTAGTACTGTATGTGTTACAGTAGAATTTTTATTATTGTATAATAAGTATAATAATACGATAAAAATATACTGTACAAACTTGTGATTAACTCAAATTACAATACATAATTAAAAGATTTTAGAACTTATACATTTATAATGCTCATCTATTTTGAAACTTGGGGATGAAGAAATCATCTCATGTGCTCGTTTACATTATAAAAATTAATAAAGTATGATAAGAGTTTATATTACAAACTTGAACATAATAATATATAACTATAACAGTCAATATGAAATAAGAAAAATGAGAATTGAATGAACATATGTAAATGCTTAGATAATAACCAAGTAAGTAACCAAATAATAATAACAAATATTCAAATAATTGTTATAAAAACAAAAACTTGTTAAACATTTAAAACAAACAAGTTGAACAAGTCAAAAAACGAGTAAATACATTAGTACAAACAAAATAAAAATGTAAACAAATTCAATAGAATAAATACGTTTAAACATTTCGGCTTTAAAACTTCCATCAGTAAACACATGTATAAACTGAAAAAAAATACATGATGTAGATAAAGATACAAAACACAGATGATTATAATGTGGTTAAGATAGAACACCATACTGTCAGTAATGGATTAAAAGAGTATAGAAAAATGCGTCCTTGCTCCTCTTCCTAAGAAAGCTTTTAAAGAGATCAATAGACGTCTTCACTTTAATTAATTTAACAACGCTCAATGTATAATGACTCAGTTGAACAGTTACGAACACAATATTCTCTGTTAAAGTAAGACAACAAAGTAAGAGAAGTAAACAATCAGTATAAGCAAGAAAAGATAAATAATAACAAGTTTAATGTGAGTTAGTAAGTTTTGTCAAAATCTCTATGTAAGCTCCATTCAGCAGCTCTGAATCTGTGTGGGAATTAATTCTATGTTTTTGTTTTTCAATGTTTTATTTCTGATACCATTTTTTTTATATGATTTGATATGATTGTATTCAATGTCTTAAATTTTAACTTTTTTCCAGTTGAAAGAATGATTAAGGTTTAAAATGTATTCAAAGACTACTGAAAGTTTGAAGGATCAAGCTTTACATTAACCTTATGTTCTTTTAACCTTGTGCTTAATTGTCTCTTTGTTTATCCTACATATGAGGCTTCGCATCTCTACAATGAATTTTATAGACGACATCATTATGCTCCTTCCTATTGTTTTTATTCTTATGGACCTACTTTTATTACTTTTTAACTCTAATAAACCTACTTAGGCTGTTTAACCATCTGATGCCTAAGCTTGTCTCAGAATTTTTTTTTTAAGTTTAAAACAAAGAGCACTAGACATTCGCATGACAAAAAATTCGAATGGTTAACAATTAAGAAGTACACTAATTCAATTCGTAATATAAAGTTAGTCAGTTTTACATGCATTACGAATGACAATGGTGTGATCACACAGATGAGACCTACTGCCTCCAACCGTTCAGATGAAAAGACTTTTGTTTCCACTATAGACCCTCATATGTTTAATAACATTGATTTTAATCCACTATGTATCACCAATAAGAAATAATTCTTAAATCTATTAGATATTAATATTCCAAACGAGATATCTAATTTATTGGAAATAATTTCGACTTGCTAACTCACATTAAACTCGTTATTATTTATCTTTTTTTGTTTATACTCATTGTTTACTTCTCTTACTTTGTTATCGGTCTTTCACAGAGGATATTATGTATTTGTAATCGTTCAACCGAGTCATTAGTACAACAACGCATTGAGTGTTGTTAGGATGAAGATGTGTATTGGCCTCTTTGAACTTTCTCGAGAAGCAAGAACAAATTTGGTTCTACATTCTTTTAATCCGTCACTAATAGTTCAATAATGTGTGGTATTATACAATATCTGAAATACATTATAATTATCTGCACTTTGTATCTATATTTGCATCATGTATTTTTTTCGTGTTTATGCATGTGTTTGATAATGAAGGCTTTATAAGCTGAAATGTTTAAACATATTTTATTGAATTTATTTACATTTTATTTTGTTTGCACTAACGTATTGTTTTTTGGTCTATTCGACTTGTCTGAACAAGAAGTTGCAAAACATGTTTTGTTAACAACTGTTTGACATCGAACTATGATTGTTTTTGTCTGAAGTAATTATTAGTTTCGCATTGTATGCTAAATGCGAGAATTTGACTGTCTCAAGATCTCGAGCATTCCGTCAATTTCTCTTGGCAGAATCACGTTGTCAGATCCTTTGTCTCGAGTCTTATCGATAGAAAAACAGTCAGAGAAAAACACTCGAGACAAAGCGAAAGCCAAATAGTGACAACACTAATTGCCCGTATCGGGATATAAGTAATGACATCGGTGAGACAAAGCCTCAATCAACTAGTGGACAAATCTGTCGCTTTGTTATTTTCGACCTTTGTCTTGCCACTTGCCAGTAGTCTGAGCTCTAGAATTTTCCGAAAAGTCGGGGAAATAAAAACCCCATAACTTGACACCCTCAGCGTCGCACCAAATATACGTAAAGTGCTATAGATAATTTCAATCGTGTTCACGTCGTCACTCGTGGAACGTTTTATTACATGTTTTGTTTTTTATAACTTTTTTCAATTTTACTTAATCATAAAAATATTAACAGAATTATCTTTCTTCTTATGTTTTTTGATTTAACAAAAAAAAGCACTGAATTTCAATTATTTTTCTCGAAGTTATGCAAAATATGCTGGATAAAATTTGTTTAGTATTTTAGATGTTAGGGTACTAGGATTAAATTGCTTTAAAATGTATATAACTTCCTCTTTTTCTAATAACTATTCTTTAAAAGTCTTCAAATATATCTCATTGAAAATCCGCAATATAAAAGCGTTTTATTAATTGATATCTTTTTTTTTTTTTTTTAGAAATAATATTAAGCCGCTTAATGTGCTTCATTCATTCGTTTTTTAAATATTTTTTTTGTTTTTCCTTACTTTTTTTTAGGAAATATTAAATAAATTTTTAAGACGATAATGTGTCTTCAAATGTTAATAAATTAGAACAATAAAAAATTTAGAATATGTAACTAATAATAATGACTTTTAATTCAGGTAAAAATCACCCTAGGTGTGTGTTTTTGCAAAAAAAAAATTATATATTCGTTCTCTTGAATAAAAATATATTTTTATGAGTATGTTAAATTGTGAATTTTATGCTATTATATATCTAACTATAACTTATAATTTAACTGTATGTTGCTATAACTTAACTATACATATGTTATTCAAATTATATATTTATTATTTAAATTTATATTAAATGATATTTATATTTCAAGTATTTTATTTCAAAAGTTTTTATTACATTAATCATCATAAAAAAACACACTGAAAGGTCAAGCGCTAGTCATGAATGATCTTTATGACATTCAACGTTAATGTGTTAATGATGGTGAAAGTACTAACGGATGGAGATGCATTTGCATCGTCATTTCAATTATCATTTATACCGTGGTAAATCATGTATGAAATGCAATTAATAGGTGATAATCGTAGTTTTTCTCAATCTTTTCAAAGTAGCGAATTTATACCGTTTGCAATAACT
Source organism: Crematogaster levior (assembly GCA_901521435.1). Classification (NCBI taxonomy): domain Eukaryota; kingdom Metazoa; phylum Arthropoda; class Insecta; order Hymenoptera; family Formicidae; genus Crematogaster; species Crematogaster levior. Next base: position 326,659 of record CABEGB010000643.1, read on the forward strand.
GAGAGCTCTAAAGTTAATAATGTAAAGTTGTCTGTAATTTTTTGCGACAATATTACAACATTAACGTAACTTTAAATTATTGAATAAAAATAAAAAGCAATGGTTACATGTTACTGATACAATAATCACAAAATTATGCTTGGCTGAATTCGGTTATTAAATAACACAAGTAGAAGAAGAGTATATACCTATGTTTATACATTTTATCACGTTAACTATACTAACCATTTAAATAGTAATTGAAGTCTAATAGAATTAACAATTGAAAATTTGTGTATATTTAATGACAATGTTAACATTTCTCCGAATAGTTGTACCAAGTACGCAAATAACAAATAAGTGCTCTTGACGCATATGTATGATAGGTAAAATAAGGAATAAGTGTGTTAATGCGGAATAAATTTGTTTTCGACTAATAGAAGAATTAGAACACATTGATGGAATATCGTGTGAATATCGAATAGTGAATATCGAGTAAATATTGATAGAATGTTAATTTTTAAGCAAGTGAGTAAAGAAAACGAATTTTCTTTTTAATATTATCTCAAGATTCACAAATAAACATGAGATGAAATAAAATCATTAGAATCCTCGATGAATTCCACTAATCGTATTATTCCGTTTTCGTGTGTGTGAAGCTGGCGTATCATTTCGTGGAAACTCATAAATAAATGGGAGTTCTGAGTGTATTTTCAATAGTTCTAGAGTTCCTGATAGTTTAAACAAATAGTTCTGGCCATTAAAACACTGAAAAACGCTTAGGACAAACTGAGACGCCAACTTCACGCAGCGTCTCACTTTGTCCTACGGACATTTCCTTATCAGAAATTGTTTGAATTGAAAAGATTTATAGTTCTACATGAGTTCTAAGAAGAGTTCTGCCTTTTAAAAGCAGAAACATATTAATTCAAATGAAATTAAAACAAGCGATCCCTATATCTATAAATATACAGGTGAGACGCCGGTCGATTTTCGACAGTTCTGCTAATTATAAAACAGTTCTCGTATAGTTCTGGGCATGTACATTGCCTTTCCAAAGAGTTCTGATCATTTCAACAATTAGAAATTTATTTAAAAAATTATTTTGCCCGAGAAACGTATATTTTCGAGCATAGAGGTGAGACGCCAGTCGATTTTCGACAGTTCTGCTAATTATAAAATAGTTCTCGTATAGTTCTGGGCATGTACATTGCCTTTCCAAAGAGTTCTGATCATTTCAACAATTAGAAATTTATTTAAAAAATTATTTTGCCCGAGAAACGTATATTTTCGAGCATAGAGGTGAGACGCCAGTCGATTTTCGACAGTTCTGCTAATTATAAAATAGTTCTCGTATAGTTCTGGGCATGTACATTGCCTTTCCAAAGAGTTCTGATAATTTCAACAATTAGAAATTTATTTAAAAAATTATTTTGCCCGAAAATCGCATATTTTCGAGCATAGAGGTGAGACGCCAGTCGATTTTCGACAGTTCTGCTAATTATAAAATAGTTCTCGTATAGTTCTGGGCATGTACATTGCCTTTCCAAAGAGTTCTGATAATTTCAACAATTAGAAATTTATTTAAAAAATTATTTTGCCCGAAAATCGCATATTTTCGAGCATAGAGGTGAGACGCTAGTCGATTTTCGACAGTTCTGTTAATTATAAAATAGTTCTCGTATAGTTCTGAGCATGTAAATTGTCTTTCCAAAGAGTTCTGATAATTTCAGCAATTAGAAGTTTATTTAAAAAATTATTTTGCCCGAAAATCGCATATTTTCGAGCATAGAGGTGAGACGCCAGTCGATTTTCGACAGTTCTGCTAATTATAAAATAGTTCTCGTATAGTTCTGGGCATGTACATTGCCTTTCCAAAGAGTTCTGATAATTTCAACAATTAAAAATTTATTTAAAAAATTATTTTGCCCGAGAAACGTATATTTTCGAGCATAGAGGTGAGACGCTGGTTGATTTTCGACAGTTCTGTTAATTATAAAATAGTTCTCGTATAGTTCTGAGCATGCAAATTGCCTTTCCAAAGAGTTCTGATAATTTCAACAATTAGAAGTTTATTTAAAAAATTATTTTGCCCGAAAATCACATATTTTCGAGCATAGAGGTGAGACGCCAGTCGATTTTCGACAGTTCTGCTAATTATAAAATAGTTCTCGTATAGTTCTGGGCATGTACATTGCCTTTCCAAAGAGTTCTGATAATTTCAACAATTAGAAATTTATTTAAAAAATTATTTTGCCCGAAAATCGCATATTTTCGAGCATAGAGGTGAGACGCCAGTCGATTTTCGACAGTTCTGCTAATTATAAAATAGTTCTCGTATAGTTCTGGGCATGTACATTGCCTTTCCAAAGAGTTCTGATAATTTCAACAATTAGAAATTTATTTAAAAAATTATTTTGCCCGAAAATCGCATATTTTCGAGCATAGAGGTGAGACGCCAGTCGATTTTCGACAGTTCTGCTAATTATAAAATAGTTCTCGTATAGTTCTGGGCATGTACATTGCCTTTCCAAAGAGTTCTGATAATTTCAACAATTAAAAATTTATTTAAAAAATTATTTTGCCCGAGAAACGTATATTTTCGAGCATAGAGGTGAGACGCTGGTTGATTTTCGACAGTTCTGTTAATTATAAAATAGTTCTCGTATAGTTCTGAGCATGCAAATTGCCTTTCCAAAGAGTTCTGATAATTTCAACAATTAGAAGTTTATTTAAAAAATTATTTTGCCCGAAAATCGCATATTTTCGAGCATAGAGGTGAGACGCCAGTCGATTTTCGACAGTTCTGCTAATTATAAAATAGTTCTCGTATAGTTCTGGGCATGTACATTGCCTTTCCAAAGAGTTCTGATAATTTCAACAATTAGAAATTTATTTAAAAAATTATTTTGCCCGAAAATCGCATATTTTCGAGCATAGAGGTGAGACGCCAGTCGATTTTCGACAGTTCTGCTAATTATAAAATAGTTCTCGTATAGTTCTGGGCATGTACATTGCCTTTCCAAAGAGTTCTGATAATTTCAACAATTAAAAATTTATTTAAAAAATTATTTTGCCCGAGAAACGTATATTTTCGAGCATAGAGGTGAGACGCTGGTTGATTTTCGACAGTTCTGTTAATTATAAAATAGTTCTCGTATAGTTCTGAGCATGCAAATTGCCTTTCCAAAGAGTTCTGATAATTTCAACAATTAGAAGTTTATTTAAAAAATTATTTTGCCCGAAAATCGCATATTTTCGAGCATAGAGGTGAGACGCCAGTCGATTTTCGACAGTTCTGCTAATTATAAAATAGTTCTCGTATAGTTCTGGGCATGTACATTGCCTTTCCAAAGAGTTCTGATAATTTCAACAATTAGAAATTTATTTAAAAAATTATTTTGCCCGAAAATCGCATATTTTCGAGCATAGAGGTGAGACGCCAGTCGATTTTCGACAGTTCTGCTAATTATAAAATAGTTCTCGTATAGTTCTGGGCATGTACATTGCCTTTCCAAAGAGTTCTGATAATTTCAACAATTAGAAGTTTATTTAAAAAATTATTTTGCCCGAAAATCGCATATTTTCGAGCATAGAGGTGAGACGCCAGTCGATTTTCGACAGTTCTGCTAATTATAAAATAGTTCTCGTATAGTTCTGGGCATGTACATTGCCTTTCCAAAGAGTTCTGATAATTTCTCTTATCTCACCTTTATGCTCGAAAATATGCGTTTTTCCGGCAAAATAATTTTTTAAATAAATTTCTAATTGTTGCAATTATAAGAACTCTTTGGAAAAGCAATGTACATGCCCAGAACTATACGAGAACTATTTTATAATTAACAGAACTGTCGAAAATCAACCAGCGTCTCACCTCTATGCTCGAAAATATGCGTTTTTCGGGCAAAATAATTTTTTAAATAAATTTCTAATTGTTGAAATTATCAGAACTCTTTGGAAAGGCAATGCACATGCCCGGAACTATACGAGAACTATTTTATAATTAACAGAACTGTCGAAAATCAACCAGCGTCTCACCTCTATGCTCGATAATATGCGTTTTTCGGGCAAAACAATTTTTTGAATAAATTTCTAATTGTTGAAATTATCAGAACTCTTTGGAAAGGCAATGTACATGCCCAGAACTATACGAGAACTATTTTATAATTAGCAGAACTGTCGAAAATCGACTGGCGTCTCACCTCTATGCTCGAAAATATGCGTTTTTCCGGCAAAATAATTTTTTAAATAAATTTCTAATGTTGAAATTATCAGAACTCTTTGGAAAGGCAATGTACATGCCCGGAACTATACGAGAACTGTTTTATAATTAGCAGAACTGTCGAAAATCGACCGGCGTCTCACCTCTATATTTATAGATATAGGGATCGCTTGTTTTAATTTCATTTGAATTAATATGTTTTTGTTTTTAGAAGGCAGAACTCTTCTTAGAACTCATGTAGAACTATAAATCTTTTCAATTCGAACAATTTCTGATAAGGAAATGTCCGTAGGACAAAGTGAGACGCTGCGTGAAGTTGGCGTCTCAGTTTGTCCTAAGCGTTTTTTAGTGTTTTAATGGCCAGAACTATTTGTTTAAACTATCAGGAACTCTAGAACTATTGAAAATACACTCAGAACTCCCATTTATTTATGAGTTTCCACGAAATGATACGCCAGCTTCACACACACTCCGTTTTCTTTTTTCACTCCATTCGGAAAAATTATGTTCGTCAGAATGTTAGAAATAACTGTACGGTCAACAAATTGTATGATTCTTTTATATATAAATCTATTTTTTATTTGTATACTTTTCTTTGGCGTATAAGCTCTCTCTTTATTTTCATATAATAACTATTGATAAAGTCACATTCTACATACGACGGGTATCTATTATAAATATAATTTCGTTTTAGAGTTTATGAAACGAGTGGATATTGAAAAGTTGGCGAACAATAAACATTGTATAATTGTATTAAGGCTGCCGCATCGCGTCGTTAACATTGAAAGTTTTGAGGCTAGAGTCTCCGAACGAACACACACATACACACTCGGTACAACGCGCTTCTACAAAACAGAAAATAATGGGGGATGCAGCTTTTGTTACAATTCCATGTCAAGGCTTTCAGCGTATTGCTTATATTATCAATAAAGTGACAAAAGTTTTGTTTACAGTAAAGGCTTACTTTAGCTGTGTAACAAAGGAATAGCATTACGATTAATTACAAACGATATCTAAAAATAATCTCTTTATAAAAATTAACATAATATAATAATACAAATAACATTCACTATGTAAGTATATGTAAGAATAAGTAAGTAATCTGCACGGACAGTGTGAAAAATCTTAACACATATAATGTTTTTACGAGTCATTTACCAGGAAGTATATCGATCAAAAAAATGAAAAAGTTTCATAAATCTCAATATAAACCGATAACCTCATATTTCTGTTATTGATTGTTCCCATATGAAATATCATTAGAAATAATAGTCGAATAATTATTAGGTCAAACATGTATTTTTTATTAGAGAATTAAATTCAAGGGTAACGACATTTTAAATGAAAGTCAAGGGTTGAGCGTCTTGTGAATGCGATTTATTTATACTTAGAAACTTAATGAGGTTAATTTAGAGGAGGATTTCAAGCTTTATTTTCCGTAATTGTACAGTACTCCATCTCGCGCGCGTTGCATCAATTGTAATTACGACTTAGTGAATTAATTTGCGTGTAATCCGTTGTCTAATTGGATTTTATTTGAATCTACTTCTACTCCCGTTCGTTTATATTTTTTGATGTTTGCAAAAAACCCCGGAAACATGTCCAATATTTACCTGCGCGTCCGATGAAAATCAAATGACTCTCAAAAACAGGATGCCTGCTGTGTAATAACGCAGTTCAAAATGTCCTACAAATTGGCGAGATACTAACGAGGCGTATATGCGATGTCCTAATTATCGCTTTTGTTTTAAATCGAACATCAATCGTGCTTGTTATCCAAGCATGCAAGCAGCTTTTATTTTGAACGTAACGATCGTGTTATTCCGCTGTCTGATATTTGAGTTTCAATCATTTCATAATCATTTGGATCGCAGCGTGGAAAGATGAAATCCATTTTCACATTAATATTCGTACAATATTAAATTGGCTCGATCACTATTATTATCATTTATTTCTCGAATACCGAATCAATTATCAATTGATGATTGATATATCTCTCTAACAATTATCTTGAAAGCTATAAAAAAATAAAAGAGATATTTTGATACACGGATATAATATATAATATAATACTGGATATATGTATATAAGTTTTAAATAAAATTAGTTTATAAATCAGTAAATGTGTTTGCTAACAAAAAGCTCGGAATTATTTCGATATGTAGTCACGGAGTAATGCGACATATTTATAAAATGTTAACTCCGCAAAATTTATTAATTTAATTTAACTTTTATTTATAAAGCGTCATTGCGCCTGTTAACGAGGATGATAATTCGAAATATTTTCTTTAGCTTTCAAAATTTATCATGAAATACATAGCTAATCTCAAATTTTTTTTCTTCAGACTTAAATTTAAAATATTAATATTTATTGTTTTGTAAATCTACTATGATTAGGTACTCAGCAGGATGCAAAATGGTTATATAAGAGTAACGCATGATTATTTATGATTTTCATCATCATATCCTGATATCTATTGAAAGATTGGTCAAGAAGTGTAATGTGGTGGAACGAACATTACGTTATCCTCATTGCAGATGACGCAATCACAGATTTTTTTAGAAATCCCAATGGGTGTACCGTTTTTATTATCGTATTATTATCTATATAATGTATCAATTTCTAGACTGCTCTATGTTGTACAAACTTTCTCTCTACATTTGCAATTAGTCACGCGTATAATGGCAACGTTATCGTAACCAAGCATGATTTTCTATGCACTACAACGTGGTTCTTTAGCACTCTACGTATCATCATCATAAATGAAGAAAAATGCGGCGTACATTTAAAATTACGATATAAACCGCGAGAGAAATATAGAATATTTCAGTTATAATATACTGCGAAATGTATTGTAGCCATTCACAAAAAGTTACGAAGCTGGTTTTATTAAAATAGTCTTGCTTTTTCTCAGACTACTCAGAGAATCAATTATAATCAGAGTATTATTTTCAGAAAATCAGACTTTTCTTTGTTTCTTAAATAGAATTAATTGATTTCTTATTGCGTTATTTTATTTAAGTGACATAAAATAATCCAAATAATAACAATAATGCTTGCGTTTTGTGTATACCTGGTACGATTGTGTCGTGTCGCCATAAAATCAATATCTCGAACGATTTAACCGAAGAAATGCGATCATTTCTAAAGATAGCATACATAAATCATTGCACGCCTCATCGCGCTATCAACCAGTAATACGAATAAACGATCTGACAAAGGCTAATGCACTTAACTGAACAATTTTAATTCGCGATTGCTTTTGGAATTATCGAAATTGTTTCTTAAAATAAGCCTGTCGCTTTTATTTTAGGGCACGATGTATAATAATGAGAGAGAGAGTGTTCTTTCTTTAGTTTGCAAGATTTATAGTTTCATGAGGTATATAGCTAATTTAACATTTTTTAGACTAGCTATATATTTATTAGCATATTAGTTTTCTATTGTAAAATCTATAGTGTAGAGGTTACAATTACTCATACACGATTATATATTGTATAGATGGTATACGTATCGAGAGAAGGGCTTGTAATAGAATAACTTAGACACTTTATTCGGTTTTGAACTACTAACACAACGTTGAAAGCCGCAATAAAAAGAACTTACGAACTTACTAAATAATGTGCCTCGTCATCTTTGTTCTCACACACTATATTATTTAGAAAGAAAAGAATGAATTCAAAAGAATGAAAAGTACGTGATGAAAATTCGAGAATTGAAACTCGAGTAGTTTTATCTTTTTTTGTTTGTTTAGATTAAACGATTTTTACAAGGTTGTTTTGTATCAAGATTGTATTACAAAATTGTAAGATGTTTTTGGAAATTGACATGATGTCGTGACTGTCAATCACAATAACAATTTTTTTGTTGCACTTTAAGTTCACAGTACGATACATAAAAAAGTTATCAAAATATGAAAAATTAATATTATGCATATTTAAACAGAAAGTAGCATATAGTGCCATTGTGTTTATTATTATGATACGAAATGAAAACGGCTTCAATTTGCATAGCAGCAACTAAATTAGCCTTAAAAAATATTCTATGTTAGTCCCTAAAAGGGATATTTAAAAAACATCAGCACATGTGTACATTACAGTCAGGATTACTTGGTTTAAATGGGGCTTGATTAAATTTTTGGATTTTGCATTTATCGAAATTAGTCACATCGTTAACGTGTTTGTGTTACGACATAATAACGATGATGATACATTGCCACCGTATGTATGACAACTAATTATGATACAGCACGATTATTGCGTATTATTGTGGCTATTACGTATGATAATAATGTGCACGTTATACCATCGCGCGATGCGCTGTATTACAACGTTAGTATAATACAAATAATACGATATTATTAATATGTAACATGTTTGCTAACGATAGTTCTATTAATAACAATAGAGATTGATACAAATCTGGAAATGAAGTGTATGTTGCAACACGATATGTCTGTCACGGTTACTCTGAATGAGTATTTTTCTGATAAATAGTTTTACTGCTTTTACTTTGACTTTGCAGTTTTAAATTTAAATCTAGAAGAATCTAGTAGTTGTGTTATTTATGTTAAGCTGTTAATACCTCATGCATACACTTCTACTCATATGCATGCTGAAGATTTAAAGTACTCCTCTAGTTATAAATTTAAATATAGCTCTTTGTGCCTTAGTTATTATGCTCCGGTTGAATCTTTAAGAGGATTCGTCGAATATAGTCCGTGCTTTTATTACTCGCGTCTTATTATACATAAATAACATACACCGAACAATATTAAAATTTTACTTTTAATTATAAATTTACGAAATTATACGAGGGGTTGAATTTAGGTTGAACTGCTTAAGCGTTAATAACGCCAGGATAGCATAGGATTTATCATAATTACTCGTACATGCAAATTTTGTTCTCCTTTTTTGCGCATAGCAGCGGTTTAATCCGCAAAAGTAAAATACCCTGCGGGTAAAGACGACGACAACGACAACGACGAAGCTTTAAGCGACGACGTCGTGGACGAGGGATCGTAAATCCGCGTCGCGGAAGTTCGAGAACGAAGCGGTGAACTCCGGAATGCCTTGGGGCAAAAGGAAAAAGAGAACGTCGAACTGTAGCAGGAACGAGAGTCGAAGATGCGCTGGTAATGGTGGCAGCGGCGGTGGTGATCCCGAAGGTGGTTGTGAAAGTGTGTATCATGGGGGGTAGGGTCGGCGCAACGCGGGGCAAACGGGATGAACTTGGGATGGTAAACACGGGAACCGGCATCATCCGAGAATCGAACTTCCCTCTAGATCCCTAGTGGAGTCTAAGATCTCCACGCGAAGCGAAATTCAATAGGCCATTCCTTTTTAAGAAATGCATTTCGATGCCGACCGCGGCTTTGACGCGGAAAGGTGTG